>CM076660.1:19236285-19391600 GCA_038496675.1 Rachycentron canadum | reverse complement strand
AGAGAGAGAGAGAGAGAGAGAGAGAGAGAGAGAGAGTCTTTTCTTGTTTGGAACCATCCTGCTTTGTTTCAGATGATTCAAACAAAGTGGTTCCCCATTATTTCCTGGATTATGTATGGACCTCTGACTGTACCTTATTCATGATTGCCAACAGTTCACTGAGGGTCAGACGGAGTCTCCTCAGAGGATCACTGTGTTCAAACTCCAGGGTCAGACCATGCTGTAGCTGTGAAACCAGGATGCTCTCCCCATTAGAGCCACCCACCTTGTGCCTGGCAGAGGAGACAGCACATTGTGTATATGGCCAATTCTACCCATTACCAGACTGTGATATCAATCATGTTCCCATGTGTGAGTCTGCTATACCTAAGCTGCTGCTCCTTTCGTGCATCCTGCTCCAAGGCATGAAAGTCAACAGACAAAAGCGCAACAATGGAGTTGACAGCTTCCACCCCTGAGAGCAGGCGAAGGATGAGCTTCTTGTCCTGTGCCCACGACTGGCTCTGATCAGCTGGAGCACATAGAGCCATCCTCACTAAGCAGGGAAGCAGCAGCCTCAGCTCTGGATCACTTAGAGCAGCCAGGCGAACCACATCCACCTTCTGCATGGCCTCAAAAGCATAGGCGCTGACAAACTGCAGCCCCGTGCTGTCTGCCATCTCCACAGCTAAACTTTACGGGAAGAGGCAAAACACATCGTTTATAAAAGGTCGACTTTGACGCTATCTGAAGCAAACAAAGTGGACAGTCTCCTAGTCCAAGCAGCTTGTGGGGAAGGAGCAGATGCATAGATTTAACTGAGGGTTAAGTAAACACTACAGGATCTCTACAAAACTATAGTAAACCCGGCAAGTTCAGCTGACAAGAAGCTTGAGTATGGGTAGATTGAATGGCCACATGGGTTGCTTTGGCCTTAAAGTAATGCGTTTGTGGTTATATTGTCATATGCTTTCTTAGTTAGTTGACAAAAAAAATAATGATGCGCTGGTTAATGTCACGATAACATGGCTAACACAACAATGTAGCGTTAGCCGTTAGCTAAATGGTTAGGTATCGCTGAGAACTAATGCTTATGCTAATGCTATTTAATACTGGGAGTCATATGTTTTCGTATAACTAACGTGGAATTTCTTTCCCCCAATTCTTTTCACGAATACCACTCAGAAATATACTTAAATTTAAAGTACAAGTACTATGGAAGGACACAGCTAACTTACCTAGGCAGCTTTTTAACGCTAGCTGCTGTGACCTAGCTAACACCGATACGCTATCTCTATTCATCAGCAAACGGCTAGGCTAAGCTAGGCTAGGTTAGGCTAGGCTAGCTTGTCAGATAAATAGTGCTCGCATATGCTGCCAGGTCTGTCTCTGCCGCGTTAACACCGAGCAGTTAACGAACATTCAACCAGAATCTTCTTACCTCGTATCAAGACGATGTCTTTTTAAAAAGAAATGTCACCATGGAGGCCTGGAGACCTCGGACTCGGGTCTGTCCCGCCGAGCTCTACAGGGGAGTCCTGAGCCAATGACCGAGGGGGAAAGAGCTGGTTCGAGCTTTTGCCGGCAGGTTTATAGAAATGTCTTTAGCGTTGTACGTTTAACGCTCTGTCAGTTGCAGTTTCCGCATGTCCACACGGACCTTGACTTCATCTACAGTGCAGATAGGCCAGTGTTAAAGTGAGGGGGCTGGTCTGCTCAGCCCCGTGTGGCAGCGCTGACAGCACTGACACTCCGCTGCTGCACAGACTGCAGGCAGCGCTGTGATCAAACATGGACTGGCCTGATATTGACACATCATTTAAGAGAGATGGAAATCTTATTTCATTTTCCGAACAAAGAAGCTGTTTCAGCCGATGCTCGCTTTGGTATGTATGACACCATAAGTCTATGAGGAGGTGTTACCGAAAAGGAGCAAGATTACTTAATGTGCGCACCTTGGACAAATAACTGGCCACCAGAGATTCAGGGTTTAATTCGCTTCCTATTCTTACCCCAGTGGTGATGCATGGAAAACAGACAATGTAAATACCCACGCTCTTATGGCAGGTGGTCAAGCTGCAGAAATGGATATGTTTGGAGAGCAGAATAAACAATGGGCATTATGAATGTGTTGGTGTGTAAACATAGCATATCTAAATTAAACCATATCCAGATTTAAATTGACATGGCTTACTTGGTTCAACAGCTGAGGAGTGCAAGTGTTTGTTTACTCGTACTTAGACATCTCTCTTTAATGCTGCAGACTTGTACCTACCCACTCATTGACATCTTGTCTGAGTAAATTCCACAACATTTTCAAGGGCACACTGACAGCAGCTGCTGAGGGATGAAGCTAAGCAGAGGAGGACCTCTGCATATTCAAAGGCTGCTGACAGCAAGTGGAAATCCAGAGAAGTCTCAAATGAATGAATTGCCAGCTGCGAGGACATAACTCCAGGGCAATTCAGCAATTTTCAAATTATTTTGCAGCATTATTTCGATGCTTTTCCCTGAGAGTGTGGAAACAAGCTTGCAGACATACAGTATAGCAGGAGCAGATGAATACTGCAAACAACCATGATTTCCCAAAAAGAAAACATGGCACTGGACTGAAAATATATTTAAGGGTTTTATTAAATATTGAATGTATTTATCTACACTCAAAAAGACCAAATACATTTTGATGGTCAGATTTTTCAAGCCAACAAATGTTGGCAAATATGCAAGGTAAAGAGCAATATCAATGGATTTTCAAAAGTCAAAAATACAGGAGAAATCCAGACAGTAGATCTTCCACTGTGCACATACAATGCATATCCAATGGGCAGCCATCCATTGCTGGTTAAAGTTCATTTACACCACACATTTACTTTTACATTGAAGTAAAATTGGATTGGTCTAAATGTATCCATAACCAATGAGAAGTGGTGCCAAAAGACAAACCTCAGCCAATCAGCGTAAAGAGAGGTACAGTAAACTAAAGGGATGTGCTGAAAAGGACACTGTATGTCTGTCATTAAGACATCTGTTCTCACATTCTTGCTCTCATTTTATTTCTCCCCTTAAAAAAAAATAAAAATAAAAATAAAAATAACAGATCAAACCTGAGGTCAGCTACTTCCAAGAGATGCCAATAGCTCTTCCACTCCACTATTGGTGTCCTTGTCCAATTGCACATCACAGCCCCCCTCCCCAAAGCAATAAACACAAGCACAGGAAAATAAGTTGACGGACTTTATTCCTAAAACAGAAGCCACACCACCAACTGCTGGCATGGCATTCATATATAATTATTTATATATATTGCCGTTTGGTTTTTGTGTCTAAATGTGTGGTATAAAATACTATATACAACAATGTACCTCTTTATTTGAACACAGTGAAGTTCATTGCTGTACAAGTCCTCTGTAGCTACAGCTTTGCTGTAAGTCCTTCATGCTCAAAGGCATGGAACATAATTCTCCACTCTAATTCCTCTGTACATTGTGACAATACAAATATTCTGTCTCCATTACAAAAAATAATACTCTAAAAGCAACCTACTGGGACTTTATTTAATTTTTATGGGATTTTCTCCTGGTTGTTTTTTTAATTAAGACGATTACATATATCTTAGACCAATTGCTTTAAAGCAGGAAGGTGATATAAACCTTCTCCATTTTATATATAAAAGAGGTTAAGAAATAAGACAAATTATACATTTAAAAACTTACAATAAATAAGATAGATGCAGGCATTTCATTTGGATACTATTTCATCCAATGGAATAAAAAGGAATTTCAGGTCTGAAAAGCAAAGATCCATTCTTGAGTTTTTTTTCCTTGATCAAATATGTCCCTTTTCTTCCAATAGCTTTACAGATAAACTTGTCTCTCCAATACAGACTGGCCAGTGACTGTGCTGCCATGCTACATACCATAAACAACCAATTCTCTCATGATCATTAATTGCAAATCAACTTCTGGTTTCCCCCTCTTCATTATTCCCATGTCTCTATGTGCATGTCTTTAAATCACAGGGACTTGACTGTCTCAACCAATAACAGCCATGGGGGACAGGACCATCTCAGCTTTAAAAAGCCATTTAAATCCTGTCTTGGTACAGGATCCAGCGCCGTACTCGGGTTCTGGTTCCTGCAGTTTTCTTCAGTCTTGATGAAACTCCCTTAGGGAGTTGTCGCTTTCCTCTTCTCTGAAATGTTTCACCTGCGTCCTTCCTGTAACAGGCTGTTGGTTACAACATGTTCATGATGAAGTTGTACATCTGGTTGAGCACCACAAAGTGAATGGGTAGACATGATCGCCGGTCCTGTGTGGCCGGGTCACACGTCAGCCAGGAGAGGGCGTTGTACTGCTCCAGCACAAATCTGTCCAGGCATAAAAAGGAAAAGCAGTCATTTTTTTATTTTTATTTTTATTTATTTATAGGTTGAACTTGGCTATAAAAAGGGCTATTTTATACAGACATCAGCTATAATTCTGCTGAACATTAAAATATGTAATATCAATATATGTTCTGTAAATTTGACTTGTAGAAATACCACAAAATTATCCACTTCATTCCCCTAATATTAACAAAAACACAAAAAAACAAAGACAAAAACTAAAAACTTGTTAAGCTGCTGTAGATCATCAAAAATGTTTTTCGATGCAAAGAGCATCTCAGTCTGAATAAGATTTGCAAATAAAAATATCACCTTGGAAACAGTCAGCAGGGTGGTAATAGTATTTTGTGCACTTGACTTGTGGTGGAGTGTGTTCTGGTGTTATTTACCTGAGTACATCTGAGGTCTGATTGGAGTCGAGGGGGTGGGAGTGTTTGCTGTGCAGTAGTTCATCTGATTGCACTGAAGACACATGGAGGTGCAAAGAGGCCTGACAGAGGGAGAACAGAAAAAGAGGTGGTGTCAATGGCATTATAATGAAGTTATTAACTTTTTATCGCATCTCATCTAAATAATTATTGCTCTATTCACAGCAGAGTGACAGCAGAGTCTGCAGCTAATTCCAGAAGCAGGGGATATCACTGCAAACCAAAACCAGTGAACCAGATTTCTTGTATGTACCATCTGTTTACACACAAGGGTTCAATTACTCCAACACCACTTGCTGATGTAAGGTCACATAAGCAGTAAAAATGCTGCAGAACAGATTTTGCAGTTGATTAATGAAGATGTCCAAACATCTTTCCAACTTCCAGTGGAGAAAAGCTCATTATTTATGTCTTTACTGCATTTTTAAGGAAAAGTAATATATTCTTATTGCTCCAAGGAGAGTATCACAAAATTAATTTGTTTACAGTAGCTGCCTTCAGTAGCTGCCAGATTATGTTAATTGTAATTTAATTCTTTTTTTTTACCCAAAATACACCTCCCGAGTTTTTTCATCAAAAAAAAGCACAAGCTTACTCTCCCCTTATGTGAAAAGAAGCATTAAAAAAGTATATGGAATAATCATGTTGGAGGGAAGAGCCTGGTACCTTGAGGAAGAGTGGACACTGGTTCTGAGCCTGTGGACAGGCTGACCAGAACCAGTCGGGTAGTGGGCCGGCTTTAGCTGTGGAGACGAAGTAGCCAAGTGCCAAAGGCTGCTGCAGCAGGCCAAAGGCTGCTGCAGCCTCTTCATGAGACTCCATACGGTCCGTACTCTGGCCCTGCAGCAAGGTGGGAAATCAAGGTTAGCTCTGTTCCTGTCATATGACATGTGCTTGAAGTCAATTTTTGTGTACATGTCTCACCTTACTGCCATCACCTCCGTGGTGGTAATGAGAGCCAGGGGAGTGTACTGGTGAGGTGGTAGGCGAGATGTTGATGATATCTGGGTCCACCAACTCGTTCTCCTGGTCCAGCAGGTCAAAGATCCCAATATCATCGGACCCCAACGGGTCTGCAAATGATGCAGTGGTAAGATTTTTTTAAATTGATTAGCTCACTGTGTATCTGAAAAACAACTAAAACTTAACTGATCTTAACAAAATTTTCTTTGTCTGATCTTTGTGTTTTATGGAATTAACTTGAACAGTATACAATCCAGAAAACATGACGCAGGCACTGGCTTTAATGTCATTAAGAGATTCATTTTGCTCTTCGGTGAGTATGGAATGTGAGTATGCATGATTCATACTTCTGGTGACATATTTTCATCAAGGAAATAAGATGAAGACACACGAGGGTGCTGTAGATGCACTAAGTATGTAAGCATACACTGCTACAACACAGTCTCTTAATAGACTAGAAAAGTAAACAGGAAGGATTTGGAAACAAAACCATGCAGATTAGAGAGGAAAACCTCAGTAACTGCTGCATTTTGCGTTTACATCAGTGAGTTTGTTTATGGTCCAAGAAATAGCATGAGCCACACTGACTCAAAAACACAAGAAGATCCCAGGGAGTGACTGCAAGACAGATGAAGGAGTGCTACTGACCAGTGGTGGCATTGAGGATGTCGAGGTTGGGGTCGATGTTGGTGTAATTGGAGCTGGCCACTTGGACGGAGGCGGAGGTGGGGAAGACCAGGATGTGGGTGCAGGATGTGTCTTGTGGGGTGCTCAGCTGGGATGTCTGCATGTTCAGGGTGGTGCTGCGGCCAAATACTGAGCCTGTTGACACGGAGTCTGATGGGATGCACGGTGGAAGAAGAGACAGAGAGAGCAAGCAAGAGTGGCGGGTCAATAAACAGCACAGCTAAGCAGAATGAAACAAAACAGGAATCCTTGTCACAATCATTTTATCTTTGGTGGGAAAAATCCTTCAACTTGTCCCCGACTGAGCAAATTCTCCATGTTTGAGCCAAGGGCAAAATAACTCCAAGGAAGAGACTTTGTTGTCCAGTATCAATGAAATTGATGAATACTGCAACAGAAATGTTATAATGTAATGTTGATGTTAATTTATTTACAGTTAATTGCATAACCACCACTGGTTCCATGGCATTGCATGATGTGTTTACTTTCTGTTATTTTACAGTGTACTGTGCGTGAGCATGAACAACATTCCTAATGTTTTCATCTTGTTTGTTCACTTTAAATAATAAATCATTTTAAAAAATTTTTACACCTTCTACAAAGGAACCCTCAACTTTATAGCACAGCTTTATCAAAACAGATCAAAACTCTTTCAACCACAGCATACATGCTAAATCAGTGAAATGATGTTAATTCAATCTCATCTTCATTTTAATTATATTGATTGGATGAATTTTAACATTTTAAAAGTTTCCTCTTGCACACACAAAAATGCACACAAAAACATAAAAGAGACCAAATTTAAAATATTAGCCGTTGTTGATGTTTTGTGCCAGTGGATGTCTAAGTTTAAGTCTTACGTTACAGTGACGTAGGCATAGTTTGGCAGGTCTGTACATCAGAGGCTAACGCAGCCTCTCTAATCTCTTTCAGCTTGAACAGCTTTTTAGGAAGATGTCCTCAGCCAAGCATTGCTCAACACAATCCTGGTATGATGCACTGACAATCCCCCACTCGTTTCCCAAAATAAACCCATTGATCTGGCTCTCCATCACACTGCATTGAGATCAATGGGCATCTGAGAGATAGTACTTTATGAGCGAAAGGTACATGATCTTCCCTGCCATCAATCTGCTCTGGACAAGGAGGGGACATGCATTGTGATATGCTGCTGCCATCCATCAAGCCCCACACACACGCACACACCCACCCACCCACACACGCACACATACCAACACACACACACACACATTAAAAAAAGATACTAAGTGTATTCATAATTTGTGTACACACTGTACCTGGCATGATGATAAACGATCCCTGGGGTTCCATGGCAACCAAGCACACGCTGAGGATGCTGGGAGTATCTGAGGTGGAGATGCCACACATTCGACACATTTCCTTCAGACGGCGACTAAGTGACTGGAGGCTTGTCCGGCTCAGCAGTATACTCCAGTCTGGGACATCAAGAGGGAGGAATGAACACATGACAAACTGGTATGGAAAACACTTGAGTGTCTTGACTGCTCTAGTTTTTTCTGACATGAAAAAACATCTTTAAGAAAAAGACAGTTGTCTTTACCTTTTAGCTCTCCATGCCCTATCCTGCCTAGACGACCAATCACCACCCTCCAGGGGACTGATGTCATCTGCACCAGCCCTAAGCACCAATCCCACAGTTTCTGTAGGCCAAGCCGTCGGACCGAGCCCTTTTTCCTCCGTGCCCTGAGGAAAATGCATAGACACACACATGTCAAAGCCACTCGTCATCATCTGCTATAAATAGAGCGTGCTTAACTAGTTTCCAATATAATACATAAGTCCTAGCTCCTCAAATTAGTGAAGGTGAACCTGGTCTCAAGAACATGGACCCCTGTGCAGACTGTACTTGGCTGACTGCGATGAGTCCTTCCTCTCAAGTCTAATTTATATTTCAGTGATTTTTGTGTATTTGACACCTGACAAATCACAGTTTTGATATCAAGCAAACACATTTTGAGGATTAGCAAAACAGGCAATGCACCTTTTGTAAGGTTGCATACATTTGTTGTGCAGCTGTGACTGAATGTGTAATATTCAGAGAAAATTACCCAGTGAAGAGTGTGAGCACATGCACTGTAACAGCAGTATAAATATGTCACTTCTTATTAGTAATGTAGTTTAATGACTTTAGTAAAAAACCAACATATCTCAACCTGAGAAAATGACAAAATAGAAAACACCAGTTTGGTGGCACAAAGCAATAGAGAGGAAACAACTGAGTGCAGAAGGATTTAATATAGTGTTGGTGCTAGTCCTACCTGTTGGGCACATCAATGTTGATGATGCAGGTCTCCAGCAGTTCTCCATATAGGTCAGTGCATGTAGCCAGGAGCCAGCGTTGATCATGGGACAGACAGTATCCTACAAACAACACGTTGTATTTCTGCGATGCCTCACCAAACGTCTCCCCGAGCTCCGTCTGCTTGTCCTTTACAGGTGCTAGAATGAAGGGAGGTGTATACAGACGCAGACACTCCGGCCTCTGCAGATTGACAAGTGAAGAAGTCAAGATAAGGATTTAATGATAAATGTTTGGCCCCTACAAACAAATGTCAAACAAAATGCTCCAGATGTGTTCATCTTGTATATGTAGCTCACATTCTAAGTATCTGTACAAGCAAAACTGTTGCTGGTGACGCTGCCTTTGTCACACCCATATCCTGATATCGCCTGCAAGGTTTGCTGGTATGTTAAAAGGGAAAAGGGAAAACTCTCTGCAAGGAAGTCAAGTGAATTAGGTCCTGATCTTAAGCGCCCCTTTGTCTAAACCTGGAGTAAAGATCCCATTACGGAGGTCTCAGGAGCTAGCCAAGCAGATAATGGAAAGAAAACTCTGGAGTAGCAGAGGGTTACAAGTTCCCTTGGTCCTGTTCCAGAAGAAGAACTACAAGGATGGTTAGCAGTAAAAACTATATCTCAGTGCCTTGTTTCTATTCAGTGTCAGACTGAACACAGCCGGGGCAAAAGGCCAGCAAGGCAAGCAACTGAAATGCTGCTGCTAGGGCCACAGTGTCAGCCTCTGTTGGCTTACCTATCGATCAGAGGACACCGGCAGCATGTTGATGCTAACACACAACAGGGGGCTGCTACTGATTGACTGCAGAGCTAAACTGCAGCTGCACGCTCCCCAACAAACTTTCTGCTTTTCATATAGATTATGTCAAAGTAATTAAAGTGCAACTTTTACAATATGGCAATTTGTTGAATTTACCTCTGGGCTCTTCAGTGCAGTGTCAATGGCCAAGCCCGGGCCAAAGCCTGTTAGTGACTTGACATTGGTGGAGGTGGGCAGTGGCCGTCTACACTGAGCAAAGACAGAGAAGGCTAGAGACTTGAGGTGTTGGGCGTAGATATGACGGTCTTCACCTCGTACTGGCTGAAGCAGATACTGGCACGGGACAATCTGGAGTACAAAAAAAAGTTGTTGATTTGGACAAGCTAACAATAACACAATCCAACACCTCTACAATTATAACATCTACTACTCAGAGAAAAGTGGATGTTGTAGTTTAAATGTTTATTTATACCATTTACAGTAAAATCTACTGATAATTTGAATAAACACTAAGTGACGAATGAATAAAAAGTTTGTAACACCAATACAACCCTGCATAAAGTATGAAAACCTCTTCAATATTGATAACCCCAATCATCAACTGAGAGGCCTCTCTTTAGTTGTATGCATGAATGATGCATCTCTCATAATTTTAGGTTAAGGTGTATTGATTTAAAACATTAGTCACAATACTGATTAATTGTAAAAACAGAACAACTAATAGGCAAAAGAAAAAACAAGAGGAACAGACAAAAAGTCTGGAATAGTAGTATTTTGTAGTTGTATGACAACATTATTAAGCTGTTTCTCTTTTTCTGGTCACTCACAATCATGAACAATTTATTACCTCCGATGATTACAAATATGTCGACAGTGAGTATAATACTTAAAAATAATTAAGGACCAATTGACATACTGACGCTGAATACACAATTAATGTATTCTCACTCATGGACTGAACATTATGTTAATGAAATACAGTATAGTCAGCAATGAAAATATGGCTCTCACAAGAACTTGACTTGCCTGTACAGAAATAGAATTGCGGACGTGGGCAGGCAGGAACTGAAGCATCTCAAGGTAGCAGCGTAGCAAACCCAGTGTCCACACACTGGAGTGGGCTGGGACGGGACCAGGGCCACCGTCAGCCTCGTCATAGCTAAAGGGGTCCACGATGTAAACAACGATGGCAGGTGGATACGTGATGGCATGGGACTCCCCATCCGTGGGCACGCCAACCTTCTCTCGTTCCAAAGTGCTGTGGGGAGGACACAAGATCACATGTAATATTAAAAACCTCCTCTCGCCCCCTCTAATCTGTTGAGTCACATTTAAGACTACAGAAAAAGAGCCTAAAATTTTGACAATAAATTGACAATAACCAAAAATAAGCTCTCAAACTACTGAAGTGTGATCTGGTAACCCATGTTACTGTTTAACGACATATTACATGCCAGAGGCAGATATGAAATAATGAGACTGATGTAGATTTGACTTACATGAGCCCAGTGTCATTATTTAATAGCCACACCTTGCATATTTGAAATTGCAGAATATACATATTTATAATGTAATTATTTGTGTATTACTTCTACCATCCATTGATAACAGGTAATTATTATTCATTTATAATAATATTAGAATTTAAAAAATATTATAATTATTCATTTAAATTCAACAGTGATTTAAAATATAATATGTTATGGCTTTTTGTGACTTAGTGTCACTTAGGTACAAGTCTGATCAAATAAATTCTTTTTTTTTTTTAGCTGCTGTGCGGGCTTATGTGTCCTGAAATACCTTTCAGGAGGCTCTGTGGGCCCCTGAGCCTGGCTGCTCGAGTTGTCCCCTGAGGTGCCAGTATTCTGGGTACCAGCCTGCTGTCCCAGCTGTCCACTCTGGGGGCCACCTCCCTGACCCTGGCTGCCCATGCTCCCAAAGGGGGGGAAAGAGCTGGGCTTGGCAGACGGCATTCCGCTGCCAGGCTGGCCTGAAGACGTCACCAGGCTATTGGATGATGCAGAGCCATTCCCGGACGCAGTGTTGCTGTTGGGAACCGAGGAGCCTGCAGCGTTCACTGAGCCCTGCTGGCCCACTGAGCTTGAGGCAGAGCTAGACAGTTGTGTGGAGGACTGGCTGGACGAGGGCGGGGGACTGGGCTGTGTGAGGAGGGAACTGTCCAATGGCTGTGATGCGAGGTATGGAGCTAAAGACAGAAAGAGAAACATATCATTGGACTTTTATTAACAACATGAAACACACTAAGAGAAAATAAAAAGATGCTTAATTTATTTCATTTCAACCTGACCTCCTCCTACGCTGATCACTTTGCTTTCACATGATCTGCTCTCTTTCAAGCAGTCGAGTCTCTAGCTGGCCTTTTCATAATAACCAAACCATCTTGTGACGTCAAAAGGCTGACTGAACCAAGCACTGAGCAACAAGAGAACCAGGAGAACCATGTAGGATGAAAAATGCAGCAGTTAGCCGGCAGGCTTTAAATGACACGTACCGAGGTTGTGGCGGCACACTTGTGCATAGAGTTTTAGCTTAGTGAAGGCGTCGCTGTTGCCGCTGGCAGCCTTGAGGAACCAGTCGCTCACTGGCTGATCCACCAGGTTCTTGGCTCCGTTGCCGCCAACGAGGACGATGCCATCAGGGTAGCCTTTGGAAATGGGCCGGTGCTGGCCTAGTCGACATGACTGTGGAAAAACAGACATAAAGGCAATGAGGTGAAGACAACGGCAGACAAATGTCATTTAATGTGAAAATGGGTAAAGAGCTTGGGGAGAGTGTAGCTGCATTTGTATTTAAAGCACCTTCTAAATCCAAAGATGCAAGATGTACATCAGATGAGTCTTTTAAAGACTTTTAAACGTCCTTATTTCACATGCATTGTATCTTTTTTCTCAGCTTCCATTCTGACATTTCATTTTGTATAACTGTAGAACCGCCAAGAACTCAAAATACAAGAAAAATGACACAGGTATCTTTATATATGTGCAAATCTTAATTGATAATCACTCTACATTTTATTAATAATAGACCATGGTTGTAACAAATGATTACAATAAACCTGAAATGGACACAATTAAAGCAATGTTACGCTTATACAGCGCTAATACTGATGGGTTAGCACCCTTCCTCAGTCTTTACCTCGTAGACAGCGGTGAGGTCTTGGAAGAAGCTCTTGGCGCCGCTCAGCAGGGCCTCATTGTCAGGACAAACCACCAGGTACCCAATGTCCCTCTGGGAGCCAAAGGGATCTAGCAACAGTTTCTCCCAGTAGGGCAGACCAAAAGGAGACAGGACCACAAAGTCATACTCATAACCCACCAGGAAGGTGGGGATGGGCAGGGGCTCTGGGGACTCGTCTGTGCCTGTGAGAGTGAGGAAGAGGAGAAAGAAAACAGAAAACAAAGTGTGGAAGGAGGTAGAAGGAAACAGAGTGGTGTTAACATGTAAGGTGTGACCCCCCCACCTACACCCTCTGCCCCCCACTGTGCATCAGAATCTGAGGTCAAACAATCTGACAGCTCCTCCCAACAGAGCTGACATCTGGACAACAGCAGAGGGACCACGCTGCCTATTGATCTGACAACATCCAGGGTTTTTCTACCTTAAGACACACACATCCCAAAATGTCACGTACACACACCAACCATCTCAGTTGATATCGCGGATTTGACTCCTCTTAGAAAACAAATATCTTTGTGCTCGAGATGACAACAGTCAAGTATTTTGTGCTCTTGCTTACAGGGAGTTTTTCCAAGAATATTTTTCTCTTCTTTCTTTTTTACAGAAGTCTGACACCTTCATTGTGAAGCACTTACTCACTGATACCGGGTTTTAATTCAGCTACACTGGCTGTTAGCAAAACATTAGTCAGAATTGAGAATAACGCAGATAATCTTCCCCAGCTTGTTCCCAGCTTTACCATAAGAGCCTCGTCCAGCCATCTTGTGGAACTGCTGCCAAGTAAGAGGACCCTGAACCCCCCACGACCGCACCGTCCTCTTCTTTTGGATTGCATCTTGAAGTACGGGCTGGAGGGACATCAGCGCCCGCAGCACATCCTGAGAGCACAGCACACTTACATCCACTGCTGGAGAAAAGAAAAGGAAACTTTAGATTAACCCTAACATGAAAACACCATGTCAGTGTGCAAGTCTTAAGTACTAAATCTTGTCTTAAGTATTTTTTGTTTCCAACTATTATATAAACGCACACACAGCAAGAAAGCACAATTTTCTAAAAAGAAAGCATCAGAAAAGATAATAATATTTCGGGTTTTTCTTAAAAACATTTGCATTACAGAAAGTAAGATGCCTCACATTTATAAATTCTAAGCTTAGTCATTCGATATAAGTTAAAACAGAAAAAACAGAGCCATATAAAATGTTTGTATATGAACTTTTCCAATAAATCATTTTTAATTAGCTTTGTTGTTATTTTTCAGCTCAATGACTGAATCATACAATAATGATTTTAAACAGCTCCTTTCAGCTATTTTATGGTTGGTGTCAAATTGAGCCTTTTGTGGTATGAATAAAATCTTAAAACAAGTGTCAATAAGTGTATTTCTTACCGTTTTGTTTGCCCCAGTGGTGCAGGCAGGTGCTCTTCACCAGCGCCTCATCCACTTTGCCACCTGACATGTTGTCCATGAACTGCCTGCCGTGCTCCAGGGCCATGTAGCAGTCACTGTGGTAGTCCCTCTCCTCCACTCTCACACAGGGTGGTACAGGGGCCCCGCTTGGCCCCCGCGTCACTATGTCATGTTCCAGGATTGAAATGGGTGAAAAAGGGTTGGTACACTGGTCCTGCAGGAGCAGAATCAGCTCATCTGGGACACGGTCGCCCCTCCCGACTCCAGTCCTCTCAAGTGAGGAGAGCCGCAGCTCCTCAAAGCGCTTTTCTGCCTCTCTGCTGACATCTGAGCCGCGGCCGATGATATCAAGCTCATCCTCAAGGAAGAGGCCCGAGCCATTGCCGTAACGCCGGTTGACCACAGCACTGAAGCCACAGCTGCAGGATTCCTGGGCCTCACCAACAGGGTCACTCAGGTACACGCCTGCATCAGCTCCTTTTATATTCACGTTACACACACAGATGCAGCAGCTGTCAAAGTTGCAGTCCTTGAAGAGGTTCATGACTGACTCGGAGAGGATGAGGGTGACGTAGAGGCTGTGGGCCTCGGGAATGGAGGGCACAGTAGCTGGCTCCACTGAGTTCAGTGGCCGGCAGGTTGATGGGGTGGATGCTGGTGAGTACAAGTCGGGGTTCTCGTACTTGAGTGAGCCCTGGACGCTGGCAGGACCTCGAGGTGTGCGCGGAGTGCGCGGCGTACGTGGGGTGGGGGCAGAGAAACGCGGGGTGGCGGGTGAGGGCAGGATGCCAGCACCACTGTTACTTGGTGGAGCACTGTTGGACATGAAGGGCGTGTGGGTCTGAGGAGTGTAAGTCTGGGTGTAGTCCTGGTCCATGGCACTACCCACACTGGGGATATTACTGAGGGCAGAAAGATTCAAGGACATGAATTAGAAAAGGCACTAATTACCTAAAAGAAGGGACTATAGCATGTCTGACAGCAAGGGGGACACCTTTTAGAGGCTTGAAATGGGACCAACAAAGCCACAACAATTAAAAATGATCCCATCAAATGGCAACAATATTAACTTCCCATATTCAGCACAGTAATAAAAACGCTAAAAAATCTTAAAACAACTAGGTTAGACGTAGAGAGCATTTCCTGATAAGCTGAACCGCTAATTGTGGCATGAAAACAAGGCAGATGTTCTGTACCAGAACATAACCGTTTTGTTTTTGAAACCAAATCAACAATGTTCTGTACATTGCTTCAAATAACAATATCGTTATTCAACTGCCTCGCTGCATTTGTGAGGATAGCTCAAGTAATAAGGCAGTAGGCCACAACAACATTCGACTACAAAAGGAACGCAGAGTGGGCCTAGACTGCACACAGTTACACACAAGAGAGCAAGATTGTGGGAGAGAGAGAGAGAGAATGAGAAGCGTAAAGACGCAAAGGGAGAGAGAAAGACATTCAATAAACATTTCAACAAGCGTCCCTCTGAGGTAATGTTTATTTTTGGGTTGGCAAGCAACAGTGAGGAAGTAGCGAGAGTCTATGAGAGAGCTGGAGAGAGGGGAGGGTGAGCACACCATGTCCCTTGCTCTATGTGGGGAACAACTCCTGGCACAGACCCATTAGAAGGAAGCCCCAGCGCAATTCACCCTCCTGCAGCCAGGGCACGTTTCTGATGGGATGCAGATGCAGAAGCAGCACCAGCACATTATCAGATCTTTACCCATGACTCTTTGGACACTGGCCACGCTTAAGTGAGTCCAGACATCTCTCCCTCCCTCCATGGTGCACCTGAACCAGGCTTTGCACCGCAGTTACATGCACTGCTAATATTACAGCTATTAAAAGCATTTAAAATGTGATCATCTGCGCTGCTTGCTCTGCTCAACACTCCTGTCATGCTTCAGTGTGCTTCTAATAAAAGATGTTCTAATATTATTCTTAATAATCATCAGGCCAATTTTTAGCCCCACAGTTGCAATTAGCTACAACAAAAATAGCAATTCCTTTTTTAAAAAACAAACAAACAAACAAACAAAAAAAAACAGCAAAACAGTCAGCAGTTCCAGCTCAGTCTGAACCTGTTGGATAAATTACACACTGACATTTCACTTTTCAGTAACAAGCAACAACTTTCTCTTAAGCAAAAACATTTTCCAATCACAACCATGACTGAGAAACTGCTTTAGCACTTGCTTAGGGCCAGTTTGTTGGTTTATAGCATGGGTGTTTGTTCAAAATTGTTCCTTGTGTATTTTATGTAATAAAATTCAGCCAAAGACACAAAGTAAGGCTGACACTGTAAAAAGCCTAAATAAGAGGTGCAGAAGTTTCTCTTCAGAATCACAAGATTAGATGCAGATCAGTGAACCCTTTAAGTCTGCTGAGCCTGCCAGATTTCATGTTCCCAGGTCAACACAACACATGGGTGTAATAAAATGAAAAAAAGTCCATACAAACGTAATAAGGCTCTACAGCCTCGATTATAGAACCACAAAAATCAATAGAACAAAAGCAGGTTTTTTGTTTTTTTTTTTTTGATAAAATGAAATTCCCATGTGTGCGGTTAAGAAAAACAGTGGCAGATATACAACAGACTCCGAGCTTCTGTGAGCAATGAGGTGGCATGGAGACGCTAAGGGGCCCATCTCACCACTCCAGCAGTGATAATCCTCATCTTCAACCAAGAAGACATTTTACAGTCATTTGCCTGCACTGCCCAAGGAAGCTATGCATGGGAAATTGAGCTGCCTGCTAAGGGGGTGTCCAGGGAAAGACCAGAGTGTGTGTGGACAGAAAGAGAGCAGAGGATGCATACATGCTTCTTTGCACACAAAGCACAAACCAGCGTGCACAGCCTTGGTCTGTCTTCTCCAAATCTAAATTAGAATGCCTCAGTAACCTTCTGCCCAGATCATCATGATAAATAATAAGGAATTTATGAAAACTCCCTGGTTCCACAAGGAGGTCAACATCAGACAGAAGCACAGCCTTACCTGTCCTTGTTGAGGAAGGTCATCTCCCTGCCCATGGTCCAGCTTGGTCGGTAGATGCAGTCCTCTGATATTTTGATAGGTGGGAGACACTGGCTGGGTAATGTCTTCAGGGGAGCAAACATAGAGCAGCCTACGAACGCCTGGCACAGCTCTGGTTTGTACACAAATGAATAGTCCTACAAGATGGACAGAAAATAAGGCATAGTAAAGTAGAAAAATAGAAAAATGTCTAAATCAATAAAAAGAAATCAACAGAAAGACACTGCAACCCTCTATTCACATAAACACAACACATTTGTGTGACAGCTTTATCTAAGTAACTCTAAGTATCTTACTTATACACACACCATGTCTAAACTTCTAAACTAAACATTTCCATTTCCAGTATAAACATGCAGCAGAAAATGAAATATGATGCATGCAGTAGCATCATCTCCTCATTAATATATTTCAAAGTGCTGGTGATTTATAGTCAGTAAAAAGCATGGCAGCTGTGTGCAATTCCTGTGGACAACTATCATGGGATTACTTTGAAGCTAAAGCAATGATTCTCAGGCAAGTTATGAATATGAAAGCAATTTTTTTCCTCCGATTCCTTAGCAGACATATAGATGTTTATTTAATGTAGACAAAAGAGATTGTGATATCTTCAGAAAGTACAAGTTACACTGAATTAAAACACAGGTGTATTACAGCAAATAACAGCTACAGGAAAGACCCTTAGGCAGAGGTGGAAATTCCCCACACCTCATGTTACCCTGAGGTATTAGCAGAGATTTAGCGTGTTGCTCGTGGTGAATGAACCTTGTATTCCTAATCTGAAGGACAGTCTACCATGTGGCCTGGCTGACAATAACCACATCAAGAACATATCTCCACCAACAATCATTCACTTTGACTTATGACATCTAATGGCAGTAAATTCCACCTGTCGGTTCAGGCAGTTGTAATTGATATTGCAATAATAAGGCTGACTAAGTCTAGACCCACCTTGATCTCAGATGGCTTGGGGCTGCAGAAGCTCTCCTCCACCTCAATTTTGAAGTGGCCTCCCAGAGATGAGGTGCCATCCAGTGTGGTCATGCCTGGGTTGGTCTCCATGCTGCCGTAGTCCTTGCTGCACATGTTCATGGGCGAGTAGCCCATGATGTGCTGCTCCAGTGAGGGAGGCGTAGGAAACATTTGGTGCAGGTCTGCAGAGCCTAGTGGGATAGAGAGACCCAGGACTATCAGTACATGTGCGCTAGCAGGGTTATAATGTGTTGGAAGAGGAATCAGTGTAAAAGAAATGTCTGTTCCTCCCCTTATCATACAGCTTACAATGCTAAACACACTGATGATGATAAATGTTTTCTTATATATCTTTTTCAGTATTATAATTCCCTGGCACTTTAAGACAAAAACAATATCTTAACACAAAAGCTATGTGCGTCATGTGGATGACTCAACAGCGTGAGATGTGTAATTTTAAGCTGTTAGAAGTTACTACAGCTTCTGTCAACACGCTTGCTGATGTATGTTTATGACAAGCAGCTGTTGTTACAGGAAGCTCCCATGCAAATACAAAACAGATGAATTCCTATCAGACAAGCTCAAAGTGAAAAAGGCATCTTGCTCATGGCTGATGAAATGTTTGCATATTTAGTCACGATTGCCTTTGCCTGGTTGCTGCCATTTTCTCACTTTATATTAGTGAGAATTTACAATCCAGGTGGGCAAATTCAGACACACTTTCTTTTTATATACCTTTGTTTGCATTAGATAAGAATGATAAGTTCCCTGGTGAAAAGGCTCTTATGCAAAGATGTTCAGAAAAAATGAGGGGGATATCTAAGCTCTAAAACTCATATTACTACTTTTAGTAATTTTAAGGTGTATCCAGGGGGATAAAAATGCAATCCATGGTAAAAGAGTCTGGGACTGTGAATTATTTGTTCATAAAAGTAAAGGAAAGTGGGACCTGAGACCAATTTACTTCACAGTAAAATATAGTGCCCTTAAATTCTCTTTAGTTTTACATTAGTGTCCCTGAGGTCAAACCCAACAATAAATACCACAGAAAATACAGGTATAGTTGTGTTAAAAACAGCAAATTAGGTGTAACTTTACACTTTACAGTTTAAATTAAATTTAATCTGAAAACCTCTGTGGTGTTAGCATAGAGAGCCTGCAGGAAAGTAAAAAAGGAGTCAGCAGCTACAGGATGACTGTCAGCTATGAGCCAAACACTGATGCACTGTGAAGTTAATTACAACTATATTCTTCACCACTAGGTGGCAAAGCCAAGGGTGAGCATCAATGATGCTTAAGTAGAAAAGCCTTAATTTTATTTAGTGGATTAAAGGATGTGATGCCATTCCATTTAGCTGAAATGGTGAGCAGGGGGAATACTATGTTTAAATCTGAAGTGGCTTCTGGCAAAATCTCAGTGCACCATTCTTAACTTTCAAGGGGCTCACACGTGTGACCAATCTGATTCTAGATTAACACTTGAGACAAATCCACCCATGTAGTTTAAAGAGACGAGGCACATCAGCGTTCAGGGAAAGGAGAGAGCGACATCAGTGGAGTCAGGTGGAGATACATACTAATGCAGGAGACAGGGTCCAAAGTGGATGGCTTTGGTTCCTTGCTGCCAAATTTCTCATCAGTTCCATTCACCGGTCGCCTGGAACCAGGCTGTGGACAAAAAATAAGTATTTTAGCACCTGTCCATTTTGCTAACTCAAAGTGTCAGTTAATAATACTGCTCTAAATTCACGGCTGTTACATTTCTCACACCTGTGGGGCCCGCAAGTCAGTATAACACATCTTCTTAGAGTGGGTATGCCTGATGATAGGCAGAGTGGACATACTGCTCTGGCACATGAATGCCAATGGAAACACGGACTCGCTCACACTCACACTCACACACACACACACACACACACACACACAGTGCATTGTGAGCCAAGTTCTCTACTAACCGCCAGATCATCCTCGTCCGAGTTGAAGAGGTTGTCCAGGTCGTTGATAGACACCACCAGGTCTGTCTCATGGATGAGGCTGGTGGAAGCCATGCGGTTGTGAGCAGCCGCCCGCTGAGCATCTGTACACACACACACACACACACACACACACACACAGAGAGAACTAATGTTAATACAGAAATATCAGGCATTCAAATGTCAAGTAGATTCTGGACACTTGAGAAGTGAATGAACGCTAAAAATATGATTGACAACATCTGCATCGGCCTCAATTCACACGGAATTCAATCATGGAAAAGTCAAATTCTAAATTGCATGGGTTATGATGACTCTGTTACATGAGATTTAAATTAGAAATAACAGCGAATGAATGCTCCTAATTTAGTGAATGAATGTAGTTTTAATTGACATGGTGAAAAAGGTTTTACTCAGTATTCTGCTTCCTGACCAAGATGGAATGTGTACTCTTTGGCTTTACTGTCTAAATTTTCTGAAGGTGGAATTACGATTATATGTGTTTGTGTAACAGCCACCAAGTCACAGAAAAAACTAAGAGGGTTGTTAGGAAATAAAGGCACTCCTTACCATCTGATTGCCCTGTTCCTCCATCTTCACCCTGTGAGAATAAAGAAAGATGAAAAGGTCAGACAAAGAAATAAACCTGCAACCAGAAAGATCTATCATATGATGAATACTTGATTAAACAATGTTCACAATGCACACATCAGACATATAAATATATAATTCCATGCTGATAAATCCTCTCCAAGTTCTTAATAAGGACTGCGTTAAATGTGGGTGGGTGAAACCTAAGGTGAAGACCTACATAAATACACTTGACTGGACCTGAGTTGGGATAAATCACAAACAGGATATGGGAACACACAACATTAACATCTGCAATCAAACAGCCAGACTCAAGTTACAAAAAAGATCACTTTCTTCAAATCAATGCAAACAGGAGAAGAAAATAAATAATGTAATAATAACAAAAGAAGTGAAACTGAGTAACAGAGAAAAGGCACCATTTGCCTGTGCTGTGGCAAATGAGATTTCCAGTGTGGATCACTGTGAAATCATGATCCAAGGAATGGCCTCTTCGGCTCCCACCCAGACATCAATATCTGGGTGGGCTGGCCTTCTGTGTGTCTCTGTGTGTGTGCATGTGAGCTCTTATGATGGGTTGTGTGTATGCTGTGTGCTGAGCACTTCTAGCTAGGGAACAGGAATGTTGTGTCTTACCCATTGATTTTATTATGCTCCAGGGCATTTTCTCTGAGTAACGTGGGCTTTAATCTGTCTCCCTTAAAGGACCAATCTACAGCAAAGCACAACATCCGCACCAAGGCCACAATCTATAGGTGGTAATGATGCCTTAACCCCTTATCAATAACCTGGCCTTGGGTGGAAAGTGTTTAGGTGCTTTACATATTCCAAAAGCTTGTTCTATTCCAAGGCTGCTTGCAAGAAAACATGCCATCACCTCTTTCCTCCATCTCACTTGTTTTCCACAGTTATCTGAGGAGTTTTCCATGCATGCATCTTATGCTTGCTTCAGCAGGGACTGATATAGGTGCACCACTTCTGTGCAATAGTATGCACGACATGTGTCACATGTCTGATGATTGGAGAAGCTTGTATACGCTCCATATTAAGTCTATGGTGGCCACCAATGAGTGGTTTAATAGTCTAATGGGCCATAAATAACAGCTTGTCAAGCTACAAATCCACTCACAAAAAATAGAGTTAAAACAGTTAAGAATAATTACAGGAATCTCAATCTTTAATCTTGACAGACTAATTAATCTATCAAGAGGAAATTCTCTTGGTGTTCCAGGTTTGTATTTCACATCAGTCAGGTAGGAGGTTAAGTATCCTGCAGCTTCAAAGAATGACTCAAGATTCTCATAGAAAAAAAAAAAACAACACACACACCCACAACCATGTGGTAGATACACATACAGCACATAGAGCAGACAGACAGAGGTGGGGCTTCATTGCACAGACTGCTCTTTGGGGACTCTTCACTCCACTGAGAGCTGCCTTCACCCTTATATTCTAACACAGACCAAGGGGGTGTGTAGCAGGGTCTTCAGCAGAGAGGGAAATATTTGACTGCTCCTTTCAAGCTTAATGGTTCAATGAACCAGGTGTGTTGTGTTGCTGTGGTTAAGACTTAAGGTTCCTTCTGCAAACATGCAGACCAGGACACACACACACACACACACACACACACACACACACACACACACACAAAATCTCCCTTTCCATGCTAGGGGCAATCCACAGCTAACAGGTGGCCCTTGTCTGGAAGTGTAGCCAACAACCCCAGAGGCAGAGCAGAGAAATACAGTGAAGGGGGAAGGAGGGAGAGGGCAGATCAAATAGGAAAGTATAACAACTAAAGGAAATTAGACAGGCTAACTATTTGGTGTTCCTCTGGGCTCAGCTAACAATGGGGATTCAGGGATGGCTTCCTGTTCATTTTAACTTGGGCAGTGAAAGCGGATGCATGCAGAAAGCGGTCAGACTGTTATTTTTAGTGCAGTATTGCTGAGGATGCTGATGGCCTATTTTCTACATTGCCTGCTCCCTGATCTTAAAATCAGCCTTCTTGTTCTGCTTTACCTTGGCAGCTATTGAGGAAGGCTTGGATTACATGGTTACTCTCTATGCTGCCTTTAAGAAAGCATTCCCACCACTAAGCATTTTTCCAAACTGTCATTGCTTTCTTTGAATTACACTCAATGGGGTGTGTCTGCAAACTGGACTGAAAGCAGCCAACTTGGAAAAGGCACTGTGCATGGCTCATTCTTAGGCAGAGCAGAGAACTTAAGACGGCTGATTAATGTTCAGTGTGGACTGTTTTTTATGTCAACTAATCACAATGAACTCTGGCGTTTTAGTATTTTCCGTCATGAAGTTAGAGGACTTGAGAGAAACAGATTAAAAAAGAAAGAAAGGTCAAAATTAAAGCAGCTGCCATAACCAAACTTTTAGTCCCTAGTGTGGGCAAAGCTCCAGAAACACTGGATCCTATATTCCCATGATGAAACTGGATAGCATCTTTCATTAGACCCCAGCTGCCTCTTAAATGCACACTGCTTTCTAACTTCACATCCAGTTTATAACACAGGCTTCCTGGAAAGCCTTTACTCTTAGGCCAATACCAAGTTTACCCTGATGATATGATTGGCCACTGATCTAAATTTTTTATATTGAAGGGAGGTTTAAACATAAACCCTAGATTGGTCTCTTACCTCACCTGCACATCCTTCATACAAAACTACACACAATGCATTTGTAATAAAAGAAGAAATTAATCAAGTCAATCAAACATCATCAAGAAAATGTTTACACCTTGCACAGAGCCAATAAAGACTTTATGCAACTGTTTACATAGTGTTGGCCTGTGAGGATACAGTGGTGGAATGAACCTTTAAAGTAAATATAACATCTAAAGACAACCAGTAAAACAAGTGGCAGCAGAGCTGTATAAATATCCCAACATAATCAGATTATTTTTTATTATGATGACAATTAATCAACTACTAGGATGCACTACAAGCGTTTAAAAAGCTAATGAGGTTATATCCCTTGACTAGTGTATTTGTAGCCTTAAGTATGACTTCTTGCGTTGCAGTGATGAAGATCTGTCTCCAACACACGAATAGAAACTGTTATGTTAGTTTCGGGATTACGTTTTCAGTTCAACTGTAAAGGTTATGGGTTAAAGGACATTTTGTCTAGACTAGAGGAAAACAACCCACAAAGGTATGAATATATAAAGTGTTCAAAGTTGCACAATGAAGAGCTGTTGTGCAATGTTGGTTGTGTAAGATGCAGTTAAACGTTTAAGAGTAAAATTAATGTTTACCAATACAGAAAGATGCACAAAGGTTTGTTGCCATAGAAACAAATTGTACAAATTGTTATTTATTTATATGCATGCTCTACCATTTGTTGATTAAGTACATGTTGGACAAAAAATAGCATTTTATCTGGCATCCATCTGAGTTCAGACCAACAAAAATAAGGTAAAATATTTTTCTTAACTACGGCTTGCCCTGGACAAATGGTCACCCAGCTAAGAAACAATCTCACTCCTCCACTCGGCTTGCCTTACCTTATGTTTCTTGCCTGGCTCGCGCTCCCCGCCTGCCTTATCCTTCTTGTTGGAGAATGTGAACTTGACATCACCTTCCTCGAAGGCGTAGGGGTCCACCTCAGGCTCGTGATCTCCGTCAGTTATGGCAGCAGATAAGTACTGGTTTCTCCTGGCTCGATACATCTGAACGCGTTCTTCAGACACCTTCAGTGGCCATTTAGATGTGGACATCACCCTGGGGAGAAACAAAGCTGAGGTGTGAGGACTCTGGAGCAACATTACATGACCATCAAAGACAATTAAAATTCATAAACAAGATAACACCAAGAGCTTTTTTTATTTTTTTATTTATTAAGGGCCATTCTACAGTACCAGTCTGATAAGTTGAAAAATAATAAGATCTATGTGAATAAACAGAAACATAAACAGAATAGGAATTTGGAACGTTTCCTAAACTGCTCTGTTTTGACCTGATGCTGCCTGATATCATGTCAGTGTTTCATGTGTCGTTATCTGCAGTAACAGAAATGGCAGCAAGCGATTGCAAACAACTCTGACAGCTGTCATGCAACAGAACTGATGCATCATGTTTGTTGTCAGACAATCACCTCTCTGGCAGATTTATGGAAACATGGTGACTGTAGCACTCACTGCTCAAACACTTAACAGACAGACACATTTATCACCCATTGCTGTGACATGGCTCATCAGAATCTCTTCAAAGCTACGACTGTGGCCTACTTCTTTCTCATATGTAAAGAAAGAACAGGGAGGGGGGCTACACTGTAGAGGAGGAGGGACTGACCCAACTTATGTGTTATCCCCTCCCCTCCACTGTCTCCTACATTTCTCTGTACCTCTGTCCTCTCGTCATGCCTGTCCAGCTCTGATGTGAGGTGATGGTGTGCAGTGGCCTGGGCCAGAGATTAGCCGCCATTCAGAGCTGTGGCTGGGAGGATTACAGCTCACTAGAATAGTCCATACAAGTGGCTGGCCCCTTGGGATTGCATAACCTCTCAGATAATTCCCACAACGGCCACCCTACGGCCTGCTGGTCACCACGCCTGCCTTCACACTGGACAACCCCCCTACATTCTGTCCTCCTGTGTTCCTCCTCCATGCTACCAGCTTCCTCTCTCTCAAGTACCTGCCACACTGATAGCCAACAGTATTTCTATCAGCTTCAACTCTGCTACAATAGCAGAGGTTTATCTCCATCTAACCCCGCCATTACTCTTCCTCTCTCCCAGCTGCAATGTGCGTGTTTGTGTGTAGGAATCAATGAGTAGTGCTGGCCCTGCACATTGGAGATGTATGATGTCAAAAGGGCACATAGCAAGAGATTAACATGCTGTGTGCAGCTAAGCACTACACCGAACATCCTGAAGCTGAGGGATGAGAGAGGTGGAGTGAGGTGGGGGATCTGACAGAGAGAGAGAGAATGAGAAAGAGGGAGAAGGTGGGTTTTGCATCATTACTCTTTCAAAACAATTTTTTCTGGACTATTGAAAGTGCTCCGAAGGAGCCCAGGGCCTCTCTGTAACAGGGGAAATGCTGGGAGGGCTGGGATACCTAACGGCTTAGTCAGTCAAATGGCAGGAGCCTTTATGGTCCTGTGTGTGTGTGTATACATACATACATACATACATACATACATACATACATACATACATACATACATACATACATACATATCTATGTGTGTATGTATATGTGTGTGTCTATATTCAAGGCAATGGAAAAGTAGTCTCAGTCTTTTGGATCCCACTGTGTATATACAGATGCGTGACAAATTAAAGCAAAAAAAACAAGATCGAGTGTTGGGGCAGAGCTCTGCCTAATACGTCAGTGCAAAATGTCCCATAGGTGTTCAGCTGAGTTGAGATCTGATGACTGTGGAGGCCTCTGCATATGATGCACTTCATTTTCAAACACATTACTGTCATTGTGCGTGTGTGTGTGTGTGTGTGTGTGTGTGTGTGTGTGTGTGTGTGTGTGTGGGTGTGTGTGTGTGTGGGTGTTTGAGAGAGAGAGAGAGAGTGTTTAAGAGAGCATCAAACAGTGATTATTAATGTCTCACTCACTCTGTGACTGACACCAGGTTGTCCTGTGATGCCGAGGCCTCGTCCCTCAGCTTGTCCCCTGGCAGCAGCGGTGTGACTAATTCGGCTTCTTTCCTGCGGGGTAAGTTGAATAACCGCCATGGAGCATGGGAGCTATCCTCCTCCAGGTTGACTGCTGCACCCACATACACGGTGGGCTCAGGAGGCTCAGAGTAAACAGAGACTCCAGGATGGGGGTGGGGGTGATGGGAGTGGAAGTGCTGATTCAGACCTTCTGGCCCGCCGATTTCCTCGCCACCACCCTTCACCCCAACAAGGCAGGGCTCTGGGGGTGGCTGGTAAAAGTGTTGACTGTTGGGTGTTGAAGGGTTCTTCATGCCCTCCCCTGACTCCTCACCACGTTCACAGGGGTGGGGGCTAAGTGGTGGGGGTTGGGGGGAATTGGCCTGTTCTGATGGCCCAGCACTGACCGCCCCACTGTGGAGCTGGGGGGCTTTTTGGATTGCTGACACATCTGCAGATCTAATACTAGGAAATCTTCCTCCATCCTGGCCTCTCATGGCTAACCTTTGACCTGTGGTTGTCTCTGTGTCCATTGAGGCCTCGTCGCTGGTCAGGCTGCGATGATGGAAGGGTGTCTGGGGTCTTTTCTGCTGCTTGTCACCTTTCTCTGACTTCTCTCCTCCAGCTTTGTGCTTGGTAGGAGGCTGCAAGGGCTGGCCTGCTGACTGAGCTTGGCCTGGGGTGCTGCCTGTTCGCTGCTTCACTGATTTGTATCTGCAGGGGAGAAGACAAACAGGAAATACAGTGAGACTATGTTGCACCAATGACACTGTACAAAATGGCAGCAGAGACAGTGATTGTCCCATGAAGATGCACACTGGGTATTTTTCATTTTCATTAAACGCAGAGGTTCTGTGTAGCTTAAGTAAACACTTCACACAGAAAAGTTACATAACTAAGATTGCAACAATCAATAAATGTTTTTATACATTTATAATTTTCTTGAATAGTTATCCAAACTCAAGACATGAACAAAATGCATCCTCTTAAAGTCCTCTCACATTTACTTTTTTTATGTGATTAAGATGCCAAAATGGGAAAAAGAAAAAAAAAAAAAAAGAGTTTAGTGTTGCGTCATGAAAATTTGTCACTATGGCAATTGAAAAAACAGGAGCAAAAAAGTAGGCCCTGCAAACTGGGAGCCAACCAAACCATCCTCACTCGCCCTCTCTCACTACACTGTGATATTTCATGTCCTTCACTCATGTGGACATGCGTCAGGGTCTCTCAAATCTCTTCACTGTCAGTTCACCACTCAGGCAACTGTTGTGGTTACAAATTAGGGCATTGTCAAGGAAACTGCTCCATTTTAATGGCAGGGGCACATGCATGTCCTGACTATTAGATATAAAGATAAGCAGACACATGGAAGGATTGTATCCACTAAACAAAGCTAATGGCCATTAAAACTGGCAATGCATAGAGCTTCCCGTTTCTGTGTCGCCAAAGTGCTGGCTGGCTTCCAGCAAATTAACACGCTCCAGCTGACTGGCCCAATCCACTTTGCTTTCGTTTGCAGTCCAAGTCGGCTCTTCTCTCCCTAGGTGGAAAAAAAAATCCTGGTGCAAAGGATTCCCCTTGTGGGATATGCCCACACAAAATATTAACTTTTGGCAGTACTTGCTCATTAACCATGATTCTGAAATTTCTCTCAATCGGTCAATTCAACTGGTTCACCTCCTGATAACGAGGCCAGTCAAGAACCCAGACATCCAGTTCTCTGACTGGTTGCAGCCTGTAGTGAAGAGTCCAGGATTGTGTTTACATGGGCTCTTGTGAGTAAAGCTGCTGGCTGTGACTGTGGTTGGTTTCGATAATAAACTGAAGACTGAAGGAGGAGAAAGGAGACGTTTGATTTGCTGTTTAATTAAAGAATAAAGCTCCAAAGACCATCATTAAACTCTTAGTGATAATGTGGTAAAATAAACAATAAATATGTGAAAACGTGATTAAAAAAAAATATCTACTAGTGAAATCAAATTTTTTGAGGTTGTATTAAGAAAACAGTTGCACACTACTGCAAACTATACTTTCAAGTGGCACATGTGTAAGCTCAGACAAAGTATAATTATAAACATTAAGGTGTCAGGCGACAAAATGAATGCCTACATGTGATGAGTGACAGTGTTTTCTGTGCGAGTGTTTGCATTACAATTCAGAGGAGGTTCACGCTCACTGTAGCCTTTCCCAGTCTATGGCCTTACTGACAATATGCATCAACTGTAACTGTGCGTATCTGTCCTAGTAAATAAAGAAAGAGGCACTTGGACTGGTCTCCATCCTGCCATGATCTTCCACGACTACAGAATAGTGCTAGTAGTTTGTCATTGGGAAGTCAGTTTTACCTCATTAATATGCATGTTTATGCAGAAAGACAACAAAATTTAATCAGATCATCTATTCCTTGTGGAGTATCCATGAAGTTTCTACTAGTCATCACAATTTGTCTACAAGACAACATAATGTTCCACATACCATGCACCATCGTCAGGAAATGGAAAAGCACACCTATTAGTTCATTCCATGTGTTTTGAGCTCATTTGTCAACAGCAGGAGCATGCAACACACATGCTCTTTTTACTACAACAGTAGCCCTTAAGATCTCTATCAGAGGTTAATCTATTCTTTCTCCTTCAAAATATTCCCATCAGCGTGGGAATAAAAATGTCTGACTTATAGAAGCACAGTCCAGCAGAGGTTTCAGCCCCAGCGCAGCTGTCACTTTCACAAAATAGTGATAAATTGAAAAATATGAAGAATAATATGCTTGTCAAAGTCTGGACGTGGATTAACTTGAAGATATTTTGCTGGCCCTCTGTGCCTGTATTCAAAGCTCTGTAGACTCTGTATAACCTCTTTGAAATGTCTTTGAGTGTGCACATATGAACAATAGCTGCACATACTGTATGTCCACATGGAAAGTGACTGACCTTGAACAGCTGCAGTATGACCTCTGTGAAGGCTCCACAAAATCCCAGGCTCCCACTTTCTCAGTCAGCTCCTCCTCACAGGTACCGTTGGTTGCAGCTGAGAACTTCCGCCTGGGGAGGAAAACAACATTTTTAAGCACAATTCTTCTGAGGGCAAATTTTGACAAGAGTCTAGCCACTTTTTCAGCTCTTTTTCGCACAGTGTTACTCATGTGAAGAGACCTTTTTTTTTTTCATACAATTTTGAAACACTAATCCTCAAAAGTGTGCTCCCCTGTCTCATGTTTCTTTGGTATACCGTGGTGATTGGTAAAATCTTTGTGCTGAGGCTGATTTTATGGCCTTGCTTGGAGCAATAATATTTTGGCTGACAAGTCAACAGCTAAGTACAGCCGACATCCTATGCTTGGTCAAGGGGCAACAGATCCTGGGGTGCTCCCAATGTGTCAGATTCACTGATGTTGAATAAAACAAAAGACCAAGGGACAATACACCAGGCTAACTCTTACTTTAATTACTTGTGATCATCATTTCCAACTTAAGTCTTTTAAGGATTTTCCTGTTTTATGGATGAATAATAAAACATAATGCACAAAGCAGAGATCTCAAGAGAGATCTTTTATGTTGTAACAGGAAGTGTAAACATATTTCTACACACACATTATAGTGTGGGTTACCCGAATGGCCCAGTAAAGTAAAGTTTATATATGGAAACACATAAATGTAGTGTCTACTGTAAATGTGCAGTCAGAAATTGCTGAGATAAAACATTGAAGTGTCTTTTTGACCATGTTCAAATGTATGCTATAGAAACCTGCTATCGCACATTAGTCAAAATTTAAACTATTATTTATTTTAATATTATCCTAACAAAAATGCATAGAAGTCAAGCATGAATAAAAAATTAAAAAATATAGACTACTGTATTAAAAAAAAGGCAGTAATAAGAAATTTACAACAAAACATCAGTATCCCAACATGACGTCTTGTTATGTAACTGGTACCCTCTTTTTGTGCACACAAGAGTAATGGGTTTGTCTATGTGTGTGTTTGCTGGTATTTTTTGCAACAGATTATTCTGACCTCTCATGCAACTCTAAAGCACTTATACTAAACAATTCCTAATTTGCACAAGATGTCATCATCATCAAATTCAGGCTTCAACCAAGAACTAAATGCACTGTTCTCAAACCAGATCTTGTTGAACTAGATGGAAGTAACATAACATAAACAGAAAACATCTAAGCTCATTACTTCCAGAAGACACTGTGTTAGCCCAGATACCAGCTGGGTGTGCTCTGATCAATTCTGACTGACTGTTGAGTTGATTATTTGTTCAATCCTGGTCTCAGGATTTTTTTTTTTTTTTTAATAAGGTGCCAATGCAGAGTGTAATATTCAGAATTTTAAGTCTTGAACCATATTTCCATCTTCCCTCCTAAGTCTAAACACAGAGCCCACACTGCTCCTCAGCTGTCAAAACCGACAGAAATCCCCTCAGTTACAATAAATAGTTATTTTACTTCTTCAAATGACATTAATAAATTGGTCAATAAAAGTAAATTATATTTATTTTGCAAACCATTTATCCTTCAATAAGGATCTTTTCCATGAACAGAACTGAGACATTGTTGCATATGGAAGAGTATCTCTGTTTATATTGCTATACTCCCATTGCCCATGCTCTTGTCTCTCTAGACAGGTGTTTTTGTTAGTGTCATCATGTAAATGACACTGCTGCACCCTCTTCATCTGTGTTTTCACAGGCAGCTCCTGTGGGTAATGTTCAGATATAGATTAGGGTTGCAGTGCATGTCTGAAAGTAGCTAATAACAGACTTACTTGTTCTGGGCTCGGTTGATATTGCACTCTTGCCAGACGCGCTTCACCACCTGACTGGCGAGCCGGCGAGGAATCTTCCCTCCATGGTGACTTGTTCTGTCTACGCTGAACACATCAGATGATGAAGGCATCTTCACCCACTTCTGGGCCGAGTGAGAGTCCACTGGAGAGGGAAAGCAAAAAAATCCCCAACTTAATGATATAGATCATATCAAGATCAAGTCTGGACCTAAAGACGTAAGTGAAGTTTTTATTCTCCGTGTTATAAATAAACAGTGTTAATCACTACCTGTCTGCGCCTCCTCAGGTGATGTAGGAGGGGTGAGGGTCACCAAAGAAATGGCGGGCTCTCGTTGGGAAGCAGGCACTTGGTGACCACCCGAGTAGACGGCAGTGCAGTGGGAGGACCCCACAGGGGCCACGACAGGGATGTCTGACTGGGGCACTAGCACCAGGCAGGCTGGGTACACCATCCGCACACCACCTGTACACACACAGGCAGAATGTACAGGAACCAAAGAGGTTAAACTAAAGAATGCCACCGTACATTTTCATCAGCTTTAATTATGGAGAAGAAAACCAAATGATGTTTTTTTTAAGAACTGACCAACAAGGACCTCCACAGAGGCCAGAGAGTCATCCTCCCAGTCCATATCCTCCACCTTGTCCTCCGATACACCCTCCTTAGCACTGGGGCCAATGGGATAGAACTGGTTCCACTCCTCGATCAGCTTCTGAGTGGGTGGGTCTGACATCTTGAACGACTGGCCTGTCAGTGTCCCATTCAGGCCAAAAGGACTCAGGATCACTGGTGAGAGGAAAAGAGAGGAGATTAGAACAATGTTAGTCAGTGGAAGAACGTTATCCTTAGAATTCCAAAGTTTTAACTTAATTTTTCTTCTTATCCTATTTCCTTGTTTCTGTTTCCAGTTTTATCTACTTTTCTACATCCTTAAACTTTTAAATTCCTTTAATACTGGTTGCACAATTCTACTCAACTTCTCTCTCTTTTTTAACCTCATTCCTTAGTTTTCCTTTTCTGTTCTCACCCGTTAACTCTTGTTCTTTCCCTTCCCCTCCTCAATATCTTCTCTTCTTATTTCCACTCTTGCAATAATCTCATTCCTCTTATTCTGGATCCTCTTTCCCTTCTCTTTCTTTTTCCATATGGTTTCTGCTCCCTGTTGTTCTACCATCACTGGCCAAATCAGCAGTGCCCTGACCTTTCCAGAGCACCACTGGACTCAGCTGGTCCCGGCTGACTCACCAAATACTTACAGAGCAATCCAGACGCCAATTATTGGCAAGCGGTGGCCTCTCAGAGCCCATAAACAGAGGCTTATAAAAAGGGCCACTCCTCAGCAAACACATTTGACTGATCAGACATATGGGAGTCCATCAGTCTGCTTATAGAACAGACATTCATCCATCAGAGGATCCAAATACATAAGATAACATGCATAATGCATAGCACAACAACTATATTCTCTCTCTCTCTCTCTCTCTCTCTAGTTATGCTTCCATTCTCTTCCTCTGCGTCAATTACAAATTTGAAGGTGAAGAGGGGGTAAAATTGGTTCCACAATCACACTGGGTGGGTTGGCGGGTGGCTGAGTGAGCATTTGTAAATGTCCCTCTCTGCTCTCCTTTTCTGGTATGCCATTACTAGACTGGATGGCCTCTGTCTCCAGGTATTGATCCTAGGGCTGGACCATAGAACAGCTTCCAGGATGGGAAAATGGGGGGAGACAACAGAAAGAAAATGGTGGGAAAAGGAAGAGAAGATGCATTACTAGCAGAGTTTCAGTAGAGAGGCCTCAGGAATTGGGGGGTTCTGACAAAACACTCTCCAGGTGGCCCAAAACTTCCAGCTCTTTAAATTATAATCCTCAAAATCAATTTTTTATTTGTTTTTATTGTAGTCAAGCTCACTATTTCCTCTCAGAATTCAGGTTGCCTACCTCAGCACGAGGGATTCAGAGAAAACAACTCAGTGCAGTTTCACGTCACTGATATCAGGCTCACTGTTTACTCTCTTTACACCCTGTCAGACCTGTATTAAGTCACTGATAATACAAAACAAGCTGTTTTCACTGCTTCACACTGAAAGTGATAGACTGGAAAAGCACTTTTACAAAACAGGCACAGAAAACACAATGTATTTGTCACTGAATACAGCGACAGAGAGTTCAGATATGTGTCAACAGAACAAAGATTTTTAATTTTTGTGAGGAAGTAACGGGACAGAGAGGTGAAGCAGACTGGCTGCACACCTCCACCCTCTATACAAGGTTGCAGACTTTACTGGGCCTTTATATCTATGTATGCAGCTGCTCAGGGAGTCTTTTCTGTAGAATTAAACCATATCAACCAGGATATAAACATTTAGAATTACACATTTAAACTTGATTGTTTATGGGAATTACTTCACTACATCTTACATTGAAACAAAAATCACTTGTGTATATTTTAAGAATGTGGCTGGCAGGTGGTGGTGAAAGGTAAGTAATACAATAGCAGGTAGCAGCGCTATTGAAAAGAGAGCTAATATTCTTTATTGTCCAAGGAACCTGAGTGGCGTTCCAAGTGCTTTAATGTTACATCATTTTAAGAGCTAAAGTAAGAAACATGTTGCTAGACACAAGAGTCCTGAGTGCCCCTCAGCGTCACGTTTCACCTTAACCTACAGAACATACTACATCAGCAAAAACAACCCAACAGAGCGGAGAACAAAAGGTTGTTTATGTTGCAGTACACAGCAACATCCAGCTATGGCCGGTCACATTAACCTTAATTAAATTTAACCGCAGTCCTTTTCCCTTTCATTTCTGGATTTCTTGCTGCATACGCACTCGTAAGACCTGGGGCCAGTTGTGGAAGAGAGATCAAATTCAGCACAATTATGGAAATGGTTTACCGTTTTCCCCATCGCCACCCCACCCCACCCCACCGCACAGTGCCACCCCCCTCCCCCCATCCCTTCTGCCTCTCTTTTTCTCTCTGCCTGCCTGTGAGTCTCTCTCCGACTCCCTGAAGACATGTCAAATGTGCTCAGATCAGTGTAATGGGCTGAGAGTTCATTACATTCACTCTGCGCCCTTTTATGAGGTCACATCCTGGAGAGGTCTGCCTGCCGGAGCGCTCTGCTGCACAGTAAACCAAGCTCGACAGAGGTGGGGGTTGGGGACAGGCAAGCAGGAGGAGATGACGATGAAAACACACACCTGTGCACAGACACACACCATACCCAAGTGTGGCTCATAAAATACATACACACTCACTTACTTATACATCAATGTTCACTACATGGGGTGCAGGCACCTCCAGGGAGAATTGAAAGGAAGATAACTGAGTGAAGACAGGTATTCATAGACCAATAGAACAAGTCAGTAATAAGACTATCTACTGGCTGGAAACTGAAGAGGAGCATGATCATCCTAACTGACAAGAAAACCCATCAATATCCCTTTAGGAATCTATACAAATACCAGTTATCATTGTACTTGTATCAAAGTCACTGGTCTTTAACAAGATGGGACATTATCACCTCCCTTCAGGAGGAGAAGGGGTTGGTTGTACAAGAATTACTGTGGTGAATGGAGGAAGTGATCACTGTTATTACTCAGGATGAGGCATATGGAGAGGGGAGGGTGGAATCACATCTATCTAACTATAGATGAGAAGGTTAAAAGCAGAAAACCTTTCCCCAAGGCTCATGTGTCAATCACTGTCCAACTCTGATCAAAAGTCTCACAAAGTCCCACTTTGTCACTTTTCTGGGAAACATTCATTTCCATTCAGAAACACAAGCTTTTAAAATGTGTTTCATCTTGAGTCAGGTGGTATGTTGTTAAGTTAAAAGAAAAGGTCCATTTATGTGACAGTCTGCATGAGAGGGAATGATCATGGGGTAGTGAGTTCAGTCTAATGCTTGGTGCAGCTCTCCATGCCAACAAAATGGATGTGTACTTATTTACTTACACTTATTTGAAATCACTTTAATCTAATAATGTTACTCAGAGAGAACTATTTCCTTCCCCAAACAACACAAGTCAAGATGTATATTGCAGTCATTACATTAACATCTCTATGTGTGAGAGGAGATGCAAGCTAACGGTGGTTTTGGGATTACATCACATTCGTCTTGGGGTGGGGTAATGAATTTAGAGCCAATGATGGAATATCATTAAGACCACAGATTTTTATAACCATGCTACACTGTAATTTAAAGTGACTACAGAGGCTTTTCTTTTAAACTGGCTGCAAGCCAATCTGTAATGAAAGACAGCCTGACAAGGATTGTATAGTATGCATTTTCTTGACAACAGCACCAAATGCAACACACACGCACACACACTCACACATCTACACTGAGCTTTAAACATTTAATATTACAAAAAGATATGAAAAAATATAGCTGAGGAAGCACATTTCCCTTATTTACTCTACTATATGCCACTTTATCTCCTTGGGCCAACACTGCCATCTTTGAATCCTGATGATTAACCTGTATTTTATATATTAACCTGTATGAAAGCTTTTTATTCAACTAGTCATGAGCAGGAATACTTTAAGTACAAACATAAGGCCATAGTGTATTTGTAGATCAGTCATAGTTATATCAGCTTCCTGAAAGTAGTAGTATCTACAGCACATGGTTGTTTCTTTGTCTTTCCTTTGTATCATTTGATGATGCATTTCAATGGATAACTCATTCAGGGCAACTCTTACAGCTTTTACTTTTTGAATAGTGTGATAAAGCGCTCTCAGCCTCTGTAGCATATCGTTATTCTTGTTATTCTTATCATTTTGAAAGAAGAATGTAGCTTTGATAGCAAAGCCAAGGAACACACAGTTGCTTTGTAATTACATTCTAAGTTTTAAGTTGGTCCCAGTAAAACTGTTCCCACAATTCTGGGTGAGACTTTGTCGTTTTGCACAGTTTGGTGCTCTCACATTGATTACAAAGAAGATTTTCAAGCAAAAAGTTCCAAAGCAGAAAAAAATAGTAAATACAAGAGACCACCAGTCCTTTTGGTGTGATAGCCTGAGTGCACAGGCATGTGCACAAACATGCAAATATCAAAGGCCTTGTGCTGGATTGTGTCAGCTGATTATGGCCTTTTGTTTTGAAATGAAGAATTCCAAGGAAGCCTTGAAGCAAAAAGTTCAAAGAGAAAACAAGAGGATTCATTTCTTCCCACAATTTAAGGCTGAGTCTCTAAAGGGCTGTGTTCAGCTGTCATATGCAACGTCTCAGACACCATCAGTCAGATTCTAACAAAACTTGAGCTTGGTGATACGACGTCACAAGAACTGTATGTGGCACTCAATTCGGCGGCCAAATCAAAGTGGCATGTTAGACAAGGACAAAGTTCATTTGTTTATCCAGCTACTGAGCCACTGAACGGATTCTTAATGTGCACTAGCATTGAACTGAACAGGATGAGGTTACATATGGTACATGTGTTTCTAACTGGCCCCAAACTGAGCTGTATAATTCACCAAGAATGCAGTGTTTACTAATGTTGTGTACCATGGTGGTTTCAGAGCAGCTCAGAACTCACTGGTACATGCCAAGGATGCCAAGTGCTTTTGGAGACCCACCTTGGAAGGGGCTGGACGCCTGCTGAGCCAGAGTGAGGTGCTCCTCCGTCAGATGGTAGACGGGCTGATGCTGGTTGATCTCCACACTGGTGCACACATTGCTCTCGCCATGCAAGAAGAAGGTAAAGGCGCAGGATAGGTGCTCACTGTGTGGAGGAAAAGAGGGAGAAGAGAGCGAGATGAGTCATTTGGGATCACACTACTTTAATATGTACCTTTGAAAAGAAGTACAGCTCGCAATGAATAACTCCAATAGAGTGTGAGGTGCAGAAGCGAGTGCTGTGGGCGTAGGGAAGGGGGGGGGGGGGCAATCAGATAGTCTAGTTCATGTTCCTGTTCACAGAGAGAGAAAAACAAGAGCTGACAGGGAGAGAAGAGGTAGAGAGAGAAAATATGATTAGAAAAACCTGCGTCTTTTTGTCAAAGGCTACAGTGGAATCTCTCTTCTCACTTATATTCTGCGTCAACATGACAGACTCGATAGGAGAGATGAAGCCAGAGATAGATACAAGAGGGCAAAAAGAGAAGCTACTAATCTGTGCAGCCTCTGGTCACACAAACATGCCTTATATGCTTTTGCAATAAAAATTCTAAAATGGTTGCCAGAACCGCCGACTGTAATATTAAATACACAAAGAATCCCTTAAATAAATGACACAAATGAGTGGGAAATTTGAGTTTATAGACTTCAGTGTTTGCAGAGTTCAGGATGGAAGAAAGTCAACACGGCCATGCTCACAGGTGGTTTGTGCGTGTGTATGTGTGAGTGGTTTTGTGCTTCTGCCTATCTCATGTGCATGGTGCCGTGTGTAAAACAAAGGGGTGAGACACAAGCTTGTCTGCTTACAACAACGTCTGCCTGTGCCAGTCTGACCTCAGCAGAGCACAACAAAAGTGACAAGTTGGAAGAAGAAACAGAAAGAAAGGACGAGGCAGATGGAAGGAGAGAGAGAGACCATTGTCTGTGGGCTTTCCTTTCTCGTTTACCCTCGCCTTGTCTCATCTAACAAAAGTACCCACATGCACACAAAGTCACACAAATGCAGAGAGAGCGGGAGACAGCACAAGTGACGGATGACCAAATGAAGGGGTGAATTTGGAAGTGGATCAAAGAGGGTTGCGTCCTCCGAGGATTTGGTTAAGTAAATATCAGTCTGCTCTCCCCGTCTCTCTCTCTCTCTCTGGCACACCTACTCTGCGGAGGATTAAAGAAAAGGAGCAGAGAGTGAGAGCAAGGCAGATAGAGAGATGGAGAGAGAGTGCACTTCAATAAGATAATACCACCTACGTAGTGGAGAGATGCCCTAAGCCCCCCAGAGCTTGACATTAATCTTAGACTTCTTTTTTCCTCCAAAGATGAGGTGGTGTTCGTTAGTGAACGGCTATAAATGTATGATATTCATTTTCTATAGCTGACGGCAAGTAGGCTAATGAAGGTGAGTCAAAGCAAGAGAGAGACTTTGATATCCTCAGCAGTTCTACCAAAATATCCATCCGTTTTAATATTTAGGTATGGGACTGCTGTTGTCATTCAATTTATGGATATGTTTAATACAATACTTAAATGTTCATATGTTCACTGACAGTGTTATTTGTCACTGGAATCACTCCTTCTCTCAACAGTGGCAGTGGAGCCACCCCTCCTTAACGTAACAACAGTATAAGTGGTGGTGGGACAAACTCGGCAGCCTTTGTTCCATCTAAGAAAACGTGAGCTCAGCAGTCTGAGTTACTGGACATTCAGAAAACAGCCCATCAATAGTCATCAGGGGTCTGAGCAAGACAACTCAAGTAGAGGATAATCAAAATATCTTTTTTTAGTAGAAAGTCCCCTAAGTGTATTTCCACAGCGCTTCCTTGCTAAGCTGCACAAACAAGAGGACCAACTTTGAAAGATTTGATTTGCTTGAGGCTGCGTTCAGATAGCATTAGCACTGCGTTCCTCCATTCATTCAGATGAGACCACCAGCACAGAGGGCTCCAGAAACAAAATGTAGGGTCAAGTTGAGTGCTTGCCACTACACAATGCAACCTCATCCTGCAACCCTGCTACTGGACAACCAAATAAATGCAACAAACATTCAAGGTGGACTGCTTTGTAATGCGAATGCTACATTTCTACAGTTTACATCATCACAATGCAGGACAAAAAGAGTGTTCGCTAATGTTGTGTGCGTTTTCTGTTTTACATACAAACGGGTTCTTGCAAGAGTTCAATAACAAAACATTTAAATTGAGAAAAGAACTGAACAATTACAGTGAACACAAAAACAAACCAGTTGGGGTTATTTGACATTGGGGTTGTGTGATGTACTCATCAATAGTCTGTGTATTAGCTGCAGTAGATTCAGATCAGTGCAACACCAATTTATAGAAGCAGCAGGAGCTGAGTGATGAGCTGCTGTGGATGGGCCCATCTACAAAAAAGTGTTTTGACCATTTTAAAGATGTTATAAGGAAAATAATTTATATCAGTCAAAGTGTGCACTATCTCTCACATATCTTGCCCTCAAACAGCCCTTTCCTTTGGAAAGGCTTGTGAATCGGTGAACTACTATATAATTTTCACTGTATTGCTTCAAAGATCAGCTGTTTGAGACAGGAATATGTTCATTCGAGAACGTGCGAGTACGTAAGTGAACTATCGCTTTAACATAAACTAATACTTTTTACAACCTCCCAACCTGACCTGTGGCATAGTAAACTGTTTCATTCATTACTGTTGACATGACAGTGCTGCATCAGGCTCAGCTGCTCAGTGGGAGCAGTAAGACGAAAGAGAAAATGCTACAACAAATAAGACAAAAACAGTTACTATCAGCGGTCACCTGAGCATAATCAGGGGATAAAGGCTAGCAGAAGAAAACCCTGCTGAGTGGTATGGGGCTGTGAATAGACAACTAGGGAATTAGGCCACATGTTGGCACGGAGAGCAAAGACGCCTGTGTTGGGAGGTGTGTCACGACTGCTCTGGTGCTGAAGTAGTAAATTACACTTGGCTTCTTTGTGCTGCACTTTGGGGGGGTTCAAGGCTGTAGGCAGCAGCTAACAGAGAAACCAGCACAGGCTGCTGGGGTTATTTGAGGCTCTCTTGAAAGGACCAATCCAATTTTTGGCAAATGAAAGAACCAATGAGCCTGTCAAACTTATTTAAGTGTTACGATCTATATTGTTATTACAAGAATGTTGCCTATACTGTGCTATATGTGTAAATGCTGGAAAAGAAAGGAAACAACCTAGAGAGCAGCAAAAGGAAGCAAGGAAGGAAGAGGATAGAGAGAGAGCGAGACAGAGAGACTACATGTGTTGTTGTATTCTGCAGACATCAACAGAACTGCAGTGTACCATTCTCCTCTCACTCGCAAAGAAAACCTGACACTACACATTCTCACACGTCTGTTTGCAGGGCACTTGTAGGCTCGAGGTAGAGGGCTGCCATCTGTGGCTCAGCAGGCAGAAGTACAGCCCAACTCTCACACACACGCAAACACACACGCACAAAATATCACACCAGATTCAAATCAATTCTTCACAAATGTGACTGTACAGATTGCTTCATCAGAGTCAGCCTATTGGTTAAGAAGATTATCAGATATGCCAGATGTTGACATTAAAACAGTCTCATGCTAAACGATCATATTACAACCCAACAGTGATTAGAGTAGGCTGATTCTATCACAATCACATATATGTAAATAACTTAATGAGTCTCTAATCTGTTTTCAGATACTTATAAACTCTACAAATCTCTCGTTTTAGCACAAAAACCTGTTAATGTGTCTTTTTACTTCAGGTCAATAGACATGAACACTGAAGATAATCCTGTAGACAAGCCTTACTAAACTCAACAGGTGCCTGGATGGCTCTTGGCCAAGAAGGCGCCGAAACGTCAACATGAACAACAACACATGACACATTTCCTCGCCACTGCATCTCTCACTAACACACACACACACACACACACACACACACACACACACACAAAAGGAACAGGATTTAGTGAAGCTTACGCTGTGACAAACTGCAGCACAAGCCTGTTGGATCTGTCTGTGTGTGCAGGAGTGTTCACTGTCCACACGTGACACACACAAACACACACACATACAAACACAAACACAGCATCGTGCCAAATTCAGTTCTTCTGTAAACATCCACGGCCTGCTGGTGCAGTAAACACAACCACGCACACACCTCAGCATGAGGGCTAAACATACACCTGCAAACATCGGCTATTAAGTATGAAGGGGGGAGTGTGTGTGGCAACTGAAACAAGAGGAGCAGGTCAAGTGTAGGCATGGGGAAACCACAGCACTGATTAAAGTGATTGAGCTGTATCACAACATAGAGCTTTCCTTCAGGATAGAAATAGGAAACCTCAGGAGCATCCAGTGGCCTAATGGTCGTCCATAGTTCACTTCCCAGCTGTGGGACCTTTTTTGCATTTCATACTCTTCTCTCTTTGCCCTTGTTTCCTGTCTCTCTCTGGACTATTAACTGTCCAATAAGGCAAAAGGCAAAATGCCAAAAGAAAGAATACATACAGGGAACATTGACATTTTGGGAAACAGGCGTTCTTGCCAAGAGTTGAGATGAGAAAATGAATACCACTCTCATGTCTGTACGGTGCATATGAAGCTACAGCCAGCAGAACAGTCATCTTAACTTATCATTAAGACTAGAAAAAGGTGGAAAAAGCTTGCCTGGCTCTATCCAAAGGTAACAAAGTCTGCCTCTCAGGACCTAGCACTTTTAAACTAATTAACATGTTTAATTTTGTTTGTTTAATCTGTACAGAAAAAACAGTTATAGGGGACATTAAGAGCAGGGGTATGTCTTAGCCAGTTGCAGTCTTTTTCTGAACATTTTCTTTAAATCAACAAAGAAATCCTAATGTTACCATTCTACCTTGGCTCCGAATTTAATCATAATGAAATTATGATTTCATTTGACAACTATTTCTTTATTTGCCTGAGGTCCCCAGGAACCTCCTTAGGGACCCCTCAGGGGCCCTTACTCCATGACATATTGTGTCTGTTAAAGTATGTCAAACCTGCCTCTAGGTTCTCTGGGATTTTCAGAATGTCATCTCCCCTGCAGTGAGATACTGCTTACACTTCAAAAAAAGGCCAAAAACCAAGGCCAGCTTTGAGCGTCACAGAAAACTGTGCACGTGTGCGATTATAACACCACCTGTCAGCAGCACACAATGCATGAGCTGATGGACACAGAAATCCCTCTTTAAACGATTAAATATTTCTCGTCTCATTTGTTTGCTCTATCATTAGAGGAATTAAATACATAATTTTATTAAAAGAAAGAAAAGGCTGCACTGTATCCAAAATACTGAGTAAAGCAGCCTTCAAAACAAGCAGATACTTGACAGAATATTATGTTCATTAACTGGATCTGTGGGATCTCAGTTCTCCGTGTTTTCATCTGCCTCTCTTTCTCTCAGTCGTGAAGAGAAAGCATGAAGGAGGGAGGACTGCTGTTGTAGCCTGACAAAAAGCCACAAGATCTTTTAATCATCTTTTCTCTCCCTGTCTCCACCTTTCCTCCCACTCCCCTCTCCCCTGCTCTTCATCTATTAACTGGCAAATAGACCAGGCTGCTCTCTTGATCTGCTCTCTCCTCTTTTTCTCCTTGTCACCACACAGAGCGTACGCTCGCTCACACGCCACAGCGATTGTCCACAGAGGCACTCCCTGCTCCGCCTCTCAGATGCAAATGGCCGGTGGCCTTTGGCACGGTAAGGAGACAATAAGATAATCCTGTGAGGATTTGAAGCGGGGCCACGTACAAAAGGAGGGCAGGTGGGCACATTTGCCTTCAGCTGGCAGGGCATGGAAATGAGGTGCCAAAGGCCAGCGGCGACCTGTGCGACGGTAAAGAGAGCCCAGAGAGAGGGAGGGAGCTGAATAGAACTGACAGGCTCTGTCATTGTCACATGCTGTGTGGCACACAAGCAGATAATCACCCCCCTGAAGTTTCGATATGGCCTTTATTTAGAAAACGTATGCATTACAGCTTGTTTCTCATCAGTGTACAGAGCAGGGCTTTTGACATTTTACTGAATCTTGAGAACTTAATCACTTCACTGACACACCAAAGCAGAGCAGCGTCCTCCCCTGTTAACACTCTGACTGCTTTTAAGGCTTCTCAAATCTATCTAAACTGTACTCAGCACCATCTTCCACATTCTTCCACTGTTTCTTACAAATGTCATTCGCTCTAAGGCTTAAACTAATCACCATTTTCACTAATAACCAATCTCTCTACAAAATGTAAAAGAATTATCAATAAAGTATCTGTCACAAATTACCAGCATAAGATCGTGTTCTCAAATGGCTTGCTTTTGTCTGAATGACAATTCAAATCCTAAAGTAAACTTTCAGTTTACAATGATATAAAACAACAAATCAGTACAATGGAAGAGCAAGAACTAACTCCAACAACAATCAGTCATTAAAACACTTTCTGATTCATTTGGTGACTAATTAATCAATCAACAATCTTTTCTCAAACTTTTGTTCTCATAAGAACAATTTATCCTTAAAACCTTTGTCTTTTTCCTATCTGACAAAAATGGCAAAAAACTGCAATGAAACAAGATTGGAGTAAAACAATTACTCTGTGAGCAACAACATCTCATTATCTGTTGTGTTATCTGTATCTGTGCTTGCCAGCAGATGAATTTGTGGCTTGTTGTTACAGCAAATGGCAACAAAAGCAGTTGCCCATGTAGACCTAAAGGGACAAAGCATCTGAATTCATTCACTGACAGCTTGAGCTGCTATAAACTAATGTGCATTGTCATTTTTTTTGTATCGTGGGATGATGGTGTTCCTGCCAAATGTTTATGTATCAGTGGCATTTTCAGAGTTGTATTTCCCAGGCATGAGTTTTGTTGTACTATTTGGTTCTGTTCTTTAGAAATTGTTAACCAACAAAAGTCTCTAGAGGTTTAACTAATCGGCAATTGGACAAAATAACTTCTAATGTTATTTCAATCAGTTTCTTATTGCAAGAAAATGTAAAACAAATTGAGTCCAGATTGTAAAAGAGAGAAACAGAGCTCACAAAACATTAGCTAGTGCTCATATCCCTGCTGAGCAGTCACATGCTTTTCTTTTTAGGTATCAGATGAAGCCAGACACACGTACACACACAGTTACATGAAACTTCATTTGAGGTGACTCAAAAGTCAATTGGAGGCTACGGAGCCCGAAGTGGTGAGAACAGTTCAGGGTGAAGATATGAAGACGGAGAGAGGGGAGAAAAGGGAAGGAGGCTGCAGAGCTGTGACATTCCACAGATGTTTGTAGGGCTTGGCTGGCCGCGCACTATGAACTGAGCTTCCGTTTAGCTGATGTACATTTCCTCAGCACATCAACAACAACAACAGCAGCGCAGAGCAAGTGTCTCTTCCATTGAGAAGAGACACCCTTCCATCTCTGGGCATACAGCTGTCACCTCTGGTCTGTCTTGCACATGGATATCTGCCATTTGTAGCAGCTTGTTATTGCAATGTGGGCCATGTAAACATGTTTTGACTGGTGCTGCTGTAGTGACAGGACGTGCTGGCATTGGTACAGTTTCTGACACAACATTAATAAACAATGTTTCTGGAATAAAAAGCTTACAATAACAATCAGCCGCCACATGAGTAAATGAGCGTAAATTATTTTGACTGCGGACGGTGACGAAAGAGAGAGAGAGGGAGAGAGAAAAACATGGTTTGTCATTAAATCTTTTTTCTTGGGAGGAGCAGTGGTGCTGGGAGTTTGTATGACTGTTTACACAATAACCACAATCATCTGTCAGAATATTGAAAGGAAGCGTATATTTCACTTTCTCATTAAAGGTACTTTAAGAATTGGCACAGGACAAGACACATGCAAAGACACAAGGATTAAACATATTTGCATTAAACCATCAGGTGGCATTTTGGTCAAGAATGAAAGAAAACAAGACAAACAAGGGAGGGACAATGAAAGAACAAAGAAGGCAGACAGCATTGATTTAGAGGACATTTTCAGGGTGATATAATCTTCCCTACTGTCTAGCCACCTGACCACTGGGAAACAACAGCACTGTCTGCTGCCAAAGTAACACAAACACACAGGGCTCTGAGAGGCACCATCTCTGGCTTTAACACACAGTTCACACAGGAGACTAGGTGCTGGAGAAAATACTAAACTAAAACTCTTAAGGCCAACACATTCACTTACACACACTCAGAGCTCTATTACTTTAAATTGATTTCCCTCTGCCACAAATGGAGAGTGGGGTGAGCCTCTTTATATATGTCAGATTAGACTTGGAAGGGAGAGAGAAATGGAAAGAGATGGAACGACAAGTCCATAAAAAGAGGAGAAATCCGATCCTCTCTGAGGGTGTCGCAGACACACACAGATACAGCCAGAGCCGACTAAAGATAATACTGACATAACCCTGACAGCGAGTCGGGCTCCAGCCTCCTCCACATTTAGGCTATGTCACACACAAGTGCAGCAACAAACACTTACGTATGCACACCAGGGTTCCTCTAATACACCTGCTGTCAGCTAAAGAGGCGACTCTCAATCTGAGCCAGATACCTTTTGCTCCTCAGAAAAAAAATATTTTCAGTAATTATACTCATTAGCATGTTCACGTAATCACTTTGCAACTGTATCCTGATTGTAAAGCGACATCTGTTCCTTCCTATGAAAAAAGGCACTTAATGTATTCACTGCAGTGTGATGTGCATTAATTGTCAAAATATGCATGTGTAGCAAAACACATCTCATACACCTGTGAGTGGAAAAGTAAATATGTTATGCTTCTATATAATGAGGATGGATTTTTAAGCCTGTTTTAAAACAAGCTTCACATTGAGTCATTGGGTCATGACATTAGTAATGTAAGTTATCCAGTTGCAATAATAAAGCTTAATTACCCAGAGCCACGGCCAATTAGTCGGCCTCATCCTGGATTAAACTGGGCTTCTGCAACCCACAAAGGCAAGGCCTTCTTTTGGCCTTTTTCTTTCAAATTAGCAGAAATAAAATGCTTGTTGATAATCATGTTATAGTAACTTACTTAACAGTCCCTATAATTTTGTCTTCTAGCTGCAACACATTCTACATAAAAATGTTACTAAAAGCTGTGGTCCAGTGTGTGGGTTTTCCTGACTAATTGAGAGAAATTAGGAAAGGTTAAACAGGAGGACATCATCTCTTTGTTTTACTGAAGAAATTAATTAACTTGCAGTATGTCAGAATAAATAGATCTGTTGATTCTGTGCAGACTTCTATATCAGGTTGAGAACAGATGGAGAATGTAAAAATTAGTTGATATTTAAAACATCTCAAATATTACCAAGAATTATAAGACTCCCCAAATTTAAGGCTCAATTGAAGTAGTCAGATTTGTTTTCATGTCAAATAAAGGCTATATAGGACACATGTATAATCCCCTGTACTTTTCAATAGTATTAGCCAGTAACACTAGGTACAGTGGATAAACCGTTTTCCAAGTAAATCAGCTATGCGTGTTGTCCTCGGTACATCACAGGAAAGGAGCCTAATCAGGACGACATAACACGAGTTTCAAATCAAAATGAAGTTTAGCATCAGCTTCGCTTGGTGGAGAAGTAAGCTGTGCTGGGCCTTAAGATGCATTGAAACAAATGTTTAACAGGGAGGCACTATAGATTACTATAGACACACACACACACACACACACACACACACACACACACCCCTAAAATCCCCCTTTACTGTCTAACACGTGCTACTAAGTTGTGTTTTTGCATGTTATATTTATTACAGGCTGGATGTGAAAATCCTTCTGGCTTCCACTTAAACGTCATGTCATTCCTTTCTTAGATATTATTTAAGATTAAACACAGAAAATAAGAGTAAAGAAATGTTAAACCAAGTGAGCTTTGAAGACAGACGGATGAAAGTGAAAATTAACTAGGAGCCGTTTCATCTGAAGACGGCAGAGTGTTGTCTATACAGCCAAATAAATAAATAAAAAAAAATAAAAATAAAACATAAAGACAGGATCACTTACAGCCCCCTAATCCTGGGCTCTATGTAAGGATTACGTATTCTGTAACCCTCAGATGCATTTTAAGAATATTTGAGTAGCATTATTAGCCTACATGGTGAGATCTGTTTGGAGTTAGCTCTCAGTCAGGGTTTGTCTCAGTCCGTGGAGAGATCCCTGTAAATCTTTGAACCTGTTATGCTCTTTCAGGTTACAGTGTGACCACCTTGTAGTCTACAGTGATGAGGTGAAATGTATAATACCATATAAAGGATTAGCTTTAAATGTGGCCATCTGTCTGAACCTCTGGATTAAAGACAGCACCATGGGAATCGCGGTTACTTGGAAAAGGACAGAGAGGAGGGGAGACCTGGGAGGGAGTGACGCCTGACAGATTACCTAAGAGGACTTCTTCAGACCTTTGCTTGGCCCCGTCCTCTCCCATAGCCTTTGGTCACATGGGAAGATGGGAGGAATGGGAGGAATGCAGAGTAACGGCTGAGGAGGTGGGAGGGTAAGAAGAACAGGGGAGCCAAGACGGAGTAGAGGAAACATAAGGACACAGGATTCCCTCCATAAATAGTGAAATTTTGTCCCTGTCGCTACCTTTGAATTCCACTGCTGACACCAATACGGGCTTTCCTTGGTGCTTCGACACATAAAAAGTGATGGCTGTAACTTTAGTAATGAGAGATTTCTTTGTGTATCCAGGGCCTCTAGCTGACATCAGAGGAAATGAGGAAGGAATTCAGGAGTGGAAATTGATGGAATAATCTTACAAGGTGCTACAAGTTTCTGATGGTGTCTCGTTTCTTCACACTGCTTGAAACCTTGTGGGCGTTTTGTTCATTGATTACATAGTGTCATGAGATATGTTAATCAAAGTCATATTAGCTTCTGCTGCCTCATTCACTTGGACATGCTATACCGTGTTCACCACCATAATCCATTGTTGTAAAGTGAGCAATGCTGCTAACTCATTTAGAGAAGAAGTGCTTAACCCATTTCAGTGAGCAAATAACTTAATAGACAAATATTGTTTCTACCAGTACAGTCAACATAAATAATACAGCTCGCCTTGAGGACGACAGTTCAAATGAGGGTGCGTAGTTAGGATTGTGTATATTTGTAGATAGCTACAGATTGTAGGGTCTCTGTAAGGTCAGTGATGCACAGGACTTTGCTTTAAATTGTAACAATAAAGTGATGTAATGGGAAATGAACTATAAATAATGTATAATTCTGCAGCAATTAAGGAAGTGACCCATACCAATGAGAAACAGTGGTATTTTCCTTTAAGAGCCATATTTATCTTCTGGACAGGATCTCTCCAGCAACATGATATATCCAGAGCGCCGGGTCACATGGTCCCACAGCTCAGTCTCCCTGGAGTTCTTGTTGCTAGAGAGACCGATGAAGTACAGGGAGGACCGAGGGGTAGGGGGTCAAACGTTGGGGGGTGAGGTATTTAGGAGAGGTGCTGAGTTGTATATCTATATCAGCACTGCTTGTCTGTACGCACACTACATGTTCAATGCGCAGTTCTCTCTGGCTGCGTCTCTTGTGTCTTACACCAATAATTCTAATGAAAAGCTTCTGTGCCAACTCTCCCACTGCCCTCAGTGCGGACTGGCTCGCATGCCGATTGTTGACGAACATGTTTGTGTGCTTGTGTCCCTGTGTGTTTGTGTTGTGCTGGGAGCAGGGAGGGGATAAATTTAGCGCTTTAGCCCCAGACTGGAGGCAGTGGCCCTTTATCCTGCACTGTCCTACTTAACAGAGTGCTGCTCTCTGCTTCCGCCTGCCACAGCGCACCAGGGCTCACACATTCACCTCCCAACGTCGGGCCAAAACAATAGAGGAAGAATGTGCTCAGCCACATAACACACAGTCATGCAGAAAAGTGCCAACAGTCGCATATGTTTATGCAGGCCTAAGTGTTATTGTATAACTATGTTTTGTACCCATTCATTACCATTCACTCTTGGAATATGAGCTGCTGCACACTGGCCTCATTTCATAACAGCTTGATTGTTAATGACGCTTTCAGTCAGACATCAACAACAAGTAGGCTACACATTTAAATACAGTGAGTAGTAATCTAACACTCCTGATTGCAGCGCAGTTGGAGCATGTTGGTTGTAGCTCTTGTAAATGCTGTTTAGACACAGTCACGCATACCAAGCAGATAAAAAGAAACAATATCCCTTTTGTCCCGATCAAATTGAAACATCAAAGATTTAATGTTGCTCTGAATTTCAGTAACACAGCCAATTAGAAACAAGTCAACTAGTTAGTCAGCCTTAAGCTGACCAATAGAGCACAAGCATCCCACTTCACCTTGGAAACACACGATCCCAGGGTGCATTTCCCTGCTGCCATGACAACCAAGAGGAGCTCTCCCTTGCTTGCTCCCTCCCTCCATCCCTTGTGTTCTCTCCTGCTCTCCCTCTCTCTCTGTTTCCTGAAGCCAGTCTACCTAGCAGCAAAAGGTTCTCAGAAACAACCAGTCTGCACAACTTGGAGCCGCCTGCGCTCCAGACAAAGAGAATTACTGTCAGCTGTATCAACACATACTGCTGCTCTGACCAATCACTGTGCACTGATTTATTTAAAGAAATATGTTTAAAAACAGTTCAAGTGTTTTCAAGATTTCATTTTAATCTTAATCCCAGAATATTTATTCCTCTTGTAGAACCATAAAAATGACATTTTCTGAGAAAAATACAGTTAATCCTTCATAATATCTTGTTCTGAAAAGAATGAAATATGAGCAACTGGAGGCACCAGAGAAGGTTACCATTATTAAAGATTCTCAAAATTCAGTTTGCTGCCTACTGCTTACCACACACATCAGGCTAAAAATGAGAAAGGAGGGAGGGAGGAGAGATGATGTAAGCATTTCAACACAGGCTGAGGTCTGAGGTTATGAACAATGTCAGCTCGCAACAGCCTCCACCAACTGGAGATTCTAGATGCAGCATGGGAGTTGTGCAATGATCAGAGGTATCCAGCGTTTGTCATATGCAGATTTGATTTGAGTCACCAATGAATATATTATAGTATTTTCTATTTCTAGTTTTTACAATGTCCGTGTGACAATGTATATGAATGTTCATACTGATGCCAAGTGTGCTGCAGTGACGCATTCAAGAGCTGCAACAATAATTTGATTCATTGATTAGTCATTGAAAAGAAAGTTAATCAACTGTTTTAATAACCAATTGGGGCTGCAACATTTATTTTCATGATTAAATAACCTGATCATCATTTTTTTTGATAAATTAATTAATTGTATGGACCAGATATCAGTCATCAGTTAGAAACCCACACTCCTAGATCCACACTTTTGTCACAAATCTGTTAAATTAAAAGAATCTTCTGCAGACTTTTGCAAATCCTATGTTAAATCCTAAATAGAAGAATATGGACATGATGCAAAACTTTCTAAATCACATAAAATTAGTTGAACTGGCAGAATCAATGGCTAAGAAGTTAGATAAGTCAATTGAGGAATGGGAACTAAAGCAAGTGGTCAACACTCAAATCACAAGAAAAGCCCAGAGCCAGGTAGATACAATACAGAATTTTACAAAACCCTTCGAGACTTTAAGTCTCCCTTGCTATTAAAATCTAGATTATTAGAATCAGAAACAACGGCACCATCTTGGACAGAGATAACTTCCATGGTAATACATTAAGAAGGTAAAGCAATGTTACTTAACGAGTTACTCAAATAATCGCTCGCCTGATCAGACAGTACTATAAGACACTATGGAGATAATTTACAACGTCTACTAAATACAATATCCTGTCAAAAGATAAAGAATCTGAATCAATGATTTTATCTCTCGATGAAGGCATTTGAAAAAAAAGTGCCTTGAATTAGTCTTCAGATTTTATGGCTATATAAGATGGATGAAGGTCTGAAACTTTCAAGCTTAAAATATTTTTTCTGGGCTGCACAAATGAAGCCTTTCACTGTCTGGATTCAGAATATCACAGACACACTTGTTTAATATTGAAAATACATCACTCTTAACGTCTTGATGCAAATATAGACAGCTCCCCTGTTAATAAAGCTCATTAACAAGTTCACACCTAAACAATTTAGATATCACCTTTAGATAAAATGTCAGACCAATGACTACTACTACTCAGTGGTGATGATCTTGAGTTGAAAAATGGTTTGTCTCCCCCCAGCACACATTTCTTTAGATATTTACAGAACTTTGCCGACATACAAGGACTGGGAAAAACTCATAGAAAGATTTATAATAGAAACAGAAAAGGGGAAAGGAGATAAGAAAACTTAATTCTATGTATTTTATCATTCAATCTACATAATTCCCTAAGGAATCAGAAATGGGAAGTTGAAACAAAAGAACGTCATGCCACAGGTCACTTGGAAAGAGGTGAGTACTGGAGGGAATTCAAACGGAAAATTATCACTCGATTCGTCAAAAAGCCAGCAAACACATCCTGCTCGGGTCTGAGGAATGCTGAAGCACACATCCATGTATTCTAGTCCTGAGATAACCGCATTCTCGAGAGAGGTATTAGACTGGACAGGATATTCCACAAGATCCCACAGTGGCATTATGGGAAGTAATACCTAAAGGCCAGGATGAGAAGGCCAAGAAATACATTCTAAATATGCAACTTAACAGTGGTCTCATGGATCCAAGCACCTTTGTCATATGAAACAATGGAGCCCTGTTTACATTAGAAAAGCTTTTACCAAGCGAATGTGTGGATTTTGGCTTCATCAATTAATATCCTCAAATGTTAATATTTAATATGTTTCTTTGGCATATGACAGTAAACTGGGTAGCTTTGGGTTTTAATAAGTTTATTGAATAAATACAAGTTATCAAAGTGGTTCACCTTAATCTGTAAGATAATTGACACTGACACTAAACGTTACAGCCCTAGATTCATCTGCAAGTACACAGACAAAAATGTCCTGAGCTGAAAACTGACTTTTGTGTCTAATGCTATTTTGCCACCAACTCCCTACTCGCACATCATGTCATATATTGAGTTTTCCATCAGCACCTAAACAACCACCCTGGCCCAAATCAGGTTGGTCGTAGTAAATTCTAACCTGTGGGAAACACAAGTCTTTGACTGTCAGAGATCTAATGATGGTGATAATAAAACTTGGTCCTTAGTAAACTGTGTGGTATTCCCTAGTTCAAATGTTTGTATTACTGAGACTCTACGGATTACACTCACTTTTATAACACAAATATATTTTATGAGAATTTTATGGTCACACAGCAAAGAAAATATAGCTTTACAGACATTTTTCTCCTTGTTGCAAATCCACTTGTGATTTAGAGGAAGAGATGATACTGACAGTGGCTGACCTACTTGTTGATGAAAGGTGAACAAGGTGCTTAGAGGAACAAGACGAGCAGCAAACTGTAAACTAATCAATTTAGAGTGTTTCTGTATTGAAGGAGGGAGGAAAAGTAACCAAGAAAGACATGTATAAAACAATGCACAGTTTGGTAGTTTTCACTGAACAATAAGAGCAGGAATCCCCTGGAACTTTTCATCTTACTCCCATGAGGATGAAGTCTCCCTATGGGCGAACACTGAGTTCTCTATGGTTGAACTGGTAGGACAAACCTAAGCATCTCCACAGTGACAAGACACAAAGATAGCGCCTGATCACACGAAAGCAGAAGAGAGTAGGGCCCATCACTGAATACTCAGCATTACTGCAGACGTGAAAACCAACCATTAATTGAGCCATTTAATAAATTACAAACACAGTAACAGCTCGGAAAACGTTTCGCTGACAGACTAGCTGGTGTGGGAGCAGTAGCCACATTTGGAAAAAAGAAGAAAGAAAGAACGCAAAACAGGTCCAGTGAATTTCTGTCAAAGGTTTGTGGTGCTTTGTTTGTCAGAATCCCAGCGTGGCTGGGGCACAGCGGAACACACCAAAGGGAGAGGAAAAACATCCTTGACGACAACTGAGATTCAGGGTGGTTGCACCACTATTTATAACCTGCCCAGTCTGCTCTGTGACAGCAGAGGGGGACTGAGGGAAGGCGGGAGAGAAAAAGTGAGAGGAGAGAGAGAAGAGAGAGGGTGAGAGCCAGACACACAGGCAGCGGGTGGCCTGTGAATTCCAGAGCAGAGGAAAAGACCATTGTTTTCTTTTTTTTTTTCCCCATGACTGGTGCTCTGTGTGATTAGTGTACTGGGTAAAGAGGCAATAGAGCTAAAAACAAGGCATGAAAATAGCTTAAAAGAGAAGTGGCTACTTCTTTTGTATTAATTTGGGTTTTTTGTTTTTTTTTTTGTCTTATTCTGCCAGTTAACTGGTAAATCTATTATACTTGTCCTGAAAGATACAAGTTGCAAGCAAAGCCCTGAAAGAGTTTCTATTAAAACAGGAAACTCTGATCTGCCCCACACATTGTAGCAATGATAAAGACGTGCTGACAGCAGAAAGAGTTCTGGTCATTTCTAGATTATGTCGCCACGTGGTCCCCACGATCACCTGACCGAGGAATCTGACAACACCACCAAAAACAATAACACATAATAAGGAAAAAACCCTCAATTTGAGCTGTCAAACACTAGCAGTCTGTGATGTGTAGAGACAGAGTGAGGTCGGACAAGTCAGGAAGTTAGTGGGGATGTATGGCAAAAACTGCTACGGTCATTTTCTCCTCACTACCCGCTTCGCCATCTCTTATCAATAAACCCAGACACTGAAGGCAAGAAATCCAGCTCAGCAGATAGAGGAGGTGGAGGATGTCTCAGTCATACACAAATATACTCAGGGCGAGAGGAGAGGGGAGACAGACAGCACAGACACAGTTGGCACAACAGCACCTCTTTCAGTTTTCTCTAAAACTCTCATTTTACAGGTGTAATGCAGTGTACAACATACAGTACACAGCTGACACATAGGATTGGGATTTTTTGAAACATCAGTATGTGATATAAAATTGCTCAAGTGCTCAGCTGCGAAGCAACTTAACTGTGGGTCACGCAAATAAAAAGCAGCACAGTTTAACTATTAGCAACATTTTGCAGGTGAACCACACATCTACACTGCTACTGTTGCATGAAAACATGAAAGCACTTGAACATCGGCAATTTGCTGATGCTGGAAATAAAGAATCACAGTAGAGAAGCATGCTACAGTGTCCACAGATTAAAAGCTGTGCAGGCTATATTTTCTTTAAGGTTCCCCGTGGAGTTTCAAACCTCTAGTAGCACTGTGGAGCACTGTGTTTTTCAATTAGTGGGTCCCTGCTTTGTTTATATCGTTAAGACGCACAAGGACACACACACACACACACACACACACACACACACACAGACACACACACACACACACACAGGTGACATCATAGAGTCCTACTACTGGAGTTGCATTATTCCACTGATCAACGATTGGTATAAAGTGATGAGTTGGAATCAGTGGCAAAAAAAGAGCAGGAGATTCCTGATGCAATAGATGCTATTTAATATCTACCCCTGTCTGAAGCAGCCCTATGAATGTGTGTATTTATGTTAAGCATTGCCAGTGGGACTAGAACCCCTAACTGTGGAAGTATTGGTTTAACCGCCTACACACTGAATAACACGTAAACACTGTAAGCCTGTGACTGGAGCAGTGCACAGCCCAGTGAGCTGCACCAAACAACACAGCCAGCAACAACAGACATAACATGGCTAGATGGGCAAAAGTGAGAACAAAAGTCAGGAAAATACCCCTCTCCTCAATGCAGCTGCATGTGCAGAGCACTGCCATAAAGGAGAGACAGCCTGCACAAGAATAAGTGGAGCCAGCATACCTCTTGTTGATAGGCTTCTCGTCCTTCTCGTAAGGTTTGACAAACCACTTGCCAATGCGAACGAAGCTGCGATTCATGAGGCAGCGCTCCAGCAGATTGTGGATGGCTTTGAACAGCAGCGTGCGACACTCGTAGGAAAGGCCGTTCTCCCACACCCCATCTTCCTCAGCTGGTAAAAGAGAGAGGAGAGAGACAGAAAGAGGTGAGTGGAGTGGAAAGCTTTCAGAGTTTTCATGCCACTTTTACAAACCAGTAAGAACTCAATGCCAATGTTGACAAAAAAAAAAAAAAGTGAGATGAAGACGGGGAGAGCCAACTGTCATACCAAACATATTGTTGACATTATACTGTATCATCATTATGAAGCTTTGAAGTTTAACAGGTTTTATCATCACATTACCATGTTTAAGCTTAGAAGGTGACCCAGGAAATGTCTCACTGGTTAAAGTGTTTATAAATGTTTATGTATGTATGTTTATTTACAGTGATTTTCAAAAGAAGGCATTTCAATGTGAAATAATTAACTATCACTGTCCACAGAGAAACTAAGACTTCATGTATAAGTTCACTCCTATAGAAGCCATTATGAATCACCTTGCAATTCCAGTCTCCCAGACAAACACACTAATAAACATACATGTAGCTGTGAGCAATTATATCAACTACTTAAACACACAGGCAGTCACTGTGCACAACCTCCTACTCTGTGCATAATCGCTGAAGAGAAACTGTGACACGGTTACTCTCCAGCAATCTAATGAGCGCGACGAGCCATTTTCTAGGACCTGATAGTTAACACTGAACACCCTGATACAGAAATTTCACATTTCCTGGAATGCAAAACAGTAAGTCATATCTAAAGTGACATCTGAAACGCATAGCACATAAAGATGGCAAACAGAATGTGCAAATGCAAACAAAGAGTGTGCTCACTGTGACAGAGAGGGGTTAAGTAGAAACCTGCTGCTGCCACCTGCTTTCAGGCTGTGGAGGTTTCAGGTGCTTTCTGTTCAGGCACATGTTGACTTGGTTTAGGAAAGCAATGGACACACAAATTCACAGCTCCGGTTTTGTTTTCGGTAGAGGGGGAAAACCAAGATTTAAGTTTCTTCAGGTTTCGACGGGTTAAATCTTAAACGCTCTTTTTAAGACCATGATCAGATCATGACCGGAATTACTTGCAAAGTAAATTAATTTATTCATATTCACTGAAAACAACTACACAGAACAGTGTGTATGCAAGAGTTGAGTGTGTGCGTCTATCTGTCTCTCTTTCTGTGGTTGTGTGTCCAAATTCTGGTTTAAAACCATCATTGTGAGGACATTCTCAATGAACTAGAACCTAGCTACTAGATGAAAGTAGCAGAGACTAAACCAATTGGAACCAATAACTTCTGGAAGTTGGCATTTTTTGATGACACACTAGCTGCGTGTGCTACCATAAATTCTGACCAGGCTGCACAGTTTGCATTAGAAGTTATTGGTTCCATGTTGGTTTTCCCAAAAACATTTTGGCAAAATTGTGATTATTAGTTTTTAGAATTTAAGACTTTCCAAGGAATTGCATACACCCTGAAAGGGTAAAACATTCACACATTTGCAAATTGTCAGTTAGTGATGTGGCATTAAACAAAAGTCTGCTCAAGAAACTTTATATTGTGACTTTTAGTATAAATACCAGGTCTTCTGCACATATGACTGATTCTGGTAACACATCCGCTTCACAAACCTATGTGTGAGTGACAGCACTTCTACAATTACAGAGTAGCTCTTTCCACACTATGGGGAAAAAGACTTGTACCTTTTTCCAGCCTCCCTCCAGTAATAGATAGACCTGGGTGACACTGTCACAAATGAAATAGCGGGTTTGATGTAGCCATTTCCAGAAACACAGACAATGCAAATCCATTTTGGTGACACTGAATTCTAATTCCCAATGTACCTCTCAATGTTCATAGCTGTTATAATTCACTAGGAAACTACAATGCTTTCAAGCAGGAAGTGATAGGGTATGGGTAACCATACTAGCACAGTTTAGCTAAAAGAGAGCAACTGACACACTGCCAAACCTCTCAGGTAGAACTTGCACTTTTCCACACATGCAAAGCTTTAGACTGTAATCAGCCTCTTCAGACTCACAGCACTATAATTATTTGGTTCATATGTACTGAACTGAAACAACTTGCATATCCATGCTGGTCTAATCTCATTAACAGCCACTGCTCACATCTTACAGCACTTAAGCTCCTTTCAGTCAAGTCTACAGCAAACATCTTCAAGTGTGCTGTCTGCTTGAGAAGAGAAGAAATAAATACCGGGTGTGACCCACCCTTCATGTCAGCTTGACAGGCACCAAATAGACATGAGCCAGCACAGAGGCAAGTTAATCAAATTTTATTGAATTAATAAGTAAACCCATAGTTATGCAAAAGGTAGGTAAAGGTATTTTAAATTCAGATTACTCTAGGGCTATCAAATTAAGAAATTACATTCATATACTTATTTGAACAAGAGAGACTCCATGCCAGGCTGGCAGGTTAGAAAAGCTTGTTTAAGGACACGCTGGGCACGTTCATGCTTTTCCAGAGATTAAGCAAAGAGCCAGCTATGTTGCAAAGATGTAATTATATTATAAAAGCAGGATTGTCAATTTCAATGTAAAAAAGGTATCCCAAGTCCATCAAATCCACGTTCAAATGCCACAGCTCTACTTGAAATATCAGGTTCAGCTAGTTTTTAAAACATCACATCCAACCCAAAGAAAACAACTTCAGGCTAGCTGCCAAATAAAGGGGGCTACATGCCTGATGATTTTGAGAGGAACACACTAATTCATCAGGTGCATGCACATCTTGAGGGATAAGATCAGGAACACAGAGAAACAGGGCGAGGGCAGGAAAAGGGAAGGAAAACAGCGATTTCCCATTAAAAATTAACCACAACCGCAGAATAATGATTTTAAAAAATAAATTTAAAAAAAATCAAACGCATATAAAGGCTTTTAATTTTCTAGAAAATGTGGATGGGGTAGAGAATGCCTGGGTCAAGTATGTCTGCTTTTATTTATTTAGCAGCTCGTCTGGACACACGAAGACACATGGCAGGCAAGGGCCAAAAAAAAAGAACAAAAAACATCATCAAAAAATAAAACATGCCACTGATGCACTGACAGGACATTAAGAGAAACAAAACATGATTTAGGCCAAACTCTAATGCAGAAGAGGAAGATTAGTGTAGTTGATAACGTGAAAGATGAGAAGCAGCAAGACTTAAATCTAATGCAAGAGAAACCTCAGACCAGTGTGCATTTAAACCTGCAGTGCTAACACTGGCAGAAACCTCCCGCTACCTTCTTTTACATCCACCACCACCAAGGCGATCCCATCTGTTTCCCTTAGCCAAGACCACATCTGCCCCATGCCTCCTCCTCTTCTGTCGCCTGTTCCTCCTCAGTTTCTCCCTCTAGCGCCAAGGAACTCTAAAACAGGCGTCTGGTTTACATCAAGTGTTCCTAACGACCTCATGTTCATCATGCGATGCCTGCTGCAGGACTCCCGCTTCAGACAGACAGAAACACAGTGTTCTGAGTCAAATCTGCCGTTTGTTCCAATGTAAACTATTTGACACTACTCACTGGAAATGGCAATGCAACATTTTAAAATAAATTTTCACAATGAAACCTGCAGGACAGGGTCTCTGCACAGGGTCTCTGGGACTTACAACTTTTAGTCAAGGATCCTTCATGATAAATGTCTAAAATACAATGTCTACTCCACCTGCTACAGGGCAACAAGTCTGGACTGGGTTCAGGGGGAGAAACAAAGAAGTAAACAAATATGGGGAAAAAATATTTATTCAAGAACAGTTTTGCTTTTCATGTTGCACTTGTCTTTGAATCCTTGTCTTTGAGTCCTTGTCTTTGAGTTCTTGAGTGAATGAGTGAAGCCTATTCTAACTTCATTCATATCTCATCTCAAAAATATCTAGCATCTACAAGAGCAGCATATCAGAAGCTTCCTCTAAACGGCCAATTTCTGTTAAGTAAAAGTTAAATATATTCTGCAAATACCGCCCACTGAAAAGCGGTGGGCAACAATACAAACAATGGGGCTCTTGATCTGTGTAGAGAACTGTTCATTCATTCATTCATCACAGAGAGGTCAGGGGTCATGGTCAAACTGTAAAACGGCAAAAAGGGATATATAATAGAACTATTCAACAAAAAGAGCCAATTCTCACTGAAACCATATTATTGTACAATCTTATTATTTCATTACTGCTTCATCTGCCAGTTATTTTCTTGATTAACTGACTGGTCATTGTCTCTAACATGACATGTAAATAATGAAAACTGCACATTACAATTTCTCAGAGCCCCAAAAGATGTTTTCAAATTGCTTGTGTTATCCTACAAACAGCCCCAACACCCAAGATATTCAGTTTACTGTAATTTATGACAAAGAAGAGTATCAAATTCTGACTGAAAAACTGATAAAGATAAATTTTGAATCTGTGGTGCGAGTGTATAAAGTAGGTGTAAGGGTGGGCCGTGAAGTGAGGCGGACATTGCACAGGGCGAAAGATGAGTGGCCTCATTTAGACAAAGATTTATGTGCTCAGCTGATGGTTAGGACACTTTCATGTCTCTGCCTCATGTGTAGCAGGCCCACATGAGCTGACCTTTATAAGAGCTCTCAGGCGGGTGCACAGCAGCTCTATTAAGAATACTCTAATCTACCTCTAGCATGAAAACATCTTTATCGACACAAAAGCACACAAATCACCTTTTCTTTAACATGAAGATTCAGTGCAGCAAGAGGTTTGTGCTAATTGAGAAAAAAAAAACAAAACGCACCTCAACATTTAAAATGACAAAGTACCACGTATGCGTTTCCGGGGTCCATATAAAATTTGGAAAAAGCCCCCCCCCCCCCCCCGGTCTTCTGTGTGTAAGCAATTAGAGCAGCAGTCGGTCATTAAACAGCAGGATTAATGCCTTGTGATCGACTGTGCTCAAGGGGATTCTACCAAGCCTGGCCAGAAGGTTTTCTCCTCTCCTCCACTTCCTTCTTATCTGCAAGGAGGGAGAGAGGGAGAGAGAACCAGCAGTGCTCTGTAAAGTCTCCATTACTAATTAATGAATATTTCTTGAGCAGAGAGGGAAAAGAGAGATAGATGGAGAAGAGAGAGAGACTGCACCCATGGGCCAGAGCTGCATGCATGGCCGAGTTCCTGCACTGTGCCAGCCAATGGAGATCCATCAGAGAGTGCAAGAGAGATAGCTGGACCAGGAGGAAAAGAGGAAAGCGGAGGGTGGTTCGCAGGCAGGAGATTAGCCCTGGAAAATTGATCCCCAAGCACAAAAGCCATCGGCCTCCTCGACTTTTTCCTCCTAAGAGCTGGTCTGGGTTTATCTATTCATCATTCTCTGTGTTGCACACTGAAGTTTAGAAGCATTTTTGAACGAGAAAAAGAGAAACCACCACAAATCCAAAGCCAAGCTTAACCATGTGTATCACTGACTAATTATCTTTCATCCACAGCCATGTGAATCCAGTGTGTATTCCCAGCAAACCTTCACAAAAAGTGGGCATTTCCGGCCAATGGCATATGAGACTATGCCATTGGCTGAGATTAATTAAAGACAAAATACAGTTTCCTACCCCAATTATATATTTGTAGATGAGTTCCTTAATTATTTAAGCCATTGGCAGGATTTCAAGTAGTGGACTTTTCGTTCTCCACTTTCAAGTTTCCATGTCCACAGCTTAAGTGTGGAGATTTCAAAATTCAGTTTGACTTTCACAGGCTGTCCAAGTCAATAACATTTGGAAACTCTAAAGAGTGAGTGGCATTTCTCCTTTCTGAATCCTTGCCTGGGGCACACACTAGGCTACAGTGCTACAATGCAATGGGCCTTACATCATTGTGGGGCGGAATTTGTATCAGAGTCATTTTTGTGTGTCATCACTCCTGTCACAATCTAAGAGAGCAAATACGCCATTACAGTCATTAAAATAGGACTTCAAGTGCATAGTCAGATAGTCACATAACAGATGGCTTGACATTTTGCCTCTGTTACAGCCAAATACAATCCCACAATCTTTTTATACCAAAAAAAAGTATGAAAAAAACAGAGTAGTATTAATTTTCTTCAGGCCAATGGAACTAAGCACCAGGAAGCAGCACTGAGCAAAAAAATATGATATATTGAACTTAATACAATTGACGATGATTTAACATCAAAGCTTCTGAACTCAGATTACCAAGAAGTGAGTTTGAAGTCTACCATGTGCATCACATCAGCATACCACACAACCAATAAATGACTTATTGAGTCATTTTAAAAGGCTACTTGTCAATGACTGTACAATTCTTTGAACAAGTCACATGTGGGAAAAGTCTGTTTGTATTTCTAAAAGACTTTGACTGACTTCATCTGCAGCAGTTTAATCCATAAGAGTTTAATTTTGGAATCACAAACTGCTTCCTGTATTGGATACAAGAAGGCAAGAAGAGTGTTAGGGGTTTGTGTGGAGCAGGAAACTGATCTGTGCCTTCTCACTGATGATCAAGCTTGTGCCACGTTGTGTGAACGTCCCAAAATGCCAATACACTGCTTTTGCCTGTGCACATTTTTTTTTTTCCCACCATCTAACCATCAATAATGTGTCCCTCTGTTTGTGGATATTTGTTGTCAACAAACTCATTAGAAGCTGTATTCTGCAGATGCTGCGTCACACAGAGCCTCTCTCACCGATGTAAGGGCAGTTCAATAATTTTTAAGTTGACACTTTTTTCACAGAAAAAAAAAAAATAGACTGGTCTGTAAAAAAATGTGAAACTTTCAGCCAACACAACATTCACAGACTATTGATATATGCCCTTTGGAACTGGAGATTTTGCCCTGAGGTGCAAAAGAGGGTTGTTTTTACTTCACCTTTGATTCAAATAGGCATGGAAGAGAGTGGTAAAACAAGAACAAAAAAATCCTATGAACTTGGCAAAGCTAGAGAAAATCCAAACGTTACTGCACACCAGAAAAAAAACAGTAGTCACTGTGAAAACAAGAATGGTGCTAAATTGAGCTTTTCTTCACTCAATCACTGGATGATTCCAAACAATGTGTTCATCGTCAACTGGTGGAGATGGACATTTTAATGCAAACCTCTCCTTCCCTCCCCCCTACCTCTTCTTTCCCTCATTCTCTAGAGATCTGACCCAGAACCTAGTAAAGAATAGACGTGCAAGCTCCAGGGACCACAGTGGAGAGGGCCGATAACCTGTTCTGGACAGCAGATGACCAATGTCCCTTTTAACCTTCCCATTAACAGCTAATAATACAATGTGTAGCCCACTACTCGAGAGTCACATGCAGCTGAGGGAGCTAGGAAAGACCAACGAGGGGATGGGGAATGTGGTGCAGTGAAAGCGTCAGTGGGACTTGCAGTGCAGGGAAAGGGGACCAGGGCAAACTAGTAAGAACTTAGAAGAAATGTGCCACAGAGCAATTACCCTCACATACAGACATCTATTCCTAATTTCTATGCAAAAAAAAAAAAAAAAAGATCAGTGGGTCTTTGAGGGGAGGAAAAGGCAGCCATTTATCTTTCGCTTTAGATGCCCCTGGTCAGGAGGCTACACCAGCTTTTAAAAGGGAGAGGACGTTGAAGAGAGTATAGGATTTGCATAAGAATACATGCCTATGGTCAACCACTGGGAGGGGGGAGGCAAGCCATTTAATTCAGCAACAGCATTCTCTTGTTGGGAATAATTTCTGTGCATGGCCAGGGGAAGATTAGAATTGGTTTTCCCGTTGTGTTACGAGTGAGGCGGGTTGTCCAACAGCGTAGAAAAGGGGCTTGGTGGTTTGTTACCCTTACATTTCTTCAATGGTGATTAAGTGTCAGACGTTAAAAGATCCCTCCAGTTTTCCGCCCTTCACTACTCTCATCTCTCTTGCTCACTCCTTCTCCCCTCATCTCCCTGGAGAGAAGGGATTACTGGCACACTGGTATACAGAAATGGCACTTGCTCAAAATTAAAAGACTTTCACAGGCCGCTAATCTAATGAGGATGGAGGGGGGGGGGGGGCACACAGGCGCTATTTCAGCTGCCGAAATGAAAGGAAAAGAGCGGATTTTCATGTTTACCGCCAACATTGCACTAAAGACTAAAAAGAAGCAGAAAACACAGAAAGAAAAGAAAGCTTTTTTATACAGTTCCCAAGACAGACTAGGACCAAAGGCAAAAAAAAATTATATCGAACTGGTGGCAAAAAGAGAGCAGTGGTTAAAAGGCGACAACAGTTGTGACATTCCAGTTGAGTGCACAGGTTGGGCTGGTCCTGCCACAGTCTGCCCTGCCAATGCTACCTGTTATTTGTCGATTCACACCTCCACAGGCAAAGCACCCAGGAGAGTCCAGAAACACAGCAGCTGTCAATCATCATCCCTGAGATACACACACATACAACTCTGCTAGAGCAGTGATCTTCAATCCTGGTGCTCGGGACCCAGAAAACTTATCATTCTCTATTCTGTCAGCATTGGCCACACGTCCCACTTGTTTCCGGTTTAGCAGTCTGGAAGCTGGGGCCTTAGAGGAATGACTGAGAAGACTACTGTACTAAATATCTTGAGGAGAGAACAGGTACACAGGTTGTAAAATACAGGTAAAGCCATCTGGACAGCGATCCTGACTCTTCCATCCCAGTCTCAGCTGTATTATCAGGTCTGAGGACACACCATCCTGAACAGACTGATCAGCAGCTGCAGATCAGAGGTTGAGAGGAAGGAGGAGGAAAGAAAGCAACCCTCCGGCTGACTTTATATCCATCTAGAGAGGCTGCCCTGCTCCATTTCACTGGCAGAGCCCCGCAGCAGCTACAGAAGGGGGAAAGGCTCAGAAAGGAGAAGACGCATTCCACTCGAGAGTAGAGAGCAGCAGCTTCCAAAACAGGAAACACAGATTATGACACCACCCATCTGGGAGCCATTCACACTGAGACACAGCTGAGTCAGGGTGCAAAACACTTGAGGAACATGGAGGGGGGGTGGGGAATGTGAAATATCTCATCAGGTGCACAGGATGCAAGTCTGTGATTGTCCATGGGGACAGGAGGAAGTGATGCACTGCACCACAGTGTTTTATTAAAAATTCAGGTAACACAACATCTAACAAGACCTGCCACAAGTCCTACAAAAACATGATCCATCATTTTCTGTTAGAAAATATGGGGGGGGAATATGGTGCAGATTGACTGGTCAATATTCAATCATCCGATTTCTATCACCTGAAACACATGTTTAATCTCCCCAAAGCCTGTGTAAGATCACAGCAGTGACTACAACAATTTCCAAATATAGATCCTCCATACCACCCCCCCTACTTGAAATGTAGCACACTCCATTAGAGGGCCTGAGCCAGACGCTTCAGGTTATTACCAGGACCCGTTAGGCCTGAATGAGCTGCCCATCGTAGCCCTCGGCTCCCATTTTGAGTCCCCTTCAGGCACAATGTCCAATAATGAAGGAGGGTCACACACGGGCTGTGCTTGGCTCAGATTCCAAAGTTCAATCTACATGGCAGAGAGCATGAATAAAGATGGCCTTTTCCCATCTTCTACCACTAATGTCACTGTTACTGAAGAGGGAAAAGAAGAAAGTGGGGGGTGGATGCATTTGCCTCGTTTCTGCATGGCTGCTCCTGCACGCTGTGTTTCTTGTTCATGTTATGATAGGACTGAACTGTGTATTCTTATACCTTCTTCCCTTCTCGTTCATCCTCAGCAGAGTGGTGACGTTAGAGTGGTGACTTTAGCCTACTTGTTCTACTTTACCAAAATAAAATATAAGGTGCTGAATCATCTGCTATAGGGCAGTGGACACTTAGATATGATAATCCTCTCTCAGACACACATCCAATAATAAGACAGTGTGATGTCCTGTGTGTCCAGGGAGAAGGAGTTTCCCTCCAGGTGTTGGCACCACCAGCCTTGCTGGCTAGCTGATCAGTCAGAAGAGGGTAAGGGGGAGCATTAGGGAGATTACTGAGATTTCCCTGAGGTTCTTACTTACAGGGTGGCTCCCCTGCCTACCTGACAATCAAGCAGTGGAATCTGTATCATTTTCCATTGCACAACCAAGAACATATCTTGACAAAGAGATCTACGTTCAAGTGCCTCTGTTACAAAAGCTGTGAGCCCTCTACACTTCCCGTTATCTTTTACAGCCATCATTCTTTTAGCTATATAACCTTGAGTGGATCCAACAAAAGGTGTATTGGCAGTGGAGATGGAGAACATATTCTGAGTAGTGACTCAGAAAAATAGAACAGCAAGTCTCTCTCACTCTCTGTTTAATCATTTAATTTCCCCAAACAACTGGAAAGACTAACTTGGCTGACTATCTGCTATCAGGACTATCTTGGTACAGGAGGTAAATTATCTGCTCTTCGAGTATGAGAACCTGGTATGTGTCAGAGAGCCCTGTTCCCCTGAACCCAATCACTGAATCTATACAAGCATGCTCGATGTTGTTCTGTAGCTTACCCTGACCTCTGACCTTCATGTACTGTGGAAGCACCATAAAGAGGATATACCTGCATAGCTTAATAAAACATTTTTCTTTTCCAAATTACATTCCATTCTGTGTATGCCAAGGATGCCCCACCTGCGAGCTCGTGGTGTATGAGATCTGCGAAGTTAGGGTCGTCCCCCCACCAGAAGAGCCAAAGTTCCCTCCGGCCCTGTCGCTGACTCCGCCGCCATACGCTTAGCACATCGGACTTCAAGCAGCGGCTGAAGCTGCATAGGATAGGATCCTCCTCCGTCACCGGGAAAAGGATGGGTGCAGAGGTGGGACCCTGCCACACAAACTTCTTCCATTTGATCCCTGTCAAGTCAGCCTGCAAGAAAAAAAAAAGAAAAAAAAAGAGAGAGTATTACAGTGTGCAGAGTTGCTGTTTCAAGATCCACTCAGCATCTTGGAGTGAGCACATGCTGAGCAGTGTGTAAAGATTAAGTATTAAACTTCTCTTTACACTCTTACCCCTAAAATAAAAAAAATTTAAAAAAAATTGGGATAACTATTTGTTTCCGCACTGTGCACTTGCACCTCAGGTGCTTTCAATATCACCATGAACAACATGTTCGAAACACAAATAAGGAAAAAAGTAAAGCTAGTAAATGTGGTCTCACCACCTTAATCCTCATTATTGGTGAGTGCTGGGGGTGTGTTGGTGCTTTGCCTTTCTATAAACACTGTCTGGCTTTTATAGAGAGAACAAAACACACAGGAAAAAGCCTCACAGGCAGTAAATCACTGGCTGGGTTATTAAGTGTTAAAGCAGGAGCATTACACTCCACTGGTAGCTACCACTGCTGCTTATCAGCTAAGCACCAACCAACCCATGTCTACCTAAAAACATGCATGCATACAAACATTAATTACCACAACACACACACACACAGCCTTACAGCATACATCCCCATTTCAGATGGCAATCTCAGTCCTCTATCTATCCTTGTAGACATTTCAAGTAATCTGTGCGAACATGGACTGCTCATTTTCATGCCATTTAGTCCTATTCCATTCAGTCTGAGTTAGCAAGCTGTCCTTCTGTATATTCAACCAATTAATCCATTACAATTCAAGGGATATCTTAACTCAAGTGCAGATGCGCTGAGCTTGAACAAGTGATTACCCGTGGTTGTGGCAAAGTGGTGGTCTTTCGCCTGGCTGGGGATAAGCTGGGAGATTTGTGGAGTTATTTGTGATGGTGTGTGGTGAGGGTTGGGGGTAGGCTGGGGACTGTCAAAACAGAGCATTGTGTGGCATCAGCTGGAGCAGAGCTGGATCACAACAACAAGTTAGCAAGCCGTAAGATGCAGTGATCTCATACAGGTCAACAAATCATTAAAAAAAAAACTGAGATTAAAAATAGTTTTGATGATAGTTATGGTTCCAGTACATGTCCAGGGAATAAACCATAGCATACAGGCTGGACTGCTATTCCACAATTAAATAACCACTGTGTGCTTCATCAATAAACAGAAAGCATTTCATTTGTTCTCCACCACTAACTAAGAAGGAAATACGTGTCCAGCAAGCATAGTCCAAGCTGCATTATAGTATCAACCCAACTTAACACAGAAGTTGTTGGGATGCATGATCAAAACATCACCATCTCTGATGAACATTGTGGCTCACAAGGAATTCAAAAGCTGCTGCACATGCAGAGGTGCTAGCAGCAGAGTTAGGTCTTTGTGTAACGACAGAGCTGCAGCAGTCAGGCTTCTCCTTCCTGCTGGAGTGTGAAGCACTATGTTACACCTGCGTCTTGCTCGGAAACATCTGTGCACACAATGCAAAGGGAGGGTGGGGACAACGGTTAACTGTGAAACCAGATCACAGGCAGTACAGATAGGCAATTAGCAAAGGAACACCACCATCATTTTACTGACCATGGCCGGTCCCCAGTGGTATTATGTGTTTCACTGTATGAAAGGTTTTGCTCATGAGTACCCTACAGATTTTATTATAGGCCTCCTCGCCTCATAGATATTGGTTTCACACTTTTAGACGTGATTATGCGCTGCACTCAGACAGCCAGGCATCAAGCTGGTCACAAGGCAATGATCCTTTGGTTTGAATTACATAACTCTTATACAAATCAGTGTTTTGGTACCTACTGCTAACTTGCGGTGACTATTTTTCATTATCCAAATTTGCCTGCATTGCCTGAAACTGCCTTCATGAATTCATGTTTAAGGTTAACCTCAAGTCCTCTGAGTCAACAGAACTGCAACCAAGCACAACTAAATACAGTGGAGATATGCATAACCATTGCTCTTACAGGCCAGATCTGACAGCAGTGAATAAAAGTGAATAAAGCTGCAACTACAACACAATTGCTTGACATTGTTATTGTCATGTTAGAGTGAATTGTCTCACTGTTTACATCAGTCATAATAAAAAAAACATTTCAGGTTTTCTGTAGGATTTGATGTATGTAAAATATATACAAAAACAGAGGCTTTATTCCTAAATATCGTACTGTATCAACATCCATGTAAAACATAAGAACATAAGGAAATGAAAACTTCTCTCTATCCAACCGACCATCAATAAGATTTGAGTACCACAAGCAGTTACAATGTGTCCTGAACAATTACACCTTTAATCGCTTAGTCAAATAAAATTACTGATAAATTGGTTTATCATTTAACTGTAAATCACTTAAGTAACAATAAAAAACATTTGCTGGTTACAGGATTCCTCACCTGACAAATTATGTATTTTATGCATAAAAAGCAACAGAGACGTGTGGTCATGAGAGGGTTAAATGGTTTGATTAACAGTCAGCCTAAAATCAGCTGACTTCTAAAATGGCACGCACAAAAACCAGCAACATGCTTCTTGTTATTATCTACAGTTACCGCTGTGCAACTGTACACGCAGGGAGAAGTGAAGTGACTGACTGTGGTGCGCTGAAACTTTGACCTGTTTCATCTCTGAAGTTTGGCTTCTGTAGTAGCACTCGCAGCTAAAACACTGATTAATGCTGCTGCTGCGCTGTTAATGTGTGAATGAAATACAACAGCCTACGAGAGCAGAAGGCCTGAGTCTTCATCTTACATTACAGAGCTATTCATAACCGTTTTTTGCGACTGGTTCTGTTACTATCAGAATATTATCATCTATGGTGCAGTTTCTCTGCCAAGCAGGCGGCTGAATACATTATGAATCTCTCATTTACAATATATACCACATGAAAAAAACCCTCACTACACCAACTGTTGTATAACCAAAGACTGTGTGTTACTGTCAATAGGCAATTATCCCCAGAACTAAATGTTTAATGTTTATTACTTTAAGTCTATATCTGACATCTTAACAAAATCTTAATCTTGACATCTCAATAAAAACTTTATCATTAACAGCCACCACAAGTCAATATTATTACTCTGCAATTAATGATCACAGAAAAGACATCAGTGCTTATCTCAACTTAAGACATGATGATGAACTAAAAAACAATCCACTTTGATGAGGCACAATCTTTACAATATTTACCACTTAAATCCATTCTTAAATTATATGCTGCAAAAAGGACTAAAACAGCATATAAATACAAGCTGAATACTCTGCTCTGAACAAGATGCTGGGACACATTCCTCCTGCTGTCACTGACTCGCTTCAGATGTGAGAATATGACATGGGTGAACACCTGACCACAGCTCAACAAGAAATCTACTACACAAAGTTTCAAACTGTGTAACGTCTAAAATAATCCAACTCAAATTTTAACACAGAACTGATCTGAGACCATGAAGAATAAAGACAATGAATAAGACGTATCAGACAAGTGCATCGCTGGTTGAGGTTGGTATACTCATGTGCATGTTATGGCTTTGCTCTGTTGTAATGAGCTTTTGGTTGGATATGATTAATTGCCATGTCATTAAGTCATTAAGGCTAAATGTACAGATACCTTATTGCCTGGATACATGTTCACTTGGAAAAGAATTTGTGTGTGTAAAAGAAAAGCAAATACAGTGCCTCATTACATCTGTATTTCTGGCAGTGAAGAGGGTAATCTTAATGAGTTGGAAAACACAGAAAAAAGACTGTTACCGTATGCACAACTGGCTCAGAGAATACATGGACTCATGAGCAATGGAGCAAGCAGCGTTTGCCCTCAAAACAAAAATCAAGATGGACAAAGCAATCTGTATATCGTACATAGAGACATGTATACTACACAAGGAGAACGAACTGCAGTAATGGACGTATGGACATAAAGTTTTCTCCAGATGTAGCCGGACTGAAGAAAGGAGCATTGCAAAAGTTTGTTCCAGTGTAATGACAATTTATGCAGCACATAATGTTGACCATCTGCAGCGTAGAGTTAAAAAGTGTTGGCTGACATTTTGAGACGTCTTTTCTCTTCTGCATTGATTGTTAGACAGCACTTCAACAAAAACACTTCCAGTGAGCAGCTGAGCTCAATACTGTGTGGATGTGGTGACATCGTGGTCTTAATCCAGGCCCAAATTGAAACTTCATCAACTTTTTAAGAGGCTAAATTGACTCTAAGGTGAGTTGGTCTTACCCTTTCCATACAGAGTCTATAACCACAGGGCTGGTGAGAACAGTGATCAGTTAGGACCTGAAGCAGCTCCGGAGCTGAATGAGTTTGTTTTAAACCTGCTGAGCTTATTTGCAAGAATCAGACAATAAACGGCTGTAGTCAGTTTCAAAGAAACGAGGCTCTTCCAGCGAAACTTCAAGCAGAATCTGTTTTGTTTACACAGGAAGTTAGCCAAGTATTTGCACTGCTGATTCATAATAGATGTAACTAATAAAAACTGATAGATTGTTTATGTAATCTGTGATTCTGCAAATGATATAATAAAACCAAGTGTCCCTGTTGAAATACTTCAAGTTTATCTTTAGATTGGCAAAACTGATGATATGATGGAGGTTTGTTTAGCATTGCTGAATGGTAACAATCTGAAAAAAAAAAAAAAAACTGACTGGATGTATTTTAAGAAAGATTTGCTTTCCAGATGACTAACAGCACAATACATCTTGTACAACTTTATTATAACAGAACACTACATTCACTGTAGTCGAACACTGTACAAGCTTTGAACGTACTTTTAACGGCTTTTACTTCTGGAACAAGCACTGTCTATAGATGTGTAGCGAATTAAACTGGTGCTAAACTGCATTTGCAATAGAATTAAAAGGTTACAACTTACATAAATCACCATGCTTATAGTTTTTATCTGTTTTTGTTGTCATTATTGTCTTCAGTCAGATTTGGCACAGAATACATGTGACTGTGCATTAAACCAAACTGTGGGCTCAATCTTATCCCTGAATCAGACAAGAATATTTACTTGTCCTTAAATACTCTGAGTTTGAAGAGGCAGAACTGAATAGCCCCTCTGTCAAAGACTAGACACATCAGTACTTCACTCCTCTCCTCATCAACAATAAAAAAAGAGACAGACTGCTCTATCAAGGATAAATGTGCCTTCTGCAGTTGTTGTCTGTCCTTTCAAAATAAATTAGAGGCAGCCTGTGTGCAAAAAGAGAAGGCGCCAAGGATATCTGTGTATTTCCTTCCAACTTGTGTTAGACATGCATGCTGTGTGCATGAATGTACCTCACACACTCTGTGATCTGCTATGAATCTGCACAGTTATTCGCTCTTTCTGTGTCTCAGTTAATGCTCAGGTATGTGAGCAACTGCTTATAAAATGTCCTGGCGGGACGAGCGATGTGGGTCATTAGAAGTTTTAGTTTTCATACGCCAAAGCCAAAAATCACACTGCTGCTGCGGGAGGGAATCTAAGGCCAAAGACACTGGATATGGGCAATAAGTTTTCCTGAGGTGATGCGTACTTGGGGGGTTACGACCCCTGATTTTGCCAGCTGCTCACCTTCCCTCTGGCCACTTAAGGTTCTGGGTCTCAGTAGGGAACGCTGTGTTCAAACAGCTGCCTTCTTGCCTTTTAAGATATGAAAGAAGCAACAGGTGAAGCTGTTCAAATCATGTTGCAGATGGTTCTCCTCTACCAAGTCTCTGTCTTTTCCTGTCTGTCACCTCTCTCCTTCAGTTAACCCTGTCATGGAGCAAACATGAAACTAACCAGTGTGTGTTCGCATTTTCAGTTGGGGAGAATGCAAATTCATTTGCAAGTTTCCTTCAAGACAGTTATACATAGTTCTTGATGAATAATTGTACAAACCAAGTGCTTTTACGACAGTTTAAATCTAAACTCCCAACACTGACACGCATGGCAACCCAGAAAATAAAGTTCAACTCAAACCAGCCACATTGGTGCATAACAATACATGAATAAATAAACTAACCTTACTCTCAAAGTTAATTGCAACAAGGTCACTTTAAAATACAAAAAAAAAGTATGCAACAAGTACTATCATACTCCAGAGAAGACTATCCACTGAAAAATGAAGGGGAGAAAAAGTGCCACAATGTATTCACATTCTTTCACCATAAAACCACAAAGTGGAGTCTGTTCAGTGAGTGAGTCATAACAGCAGTGGTGTTATGCTTAGTCTCACTGTGCAGGAAAATGTCAGCCAGACAGGCACAGCACCACAACTACCAGCCACTACCTCGTCTGTCCACTGTAACCAACACTGCCTTCAAGTGCTGTCGTAAACATTGTAATTACGAGTTCAGCACACACAATCGACCCAAAAGAGTAGTATTGAGAGAGTGGGGATTTTCTGCAATGAAATGTTGGCGTTTTGGGGGCGGACAGCTTGGGAGCTGTGTCAGTTTGTGATGCAAAGAGGTGTAGTATTTCACTATATTGTATATATTGTTATTAGACTCTATGTCAGTATCATCATCAATGCATTTATGCTCTCACTCCTCATTTGACGTTTTCACCTAAATGAATCAATCTACACTCTGCACACTGCATTGCCTTTTATTTCTGCCACTGCACCACAAATTGATTGTGTCATTTAATCTAAGATTTATTTTTTATTTTTTTTATTATTTTTTTCAGAGTTACCTTTCATAATATTAACAAATCATATTAACAACTTCCAACTGTGGATGCAAGATGTTAAAATGAGCACACGAAGGTAACATTGCAGTCCTCAGCCAACTGATGAGTGAAACTATAAGCCTTCTGTTAAGCCTGCTGACAAGCCAATTAACTGCAACAACAAACACACTCAGACCATGTTCTTCATTATCCACCAAGAGAAGGGACTGTACACTCAAAACTACACCTTTACATTTGCTGTTGTGGCAACGACTGTGGACTACACTGCAAACGCTCACTGTACTAATTATCTCACAAGGGATTTAAATAGTACCTCTGAACTTCAAGTGGGCAGCACCACAACCACAACTATTTAGGGTAATGACAACTCCCCACAACTGACACGGTGCTATGATAAGACAGAAATTCAGAGGCAGACAAACAGGTAAACACATTACACACTTCCTATTACACTGTAGCCTATAGTTGCAGAAAGTGCAGCTCAGATACGCAGCTACTTGGATGTTTGTAATGCCCAGGTATGCATGCCAGAGATTATATAAATCAGCCTGGGGCCTGTGCCCTAGTTGGTGTGAATACTATCAGATGAAGTCCAAGGAGATGGAGCCTCTGACAAACACTATGATGGCATATTAACGTTTGCAAATTAATGTTGTTACCCCAAACCATCTTGTTGCTCAACAGAGCTTTCTAGGCACAAGGGGGAGGGGGGTGCCCTTATCGACAAGCTGTGCAAGTTAGACATTGACATTTGTTCATCCAGGAGTTGTCAGTGTTGTGCACAAAAAACTACACTCAGCAGCAAATTCACCACGTTTTCCCAATGTCGGTGATTTAACTTAAGGCTGCAAACTAAAGTGCATGAAGTGTTTGGTTTGCCGGACACCACTTGATAAAACATAGTGGAAATGTAATGAGAACGAGATAGCAAGTTAATAATAAACAAGGTGTTGAGGCGAGGGGGAGAAAGTGCTACAACAACTCACTCACTGTGAAGCACAGTCGAGCTTTTGGCAGTAAAATGCACAACATTTATTTCCGTGCTAACAGGCGATATGTTGCTATGTCTGTCCTGTGATATGTAGTAAGTGAAGCTTTACAAGCGAGTGGCGTTAACCTCAAGTGTTTTGGTTTGAGAGAAGATAAATGGGAATTTAGGAACAAACACATTTTTTAAAAAAGAAAAAAAAAAGGTCAATAGAAGCCGGTTATTACAACTAAGTGACAAAGTGCTATAAGGAGACATGTAACATTAGCGGAGTGGGATACCTTGTCCTGAAAAGATGTCAGCTCGACAGGGCCGTAAGCCTAGCTAAGCTACTATCAACTGATGCCTCTGTGGCTAACGTTAGCTTAGCCCCTGTTCAGCTAGTTAAAAATGGCTGCTTTCCTTTAGTTTTAAATCTCTTACCAGACAGAATAGATTGGAATGGCAATCCTCCAAGCTGGCCCCGTTTGGTACAAAACAAGAACTCATCCTTCTTCACTGTGAGATCCAACTCGCCATCATTTCACTTCCCGGGAAATAAAGAACAATTTGCGGATTTGTGTTTTCTATGATGTGCAGGCTTAATCAACGAGAAATATTTTTTGTAACATTTGGCTGGAGGATAGTTAATTCAACAACCTTCCGATTGCAGTTCCCCCCGCCGGAGCTAAAAGCGGATAAAAGAGACTGTTTGGTCTTTAAGTCGACATCTCAAAAGCACACAGAGAAAACAAATTTAAGGAAGCGACAAATGTTCATAAAACAAAAAGAAAAGGAGAGCAAAGAAGCAACTCTCCCCCTCCCCCTTAGCCCTAAAACGGTCTCTGCTTAAAAAAATAAAAACGTCCTGTCTTACTCCTCCATCGCAAAATTCAGTCTAAAAACGATATACATCCTGTAAAAAAACCCTCGAAATCTGGCATCGGCCTATATTTTAACGATTATTTCGATCATATTTTCAGCCTCGGTTCCTGTTGGTTTCCATTTGAATTCATGGATTCCTTTCTTTAATGGCGGCCACAGGGACAACTCTGCCTTCCACAGCCTATTGGCTCATTCGTGGTCAAAGCTTTGTCAAGCTAGCCGAAGATAGACAGATACACATCAGAGAGCAGGCTACTGTTCCGGAAAAATAAAAGTACGGAATTATTTCTTTCTTTAATATTCCGATTACTATGAATGGAGTCAAAGGAAAAACAATTCTCGTCGTTCATAGTTAATAGCAGATTAATATATTTGCTGTCCTTCAAGTATCGCTCGTCATAAAAAGATGCTGCAACATGTTATTATCGCTAGACGGTTTATTTTGACAGTTCGACCAACAACTTCCGTCGCTCAGTACAGCTAACTTGACAGTGTCGTGGTCATGAGGGCTGTAATAACACAAGACTGATAGGTATTGCCGCTAGGCCAAGCGCAAGTGGCGCTACTGAGCAACAGATTTTGTTACTAATGATCAAACCCTATAAACTTGCTCACTTACACAGTGCACCACCTAGCGCATGTGATGTTGCACTTGAAATTGCAACCGAGATGCACTGATGCGCCCTTTGTTTTGTTTTACTTCAATCAAATAAATTCACTTCATTCAGTTCACCTCAATCTAACAGAGTGTGGCTTAAGAGAGATAAACAAAGCAGTAAAATCAAATATTTATTATGTGCAGAACCGCAAGAATAAAACAAACGCATATTATTGAGGAAAATATATGAAGCAGTTATATCAAGCGGCTGCAGTGAGAACACTAACAGATAAATAAATAAATTGTCTTTTGTTGACACAGCTAAGAGAGCAAAGGATGTACCGGTGTGCATCAAAACCTGGCAATAAGGATGATTCACGTTTAAGAGCTCAAAATACAGTCAAACGTAAATAACATATAATACAGGAGCAAATGATATGTACCACTGCAAAGTCAAAGAGAGAACAAAGTTAAAATGTCAAGTGCCACCACAGGCAATATTTTATTACTAGTAAACCTGCAGACCAAACAATATTCAATATTGACTAAACAAAGTTCAAACAGTGTTTGACTGACTGACACAGTATCAGTTATTACTTTGTGATAAACCTTCAAAATAAACACAATTCCATCAAAGTACATAGTTTTTTTTTTGTTTTTTTTTTAAAGGTTACAATTTATCCATATAGCCACATATTTTACCTCAACTGTAATGGACAACAGAAATGAATCCAACTTATTCAGTCAAATATCATCACCTAAACCATGAGCATTTTACACAATATATTATGTTTGTTTACAATTTTTTTCTTATGCAAGCATGTTGATCAAGGATTTGTCAGTAGGTTTGATGGTTGTAGCATCATAATGGGGTGAATGAGGGCTGATCCATCAAAGTCTCTGATCACCACATTGTGTTGTTTCCCTGAGGGAGGGGGGCAACAGTACAAAAATAATGCACTATCATGAAAATGTACTGGCGTCCAAATCTTTAATGGAGGATATGAATTATGTTCTGTAGAAGACGTCTTCAACATTAGCACTTTTGAGAGTCCTCTATTGATATGGAACTGTAATCAAAATAATGCATTTTTTGTTTCTTTGTAGGTTTTGGCTGCAGTCTGCATTTCCTTGGAAGTAATTCCTGACTCAAACCACACAGTTGTATATTATTACATGACATGATTTTTGTTCTTAAAATGAGTACAGTCATACATGGAATTGTTCCAAAATATTACAAAACATTGAGAGCTGCACCCATGATCTTATACAACCAGCATCCAACCAAAAGGGCTTCAATTACAGCTTCAAAATGTAAGAGAGATGTGCCAAACAAAATCATTTTCTCTCCCCCATTCTTTCGGTTTGTACTGTAGTGTGCATTAACCTTAAGGCTAACTGATTTCACTGGCCACTGGTGTCTAGTTAGATTTGCATTATCACTGAATATAGACATTTTCCTCTGTAGGCTGTGTATGCAAATACTGCAGAGGTTACAGTCAGTTCTATTGGAGCTGACATTTACGGATCATTTTAACGATGAGTCAAATTTTTATACTGTGAATAAAAACATTATTATACTGTATATATAATATTGAGCATTCAACATTGTGATGCAACATTGTCAGCCACTGTCATATGAAAGAGTTGTACAAATTCTACCATCATTCTGTCTCTCTCTCTCTCTGTCTCTCTCTCTCTGATCAAATATTCTGTTTTGTACAATCAATTCTTCAGGTAACTCAGGAATTTTATTTTTACCCCAAGGCACACTCCCAACCAGAATATTATAAGTGTGAGCTCTGTAGGTTTATGGAATATTAATAATGAGTTTTTAGCAGGTTCCTTTTCCATTACTCTGCAATGCCTAGTAATTATAATACAATGTAAGCCGTCTTTAGTCATGGTAGTTTCTTTTTAGAAATTAATGGCAACTGGCCAACTAGCCCAGAATTTATTTTGTGGTTCATGATTGAGTAATTACTTTACTCAAAGTGGAAGGTTTATTTAACAGTTTGTTCTGGTAATACCTCTGCTTTTACCATGTAATCCCATCTTTACTACATATCTCTGTTATTCCAAACGCTTACTTTTATGCATGAGTCATTGCTACCTAGTAGTTTTTACCATTAAAAACAATTTTGTTGTGTGCTCATAAATCAGAGCAATGTCGGTGACAGGTCTTTTCTCCCTTGCCAAGGTTAAGTAGCATTTCCTCTTTGCAGTATTCAAAGTGAGAACTGGGAAAACCAGGCCATAAAGGTGGTGATGACAGCAGGTCCTGAGGCCAGAAAACAGCTGGCTGCTCCTAAAGCGCCAGTGGAGTTGCGAAGGTGTGGCAGCTTAAAGAGTGACAACATGGTACTACACAATAACATGTGAAGAGATCAGTTTGTTCCACTTCATTGGAACACAATGCAACAATCTCTTCAACTATTTCATGCATTGGCAACATACAGTGTGTGTTCGTACAATAACTGAGACACACACCGTGAAACTGAACAAAAACTACTGGCCCCTGAAATGTCTCAACATTGCTGTGTATGTCTGGTTTGAACCTACAGTTTCTGCTCCCAAACCACAGAATCATCTGTCCGTCACACAAAACAGCATCAGAGATATTTTACTTCTAAATGACTTGATCTGGCATAGATATGTTAATTGTGCAAGCACTTTAAACTCAATACTAATACAATGTATAACAAGAATTTTGTGCTTGTTTTTGTGCAGTCTCTGAGGGCCCACAAAATCAGCTTTGTGTCTTCAGTCTGATCCTGAAGGACTGAGCAGTTTTCTCAACCTTCAATCTCCCCATAGGAATGAATGATAATCACATTCAGTGCTTCCCAGGCTTTATCATCACTCTCCTTGATACAAAAAACAATTGTGGCATGATACCATCTGTATAAGATTGTTTAACAGAAAAAAAAAACATCTAATAGCGCAGCCAATGAGCACAGTTGTCATAGCAGAGTAACTAATGTGGATACCAGATTGTTATCATATCTGGTGATGGTTTTCCCTCACTTATCGCAAGCTCCCTCTTATCTAATCCCACAGAGACATTCTATCATGTATATTCTATCCCAGCAGCACTCAAAAATATTGAGGAAATGAAAGTGTAAAATAGTTTAGAGATGGCCAACTGCTCTTTTGACATTTGATTTGACATGCTCTGTGGTCCCTGTCGGTCTGCTATAGGAGCATTTGCCCCGTCTCACTGTTGTATGACTAAATCCTGCTGGAGAAAGTGAATAATAAATCTGAGATTTAGCCAGAAAGAGAACGTGGCCTGAATTTAATGAGGGCCTATGGTCAGATAAGACAGGAAAACAGTGTTCGACAAAAAAAAAAAAAAAAAAATTACACTTGGTTATCATTTATCATGCTCAAATAGTAGAGCATGAAATATTCAAGGTGAGAAACTGTGAGGAGAAATGTGTAACTGATATGTTTGTGTGCACATGTGGCTGTGAATGTCCTGTGACCTCAGACACAGGACAAGAAGCAGGACGAACACCGCTGCTCTGCGATGACAAGAATCACGTGACATATTTGAAAAGCTTTCTGTAAATCAATAAAATTGACCAGCCAGGCAGAAAAGGCTTTTCTTTTACTGGCAGACAAAGCTGAGGCATCCAGCAGTTAAGAGCGCGACTCCAAGGTTCATAGTTCAACAGCGCAACTTGTGTTTACAGAGGCTAAGTGGTAATATCCCATTCTTGCCCTCTGCAGAATAGGAATAGCTCTGAAGAGGTCAACAAGCGTTCCATGTTCAAATAAAGTAGCCATCCTCCCTGCCCCCATGTTAATGCACACAGATGTGCTCTTTACCACCCCGACCACCCCCACACCCTTACATACCTCTCCCTCTTACACACACAAACATGCTTATTGAGGATTGTTCTTTCTAAGCAGCCACAAACATCGTCTGCAAAGATGGACTGAGCAGAGCTTTTGAAAATAATGAGAACAAGCACTTATTCCATTCATTTACTCACATAACGACACTTGGCCCTGACTGCAAAGTTATTAAAATGTGGAATAAAAACATCTTGAGAGCCAAGGTTGTGCTTGAATTACCATAATATAATGTCTCGGAGCCACAGGGCCGATCTGGAAAAGTGCATGAGATTCAAATACTTATTTAGCTTTGGATAGTAACTATCTGTGTTGTCATCAACACTGAGCAAAAGCAAAAAAGTAAAATACATGAATATTATGGTCCAGGTTTTATGTTCTATAAAATAACCACTGTATCTCAGGTTTAAATTCAGAAATTCAGGTTTAAAAACAGAAACCCGAAAACTTGAAAATAAAAGCCTACCAGTACAAGAATGTGCTGATGTAGTTGCATCTTGGAAAGAGTAGAGTAAATCTAGGTTGTACTGCAACATAAAACATAATGATGCAGTTGGCTCGTAAGCCAAGCAATGAAAATAAAACTTGACCTGAAGGAAACAGAGAACATCGTGCACAGCTTTTAAATAGCTCCCATTTGCCTCAAGTTCAGACATTTTTATTCAAAATTTTACTCTTCGAATTTTAGTGGACACCAAAATCCCTGTCATCAGGAGCTGTGCAACATCGTGGCACAATTGTTGTAAAGAGTTCTGTTTTTTCACTACACTGTGTGTTCACCATTGATTCAGTTATTATTTTTGCTTGGAAACATTAAGCATTATTTACTGCACGTATACAAGTCATATTAGCTGAATTTGTCCTTATTTTATTTTACTTTCAAGATACTTCAAATGATGCAGTCATCTTCAACTCTGAGATTTCATGATTACAGATGAATGAATAAAAAGTACGCTCAGTAGGTGTTTGCTGTGATTGTCTGATCTCTGTCAGATTAAGCATGTGGGCTGTCTGGCAGGTGTTAAGGGGGAAAAAAAAGGTATTCTAAGGTTACAAGAGTTATAAGGGAAGAAAAAAGAAAACGTTTTTCAATGGGCAAAAAATGCTTTACATTATCCCCCAGTTCTCCTGCTGGTGTGAAAAGAGTTGACATGGCCGAAACTTGAATGGGAACCTCCCAGCCTCTCTCACACACAGACAGACACAGTTGTTCATATGACAAAGTGGGAGCAGCCCCCTTGTCATTAGCTTGAGAGGGCTGCAGAGTGCTCAGGATACAGAGAGGCTGGCTCAGTGCCCTCAGCCTCCATCTGAGCAGCCGGGCTGGAGTGTGCAAAGGCTCGCTGAGCAAGGGGGTCATGCAAAGCAGATTGTGAACCACAAGTGCTCCAACCAAAAAAAAAAAAGAATCTAATGTTGTGTTACATTTGCAGGTCAACAAGGCATGATAGCATGGAAAATATAAAAAATAACAGCTGTCTGCTTGCGCCCTGACTTCATGAGGAATGGATAGTGGACACCTGCTCAAATCCAACTCTGCAACCTGATTTATTAAAAGACCAGTGTGGTTCAACACGAGTCTCTTCAGAACAACAAACAGTGTTATTCAGAGGCAGTTAGGCAGAGAGCTGCTATTTGTTGAATCACCTTTGTAGTTAAATAGTGGTGAAGTGCTTGTCAGCTCAGTTATTGCAACAGTACTTTGTTTCTTTATCTGGGTGAGGTCTGGCTGAGCTTAGCCCCATGTTTCCTCCCCTGATGGGGCTGAGGGTGAGGTGTTCGGGTCCTGCCCCTGTGCACACAGGAACATTCCAGGCACTCAAATAAAGCCATAGCTGTGCCTTTGTTGCAGTGCTGACTAGACAAGAGCCTTTCTGCAGGGCTGCTGCCTTTAAAAAGACGAAGTCGTGCATCCCCGCTGGTAAATGATCTGACACACTTTTTCCTGCTGCAGTCTTTTCACCAGCCCTTGTTGTTAGGCTGTCGTTGTTATTCTCCCTCTCCCTTCCCGCCTTCTTGGTTCCTTTGCTCCAACCCCCTCCCCTCCATCCCTCTCCACCCCTTTTTCATACACTTTTGTACACACGTTGCAAGCAGATGGAGGAAAAGGTGTCTATATCGAAGATATTTTCCCCTTTCTTAAGCAGCCTTCCACCCTCCAGAAGCAGCATGGGATTAATAAATTCAATATGAATTGAAAGCTAATGAAATGTGTGCCCCCACCTCTCCCTCTTGACTGCCAGCCAGCCGCTGGGAAGAAGACTGAGCACAGAGCTCCTTGAGACCAGGCAGAGAGAGGGAGAGAATGAGATCATTGTCACAATTACACTATCAAAAGCAGCAGTCAGCAAAACCATAAAACTGGCCTGCTGTCAGGAGTCTGACCTGGGTGACTGGCTACAACATGCCCAGCATTCCTCTGTGACATGGTGCTTTGTCATTTCCTTCATAGTGACACTGTGGGACGGGTCACATCCAAGGAAGCAGCATTCACTTTGTTTCAGGACGGTGTAATTATTCAGGTTTCCAATGTCTGGTCCTGTGTGGAGTGATTTTTCCTTGAGCATGCATGGATTCTTGTCATGATAATTGCCATCTTTGATATTAAGGAAATTAAATTTAAAAGGACATGTCCAAGAGGCTACACCCAGGGTCCTGCAGAGTATGCATATGTACACAAAAATACTGGTACAATGCAATCCTCAATCTTATTCCTGGATTACAGCAGCTTGTGCCATAATAAAGGACAAAGCAACCACAGGAAATACATCCAGATTTGCAGACACTGCAGTTTTCTCACCATCCATATGGACTGCAGCAATTAGATCAGAAACAGAAGCAGAGACAGAGACAGAGAGACATACAGACAGAGGAGAGAGAGAGAGAGAGAGAGAGAGAGAGAGAGAGAGAGAGAGAGAGAGAGGGTGCAGGAGGGGGCAGTGAGACAGAGAGCAATGGGGACATTAGAGTTCAAGTCAAGGGCATGTAGCATTGAGGCTGAAGGGCTGTTGATGTAGTGGAGGCCCTTGTGTGGAAGGACTAGTCATGTTTCCAATTAAAGCAGACTTGATGCCTAATTGTTTAATTGGAGGCTGTGTGTGGGATAGAGGAGGCTCCAGAGCCCATGTGCTCTCCTCTCCCCCTCAGTTGATTGATATAGAGGCCTGTTTACCAACCAGTAGGCCTCCGCTCCTCATGATAGCATTTGATTGCCCCATCAGCACACATCACCCCCTCCAAATCTTTCCCCTTTAGCTTCCTCCATTAAGATCATTACATTAGTTTGTCATGCTGTGAAAAAATGCAACACTTGCAGAAATGTGTAAATTAAAGTAATGCTTGTGATTGATGGTTCTTGCCAGAATCTATTTCAAACAAACAGACATGAGCCACAACAACCCTTGTTTGAGTCACTTAACTCATCCATTAAATTTCCAGTCTATGTCCAGTCTAGGCAAGTTTCAAGTGACTGTGAAACAAGCCATGTTATGTTATGTATACATTTAGGAAACACATATGACAAAATTGTTTACATAATAAAACATTAAAAGCCTGTCGGATCAGTCATCATCATCATCATGAGCTTCTATCACAAAACTATACTTTTATAGAATATATGTAATATTATCTCTTTGACACAAAATTATTGTGATGAATGAATTTACAATGTAGCTAAGAGAATTTTCTACACGTTTGTTTTTGATATTCGATCCATACATTTACATGCATTTATAGTTGTAATCTCACATTTAAATAGAATTCACTTTTAATAATACATATTATGATACATATTAACGGTTGCTCTAGCACATTTCTCTCTTGCATCAAGTTTGAATTCTCAGTGAAAGGTATCTTAATGAAATGTAACAGAAGGTTTCAGAGACTCTTCAGAATTCATTTGGTCTGCAAATGAAGATTAAATTTTGAATAAACCAAAGCTGAACCATTAAACAATGAAAAGAAAATTTTAGTGCAGGTTTTACAGGCTGTTTCCATGTACTGTAGCTCGGGGAATTACATCTCTAGGTTCACAAATGAATGATGACTTTGTTTTTCGCTTTTATCTTTTTGTTTATATATGTAATGACATTTAGACTATTTACAGAAGACTGTAACATCCATGTACAAACATTTTAAAAGAATTTTATGCTTGCATGCATCCGCCAGGAAACAAACAAAAACACACAACCAAGGATCCAGCACAGCACACTCATCAATATTTTATGGGATGTCGGTCAATATTCATGAGCAGAGCTTATTTGAACATGCTAGTTACTGGTCAATAAGTTTGCCAAGTGCAGCATCCAAGGTCTCTGTAAACAGGCTCTTCCCCATAGAGAACACTGACAGACATAGTATCCTCCTCTGTTCTATGATCAATAGATGCATTACACTAAAACTGTTGATGTAAAGAACAGGACAGCAACAACTTCTCATTATTAACACTGAATAAAATTGACAGTCTAGTGAGGACTGCAGCTTTCATTTCTATTAATGTGCCCAATAACACTTTGTATATGTCACTACTTGTTCACCTTGTACTGAGCAAAACTGTGCTGCCAGAAGAGACTAGACGCTTCAGTGTGTGTCTGCATCAGTTTACATCCTAATGTGTGCGTGTGTACGTATGCGTGTTTGGATTCTCTATTCACAGTTCAATATGCCATAAATACTCTTAACACACACTCACTATGCAATGTGAACACTTGCTCAACACTCATGCATTATACATGTCTGCATCTGTGTCTTATATTTAGTGTGTGGAGTGTCTTGTTCCGAGGGCCAATATGGTTGGCATAATGTGTATGATCAGCTCACTCCATTTTCTGCACTGGATGGGATTTATTGGACGTAAGCTCAGGGTGTCAGCATCGGCTCATGTCACTGTATTAACAATCACAGAGTCCAGTATCTGAAAAAAATGGAGGAATTCCTGCTTTTAAAGGGTAAGCCTCAATCTGTGAATTTACACTTTATTTATGAAGAAATTGTTTACAGCAGCAACATCATCCTTTTTAAAGCTGTCACCCTGATCTGAAGACAACTGCAGATTGAATCAAAATGTGTAATTTATTATTCTGTCACTTAATCTAAAGCTTGTGGCAGGTGCAAAAAGCCTTTATACCTAATGTAACTGATATAATTTATTGTCAAATGCTTCTTTAATATACTCCACTTGTAAACAATTGATAGGGACCGTTTTGGCTGATGGTATTTGGTTTGCAAATCAGATATGCCCTTACATGTTTGAGTGCTTTCATGATACCACTTACAAAGCCTGGGAAGGGCACAGCCAGCTGAGTTTGCCTCATTATCACCACTGCAGCTTTGACTGGAACACTGCCACAGAATCTCAAAGCTGCCCAGTCAGTTGACTGCTGGAGGTTTGACTCTGCACAACAGGTAGCGCAGACGACAACAGTATATTTACTGGAGCAATGCTGTAACAGATGACAGATGATAAGACTTTGCCATAATCTCTTTGTGCTCATATTGATTAGAGATAAACATCTGGCCAGTAGTATCAGTAACAGGCGCTCTGTGTTGATGTGGTTTTGAGGACATATTACCCATACAACCCTGGCAACCCTGGCACCTCCACCCACTGCCCACACACACTGCTCACATAAACAGTGCACAGACCGTTCGCTTTGGCCTTTTCTCTCTGATTCATGGCAGAGCGTGACCTGATGAGTCAGAGCTGGCCTCAGTAGAGCATGAATGAGGGGTGGGAGTTGATCAATGTCTCTGTCACTCTGTGGTCTTTTAACAATGACACCACCCCTGCCTCCTTTTATCTTAGGCACTGTAAAATGGAGGTTAATGCAAAAAAAAAAAAATTTTTTTTTAAAGTAACAAAAACAGCATTTAACGTGACATTTTGGTAATTGGTCATTTTGAAAATTGGTAATATTCTCCTGGACCTTCTTTGCACTTTCAAAAAGTTTGTCATGCCCATGCCTAGTGAGTAATGAAATGTATCATGTTGCGGCTGCACCACCTATAGGTGAAATGTCATCAAGTTTTGCAGGATCACTCACATATAAGTAGACATACTTTATACGTTCTAATTTGAAACTATACAGTAAGGGCTTTACCACAGACTATGTGGCGGAAAGCACACAAGGTCTATGTTTCTGTAACCATTAGTCACAGCAGGGAGCACACTGGACGCCCAGTACCTGCGTTCAGCTCCTGCTGAGCATCACAGAGGTCTTCCTGCACTGAGCTCACAGTCAACCGTTCAGAGAACAGGAACTGACGTTGTGAGACTGAATTTAAAAACCCTCGCTCACTGGCCTTTTCGCTGGCCTTTTGACAAGATTGGCAGTGAAAGGCTCAGTATAGGTGTTAAACCAGAACAGTAGTGATGGAAACAGTGGTAGTGTTGCTTCCCATCACTTTGACTGACAGACATTTTAAAAATGGCCCAGCTCCATTAAGGATATTTGAGGATATAGTTCAAATAAACTTTTACTTACTTTTCAAAAAAGTAAGGAGGGTGCATGATATTAAAAATTGCAAGTCCAAACTTACATACACTTACACTTCTATATTCAAAAAGGCTGTAGATATTTTGGTGAGGATATCTATCTAGGGATGATATCCAACACTGAATTGTTCCCCAAAGAAAGAGATGAAGGGACCTCAGAGCTGCAGAATAAGCTCTAAATCATTCAAGGGAAATGTTCTTGGAGTTCTGTGAAGTGTTTTGTGGACGTTTCCTGACAATCTTTCATGCAATTACTTTTATAACTGCCAGTGAGTCAGGCTGCAGTCAAATTAATTTACACTGCAGGAATTCAATTAATTTCAGCTTGCACTCAAATTCATACCTTTTGGAGTGAACCTGGGATAAAGTTTGCCCATGTTTTGTCATTGCCTGAGCAAAAACTAACATTTGGAAATAAATTAAAACCAGAGAGATTGTTCAAAATCATAACAAAAATCCTAAAATTGGCACGTGATGTAAATAGATATATTTTGCTGGTTGCACTCACCACTGGTTTAAATTCTCTATATATGAAAAAAATAAATATTTCTTTCTATATCTTGATGCCACAAGATAAGTAATCTAAAACGTAAATGTAAATTGTGATGTAAATATTGAGTTATAATAAACACTGATATATACAGTCATTTCTAATGAGAGGTCTCCTGTACCATTTCACTTCTAGGCTAAATCTGTGCAGAACACACAATACAAATAAGACATTGCATGTACCACATCCGAATGAGGTGATCCTTGATAATCTGCAATTCACCTTCAGCTGCACCAGTTTTTCTGAGAGCCAGTGATGCTGAAATTGATTATATTATGTTAATACTACATTTCTATATGTGCAATAAATGTAATCTCTCTGCCTTCTGGTCCCTTCAGACAGTTACACAGTATGCTGAAAGTGACTTTGAATGCTTTGCAAGAGTTGATGGCAATGTCAATTCTGCAAAATCTAGAGACTGTGGCAGTCCCCCGACCTCTCCCGAGGCCCCACCATGAGACTGACGCATGTTGTTTTAACTGACATGTCTCAGCAACCTTTGGATGATTTGCCATGAAATTTGGTTCAGACAGTGGGATAAATGACTTTTCATCTGTCTTAATCGTAAGTTCTTTCTCTCCAATACTCATATAGTGGTTTTTGATCAAATACCTGCAAAACTAATATCACTGATTTCAATGATCATCAGTTGTGCTTTGTGTTAGTGCTAATTAGCAAATGTTTGCACGCTAACATGCAAAATTATTATTGTAATCATGGTAAACATTATGCCAAACCTGCTAAAGAGCCATATTTTAACAGTTGAGCATTTATCTTGACCACTGTGCCTGAGAACATCCTCGGGGAGCTGCTAGCACGGTGGCAAACTAGAGCTGGATTTATTCTTGTCTTTAATTCACTCTTGCTGGTGCATCCACTCACTTCCGACCCATGTCAGAAATTTTCTCCATTTTGACATCTACCACAGGCCGGACCTCAACCTGTTGTTTTCAGCTGTTGTTTTACATGTGGGTGGGCAGAGCGGCAGCAACAGCACAGTGTGAGAGGGCAGCATGTATTGCAGTTTTTCTGCCTTCTGGGCTACTGCTGGTGGAATTATGCATTTCTCTTTCAGAGACAGTGATGCAAAATGATAATCTTGAGTCTGAAGGATTTCCACCAACTTGTTAAGAGGTAACTTGTAATGGTTAGAACCAACATGTCTGTGCAGTATGTCTTTAAAAGCCACTTTAAGTAGTGTCTTCATACAACTCATCGTAGCACCTCTATGCTGTGTGAACAGGTAAGTGAACACACACCGAGAGTCCCTGGGGAAACAGACCGACTGTTAAGCTTACGAGTTCAATTCAGAATGCTATAATTAGACTCAGACATTAATGAGTGTTAGCTGTGTAGTTATGTGTAATCTTAGCTGTCAAACATGCTCCAGTTATTTCACTCCTGGAACAGTAGCTTCGATTTTGCTGTCAGAGGAAAGAGAAATCCAGATGATCTGAAGTTGCATTTGGTTAACAATGCTCCCAATAATATTTCAGCTTCTCTGTCATTGTTTACTCTCTGAATATTTAACACTTGCACATTTGATTAAAGCTACATTAACTGGTTTGTCGGCTCAGTTTTCCCACCAGACAGCTTCCCCTGCCTTTTTTCTTATTCCTGTCAAACATATTCTCTCTTACACTCTTTCTCTGTCTGTACGTGTCTCTCCCTTTGTGTGTCTGCCTCTCTGTTTCAACCCCCCTCCCCTCCGTGCAGCTTGGAGAACACCAATTGAATGTCAGTTCAGGGAGTTTGTTTAGAGGGATTTCTGCTGAAGGAAATACATATTTTATGACAAATCTGAAACTGTGCTTCTTTTCGCCTCACCCATTCAGCCAGCGTCACCCATCCTCCCCTCCTCCTTCACCTCTGTGGGGCTAATGTCCCTTCCTATCCCTCTCTCCTTGCCTCTATCACTCTACACGCAAACAAAGGAGAACAAAAAACTCACACACTTGCTTGTGTTTTACAACTAAGGCTTTAGCAGCAGTCATGCTCACAAAATGCAGCAGCATACGTCCGGGCTAAATTAGATTTGCAGCGTGCCTTTATTTATTTATTTGCCTTTCAACAACTGATTAGTCTCCCATGGCCCTAGAGTTTCATGCTAGACTTAGCATTTCAATTCAGCACACATCTAGTTTTATCCTGAAGCCAAATAAGTGTCTGTCTCCAGTGGGAGTTTCAGCCCACAAGAGCGCAACCACTTCTGTGAGCAGTGGAGGGGTGCGTGAGGAAGGGGGAGGGGGGGTGAAGTGAAGGAAAAAAGGCATTGCACGCTCACTCACAAAGATGAAAAATGAGTGATCGCCGTGAGGGGAACGAGATCTTCTGGTGTAGACGGCAATGCAATTACGGCAGACAAACTGGACAACACAATACCCTTTCCCTCTGTGTGAGCTGCGCACATCTGGAGAGGCAGAGAGGCCCCTCTCTTTTCTCCTTCCTTCCTCCACTGCTCTCCACAACACAGGCCCAGAAGTAGCAGCAGCAGCACAACTACTGAGGGGGCCTATTTGTAACAGGAAAACACCTTACCAGTACATCTTAATGACAGGTGACAAATGAGCCTCAAGTTCGACTGGGTTATTCCCTGTTCATAAATCAAGGCAAACTGCAGACAAGGGTGTATGTAAGAAGATTGGTTTACTCACTGCTCCAGAACAAACCTAAATGACACCAATGAAGCAAGCAATCTAGATCACAGATTTAGGCAGGGGGAGGTAAAAATTCTGCCTGTAAGCACTTTGTCACATCGACAGTAGCTCACCTTTTACAGCCTACAGAGTGCAGGCCCAAGTGAAACACGCTATATTACCAGTGTAATGTTCTAATCACAGACTTGCTGCTGGTACGATTTCAGACTTCTTATTCAAACTTCTGCAGTGTGACCCTGGGAATTTGTGGGAAAGGGAAATAAGAATTGGCCCTTTTAATCACCATGTTTGTTCCTGCTTCTAAGGTTCTAGTTATGAAAATCTGAAGCACACACCTCTCTAATACACCAAGACTAAACAGGCAAAAAAAAAAACCTTGCTTGTGATTTAAGGCCTGTTCGTTTGGCCATCTATCCTCCCAGAGCCCCATTTTTACTCTTCCCTTGTCCTCTTACTCCAGGCTGTGTTGGATGAGACTGATGCTTTTTGCCGGACTTTTCATTTGCCAGTGAGCTTGGCACAGGAATAATTACCTGTCTCTATGATCAATTACCTGATTACTCACCAGAGACGCACAAGATGTCTCAAGAGCGAAGCCTGGGCCTGTGCTGTAGTGGAGGATGGGGTTGCTGCACTGCCCGCATAAAGCACAGCACCGTGCACACACACACAAGTACAGACACAAGAGATTAACACGTAAACAATGCATGCATACAAACGCCATATCGATGGATAGCTCTCTCTTGAAAACACATCAGACACATGTCCTTATGTTCTGCAGGCAGCTAAGCAGCTGCCAGAGTCAAGGACAAACTGACTGGTGGGCCATTGAAAACACAGAGAAATCATTAACAACGATCCCGACACACATAAACAGCAAGGAAGCATCCCTGTGTGGGGCAAAATAATCCCCCTAAACTGCCTTGTTAGGGTGAGAAATGTTTGCCTGTGAGAAATACATGAGGAGAGACTAATAAAAAGGGAGCACTGGACGTTGTTATGTGATAGTCAGATATTATCTCCACAGTCTGAATAAACTCTTGAGTCAGATCATCATTGTGTGGCAAGGCCCCTACAGTAGTCACCATGATGTACAGCTTGACCTCTAAATAACACGTAGACATAAACTCAGCAGCCTCCTGATCTACAGAGTGATCATCCAGACACACACCTCCAAATAACGCAGGAGCATGACATCCCCTCCATGCACAACCATGTCACATCTAATCCCACACATGGCATACAGAAGTAGCTTGCCTAATTCTTGGCTGTAAAGCTGCATGTCAAGAGGCTTTCCCTGAAACCACTAAGACAGAATATTTGTTGTTGCACTTTGCATATATTTGTGTTCTGCTCAGCATGTGACACACCCACACATGGTACACAACCTGTTTCTCTTAATCGCACAATAAGACACTGATCCCAATCTGGCCTTTATTGGGCCGACCACACAACACCTTGTCCTTAGAGGAAATGGAGATTAACACACCTGTGTATCAGTGCATGTGAGGTCAGCGTTGGCGGCCAGGTTTAATGTTTGAGCATGGAAAAACAACAAGTGAAGCTCTAGGGTTCATGTACAACAGTTACAATGTCCATTTACAAAGTCTCACCAAAACAAAGCGTTCTTGCTACATTTCATCTGCCTCAGCAGTGAGTCGACAATAACAGGGCGCAACCCAATAATAGCCCCTGAAATGACAATGTACCAGCTCCAAGTTCAAAGAGACAGAGGTGTGCTCTGTGGGTAAATCCTGGGGATGTATGTTAAAGTCAGACTATGCAAGACTTTTAAGCCTGACCTTTTGGTGCAGTCCTTCAGGGGTGTGTTCTGATTGGATAATTGGGACAACAGGTGGGAGATGATCAGCATCGTGCATCATGGAGTTCCTAAAACTTTTACACAAAGAAGAAAAAAGAGAAAGGTTGAGGTGAAAATGAATATTGACTTGTCTGAAAACAATTTCCTCACAGAGTTGAAAAACATCTCTGTTTGGAGGAGAGTGTGTGTCCTAATAATGTTTTGCATTTTGTTGCGGGACAGTACTTCCTGAATGACTCCTATTATCTCCTACCTGTTCAAGTCAGTTGGTAGCTCAAAGCTTCAAAAGACCAAACTATTATTGTCTCCTGATCCTATTTCATGAACAAGACATGTAACCCACAGTAAAGGCTTTTTGTGACACTCCACATCACTCCTGTTCCATCGTGTGAGTGATTTGGATTTTTGTGCACATTTAACATCACATACACTCTTATTACTACCACAGTACAGGCCTCACACACAACAGATGAAGACTGTACGCTGCAGGATCAGTTCCTGGGCAGTCAGCTCTTTCATTCTGAGAAAATAACAAAATCTTTCCAATCAGTTTACTCCCCTTCAGCCAGTAATGAGGACTGGCAGGCCTGAAGACGGCAGCTGCTTTCTAGTCATTGCTGGAGAAGCTGAAATCCTGAGGTCTGTGTGGGAAAGGTAGAGCAGCAAGTCAGAGGCTGACTCAGAGGTGTAGGACCGTGCTTTGTACAGATTCACTCCAGCTGGTAGGACACAGTCTCTTGTAGAGTTGATTTAACGGGAACATGATTCTTGAAAACAACTGCTATAATTAATCAATTACCTCAAATTCTGTTTCTCTCTCTCTCTCTCTCTCTCACACACACAAGGTAAAAATAAATAAATAAATAAATCACACAGACATATTGCATCTTGCACAGTTTGGTAAGTCAGTCACATAGACAAAGCTCTGCTCAGGGGCAATCAAAGCTATGAATAGCTCTGGTTAGTAAATACAGAGAGTGAAAACCTTGAAGCTGACTGCTTTCATGAGATGCAGACTCTGAGTGGCAGGAAAACACAAATACTACTCCACAATCCTTTCTTCTCTTCTAGCAGACGCCACATTAACATAATGTAGTCTGCTTGGATTCCTTCGTCTCCACACAATTATGACTCCCCATTTAGACTCGTATGCTAGTCCATAAATCCACAGCAGCCAGTCACAGCCACTCTCGCTGGCTCATAGATATGCAGATGTTATGATCCAGAAGTTCTCTCGTTTCTCTCTATGGGAGAGGCCATTGACCTTTTCCACTCCCTGCATGTGTCACTGCAAATAACAACAAAGCAGTGGCTTGGCAGAGAGGCACTGTGGCCCAGACATCATCATTCAGGTTACATACAGGAGTAGATCATGGAGGAATTCATTGCCCACAGACAGTAGCACCCTGGCAGTACTGTTAGGAATATGAAAACAGTGGAGTCAAAGGTGTTATTAAAGTCACATCAAAGATCCCAGAGAGTGAGTGAGCACCAGAACTGAAGACAGTAGCCTCTGGGTCAGAGAGGCAGGTTCATAGCCAACAGGTTGCTGGTTCAATTCTGAGGACCAGCTGAAACAAGACGGTTTGGAAAAGTGAATGAACAATGTTCTCCGCTCTCTCAGAAAGTCTGTGCACTTGAGCGGGGATTTTAAATATTAATACCACAGTGGATCTGCTCATTCACCAACAGTAGAAGAGTGGAGTTGTAGTATGAGCATCATGCTGGGCTTGTATAGGTGGTAAACAAAATAACAACATGTTACTGACATACATTGAGCCTGTGCTTTACAAGCTCAATATATACTGTATAATGTTACAATTTTGTTGACGCTGTGTCAGAGACTCACTAAATAATGACATTTTTAAATTCAGGCCAAGTAGGCCAGTGGCACAAAGCAAATCAAATTTGGACTTCACTCTGAATTATCTTTTTTCATACTTGAAAAAGCACAACACTTATTTCCACTCACTCCCACTTAGTCATACTTTACAAATGTTTTATAAAGTGTAACAGATAACTTCATTAACTGGTAATAATGGCAAGGATTAATGACTTATTAACATGCATCACTGCAACTTAATTAACCATTGAAGAGCAAAGTCACTTGATTCGACTTGTGCTAGTGAAGTCTCATATTAATCTCATATTAGAGAGTGTCTGTCCCTCACCTCTTACTGTTCACTTCAGGAAGCAATGTCTTCATAGGCAACATACACAGGATGAATGAATACAGTGACCAGTGTCAGTGTCAAGTGACTTGAAAAATGGGACGTGTCCTTTAATAATTTCTTCATACCTTGATCAAGTGGTGGATATCTGAGTGGCTGCTCTTTAAATAAGTTCAACTGTCTGTGTGTTATGATGGAGAACCAGCCAAAGGGATTGTTCACAACCTGGATTATTATAGCTCATCATAGATCAAAAACACACCAATAAAATAATAATGTTAAGATAATAATGTAAGATAAGTACTTAAGTAGTTATAGACTGTATAAAGAATGAATTATTAGAAACCAATTTCAGCACCCTGACTGCTATTCTGAGGCCAACTATGCAGTGTCTTGACAGTATTTACAACGAGAATGGAGAGGCGGCTATCTCAACACCAGACATCTCCAGTGTCCTACCCTGGTTGTATTCAGTGATAATTCATGACTGGGCCTGGCACAGTACGTTTCAGTTCCTATAGGGCTTGGATTAGAGAGCCATTTTATATAAAGAAATCCATGCTCCCCAGAGAGCAGTATGGCTGTCAAAAGCCTGTAGAGTGGGAGGTTACCATTACTGTTCACCACACAGTAATTACAGATCTTTCATTACTAAGCCTCACTATATACTCTACCTTTCTTTAGAGGGTGTACATATCCAGACAGCTCTTTTGATCACACAGTGCAGACACACACACAGAGCACAATTTATGTATGTAAGCAACTGTATCATTTTAATTCTGGCAGCTCTGCTTATTTTCTAAATGTAAGCTATTCTCTGTCATTTTGAAGGTTTGCTTTCATGTCAAGTTAAACTGCACTGCATCTTAACCAACTTTTTTTTCCTTCCCATCTTCCGATGCACTCCTCTACGCAACCTCACCGTGAGAGTGAAGCGTGCGTCTAATAATCATCAGCAGCATTATTGTAATGGATGCTGCGTCTGTGAACAGTGTGAGTCATTGCAGTTCCACAGTGAAGGTGGTGATGCTTAATTATACAGAGACCCAGGAAGGGGTGTGGGGGTGAGGGTGAGAGCTTGGCGCCTGTTACACAGCATGCCGTATGCCTTCCTGGGAGCTGTCCGCCTTCTTTGATTCCTGACACTACGAGATGCCAGCGAGAATCTGCCATCGGGAAGAAAGAAAGAGAGGAGGGGTCAGGAGAGAGGAGGGGCGAGGGTGAAGGAAATGGGAACAGAGAGATTCAGGTGTAGGGAGGGTGAAGACAGGCAGGGATAAGAAAAGAGAGATTAAAAAAGAAAAAACACCTTCTTGTACCTTGTGGCTCCCTAACCAGGGTGCTAATGGGGAGGAAGGGGGGTTATTATCTGGTGGAGAAGACCGAGGAGCTGGTAGGTTGAGCACTGATTGCTCAAGCCAGTGATACAGGCAGCTGCACAGGCAGATTCCCCCTTGGCACTGTTGGTTCTGCCTGATTATTTAACAGGAGCAACTGGAAGTGGTTGACATGGTTTCATGGGCTTTGTGCAGTGCGCACTCCTCAATTATGGATGGGAAAAGTGACACTGTGACAGCTGTAGCTCTCAGGGGGTCGGAGAGAGAGAGAGAGAGAGGCAAAGTGAGACAGAGAGAGAGAGATGGTATGCAAAGAGTAATTCTTTTCTCCTCGAGCAGGAGGATAGGAGACAGTCTTCAGTGCAGACGTGACATACACATAAAGACACAAACACACACACACACACGTGTGCACATGTACACACACACACATAAGCTCTCTCCCTCTTCTTGTTAAATTAAATATGCCCTGAAAATGACGGGAGGGGTGGGGGTAATGAGGAAATTATTCACAATCCTTGACATGCTTTAAATCAGATTATACTCTCCGCCTGCCTCACCGGGCCCAGTCTAAAGACACAGTCCAATCCATTTCTTGCTTAAGGCACACCACCTCCTACACACGCTCATGCACACACACAAAATGAGAGGTACAGAAAAGCTCATCTGCATCCATCTCAGTTTAGAGACAGGGGAGTGAGGAGAGGTGAATTATCCACAGCTTTCTTGGTGGCTGAATGCAAAGTGGAAAGTGGACCTGGACTTGCTGCCATCTCCGAGAATCATTACATCCGATCCTGGAGGGAGTCACTCTGCTGCGAGAGGAGGAGACGAGCCAAAACAGTATGGTTCCCCAACAGCAGGCCGTCTAATGAAATGCATATTAACCAGCTGAGAGGGAGGGAGGCAGGGAGAGGAAAAAGGGGGGAATAAGGGAGACATCACTGGCTCCAGCCCACTCCTCTTTTCAGCAGCTAACATGCCATTACATACCTCCATAGAGAAAACAGAGGGCCTATTGTTTAGCATTTAGGACTCTTATGCTAAGAGACACATCTTCGCTGGTGCACCCTGCAATTATGTGGAAATGAGGTCTATGCATTTCACAAGTGCTGGGAACAGGTAGCAGCATATAGCGCTATAGAGTGTCAGAAAATCTCCACCACCTGAAATAAATCATAGCTACACTATTGCAGCCATCATACATGTTGTCCTCCCATTTAAATAAGAGGGAGCATTTTAGCAGTGACCTTGCAGGCAGCCTCAACATGTATGATATATGGTAATGTATGTAAATTGAGAGCAGTGATTGTATAAATTATAACTTAAGATGTGTGTTTTGAGATGCATGCGTGTGTGTGTGTGTGTGTGTGTGTGTGTGTGTGTGTGTGTGTGTGTGTGCGCGTGTGCATTTGGTGTGGTGGGTCACAGAACCCACAGCATCCTTGTTTAAAGCCCACAGCAGGAGACCCTGGATGGACCAGGTCTCACAGGCAACAACATTCAGCTCATGCAAACACAGCCAGGCACGAAAACACACTAACAGACACAGGTGCAAGTTCACAGACATACACATACACACAGCTAATTTGCTCAATCTTTGCTGTGTGGGCTCATCTGTAAACACACACAACCTCTGATTAGTGCAGTGCTGCTGTATGTTGAACAGCTGCATTCCTTCACATAACCAGTTAACCTGCATGGAAGCATCATCCTCCCTCCTCAGTTACTGGGATGCTTTCCAAATCCATTCTAGTTAGTGTGATTCATCTTGTAATGTAAATACTCTAAGTAGTCCTCATCTGTAACAGAGGTAAGCTACACCAACAGAAATGCTCACAATCCTGTTAGCCAGTGTTTTCCAGGGCCAAATGCATCCGTCTATGTTTGTCCCTGAGGATGGAGGAGGAGAGAAGGGGTAGGCTGTTATCTCAGAGATATCTACCACCACAGCTGAGGCCAAAGGCAATGACAATAACTGCAATAGAAAAAAATGGTGGAGACAGAGAGAGATTGAAGCAATGGGAATGATAAGATGAAATACAAACAGAATGGGAAAGAAATCGATATAGAGATGTTGGAAATGTGTCTTTAGTGCGTACAGTTAAGAAAGACTTTCCTGAGGATGATTGGTGTTAGTGGATGTCCTGAAATGATCACAGACAACCAAGGAAGAAAGAAGAGAGATTCAGAAACTGTTACACAGGATTCTCACTTTCTGGAATCTTTGGATGAAAAATATAGATGTTACAACACAGTGTACAGCCTTAATCTTTTAAGTAGTATGTGCATCGCAATGGATGGAAGTAAATGGTAAAATGATGAATCTAAATTTCAAGGTAATTTCTTCTTAACCTTAAACTCCACTAACATAATAATTAAAGCTATAACTCAGAAGAGGCTGACACTTACAGAGATGATGTGTTGAATTATTATTTTAAGCACATGATTTTAGTGTTGTTACAAACCCTGTGTAGCCAAACACTTTTCACACGTGTGAACTTCCAAAGATGTGTCAAAGACCAAATGTAAGGCTGATGTTTGTGGACTATTGTATAAGATGATTCACAACAGATATGGAACATGTCCATATATATATGATGGAATGCAGCAGCTACAAAAAATCCCTGAATATTTCACTCAGTGTAAACATCTTGAAGCTTCAATGAAGACAAGCTGGTACAAAGTTATAGATATGTTTGTTGTTAGTGGAGAATGGCGTGAAATAATGTTTTCTCTAACTAGTTTAGGGGAGAAAGGGGGAAACTGTATTTTAACAACTGTAGTGTAATATACAGGGAATATTTTGTAACTGTTGGCCCTCAATAGCAATCCATCACGGTTTGAATGGTACCGTGATTGTTGTTGCTGACCATGTCCATCTATTTATGTCCAGTTTACCATCTTATAATAGCAACTTCCAGTTTGATAATACTTCATATCATAAAGCAAACGTCATCTCAAACTGGTTTCATGAACATGACAGTGAGTTCAGTGAACTTCAGTGACCTCACTGTCAGGTTCATGAAACCAGTGTCCAGTGTCCAGACCTGAATCCAATAATCACCTTTGGGATGTAGAAGAACAGAAGATTGGCAACATGAATGTGCAGCTGACAGAGGAAGGTTTCCAACATCATGTGGAATCAGTGACACGACGAACTGAGGCTGTTTGGAAAGGAAAGGGAGGAACTACCCAGTATTTGTACGGTGTTTCTAATAAAGTGCTCAGTGAGTGTATGTCACAGTCTCAGTACCTTGGAAGAACCAACGCTGATTTGTGCAATTTCAGCAGTAAGAATGTTTAATAAAACAGTTTAAAAGCACATTGACTCTCTTCAGTGGTGCTCAGTTGTACTTCACTCTCTGGTGTAGTTTTCTACTGATGCTGACTCTACCACTTGACTTGAATGCATAAAGCTATTGTTGCGTCATCTTCCTCCTTTTATCCTATCTCTCTCACTTCTATTTGCAGAGGCGATGTTTGTTGAAGAAAGGCTGCAGGTATGGCTGGAGGTCATTCCTAATATTATCATTTTGCAAGTCTGTGAGAATGGTGTGGATGAACAGACTCTGTACAAGGACAGGATCATATTTTAGAGCTGACACAACTTCTTAAAGCATAAAGGACGGGGAGCTCAAAATCACAGGGTTTTATGAAATAAAAGCAGAAAAATGTCCTCTTTAAATCTTTACATTACTAAAACTCTTATTCTGACGCATCTGTTTTACTTCAATATGCCACAAAAACACACTGTAAAATATAATAGTGCCAAAATTTTGGTGCTGTTTTTTTTTTATAGCTTATCATGTATATGTTCAATAACCAGCAGCTGGGGAAAAACAAGGTTTTTCATCTGCACTATGTTTTCCTTGTGTCGTGTTGTATTACAGAATCTGTACAGCCATAAATGATTCTTATTTCAGTCTCCCTGAGCACAAAGGTCCTGTGGGTTCAGCTTATAAAACCAGCCAGGATACAAGGTCAATCAAGTCTGCAGTGTTGATAAGCAGCAGTGAATAAAAACTCTATATGGTCTCCTTTTCTCCTGGAAACAATAAGTAATATTTATGAGGATTAAGAAGAAAATACGAAGAGGGGAACAGCAGGGCTGCTCAGTTAAAAGCTCACCAGCTCTACCTATGCAGCTGTTTTATTCTATATTGCACAGAAGACTCCAGCAGTGGCTACTGTAATTAGCTATTGGCAATCAACATAAGATTATCTGTTTAATGACTGAGAAAAACAAACGATATCCATCCTATTGGTGGAGGAGCTTGAGAGTGATCAAACTCTCAACATAATTAGGAAGCCTGCTTTACACTTACAATTAGCATCAAACAGCTCCAAGATAATTAAACTAAGGTGGAGGTTAGGCCTACTGTAGATAGGAGATTTGTGAACTAATAATCATACTTGCTTATTAATGAGGCATAAACAATCATCTAAAGTTTAATATATTGTCTGGAGACCAAGATGAGCTATGCTTGAGATGCTTAAGAGGTCTACTTGCTTTCAGATAATACGGACATTCAAATCCAATCAAGGGCTCAATTGAAGGTAAAGAGGCATGGTGTGGAGGTAACAGTCTCATTTTCACTATCTTAAGTGGATGTTTCAGTCCTTGTACCCAGTGAAACAGACACTGCTGTCTGGGATTCAATGATAAAAACGAGAAGGTGTCATCATTTAACATTTACTTGTATATTAGGAGGACGAGGTTTGGGGAGTAACCTGCAAACTGGAGCAACCTTGTGCAGCACTGTGTCAAAAAATACATGCCGGTATCTTTAAAGTTATCTACATTCATATAGTGATAAAAAGCCACCATTTTAGCTGTGTGCAAGGATGTGTGACAGCTGAGTGCTAAGTGTGGCATGTTACCATGATTTAAACAAAGGTGGAGAGTGGTGTGTGTGTGTGTGTGTGTGTGTGTGTGTGTGTGTGTGTGTGTGTGCGCGCCCTCAGGACCTTGAGATGGATGGGACAGGAGACAGTAAGGGAGAGAGACAGAGTTAGTGCCTGGGTATATACAGAGTGTGTTTCAGAGAGAGCAGAGCCTCATTTGCATTCACTACAGACACAGACCGAACCAAGCCCACCACCACCACCATAGCCCAAGGGAGCTGCTACTCTCACCCAGGAAGAGGAGACGCCTGGCCTCCTCTGCTGATGAGCAAGCATGATTTTATTAAACAAAAATGGAAAGAAAGGGAGACCATCGAGACACATGGGGGGGTGAATTTTGTTTTGGTTGTGCTGAGGACATGAACTCCTTTGGTTGTGTACCATCTGGATGTGTGTGTATACAGTTTTCACACTTGTTGTTATTGTTGGCGTTTGTAATTCCATCTCGTTGGCACATGTAGTCAAAATTCAGCACATTGTACAACAGACGTCATTGTAGGCAACAGCGATATTGAATGCAGGCCAAAAAAGTTATTTTACATTCTTAAAAATCTACTTTCCACTGTTAGACATTTATATTTAATATATTTATATTTTTCTCGTCATATAACCTGTAGACCTGTTGCTCAATAACAAGAACCTCTTTCAGAGATTGTGAATGTTTTTTTACTTGTCTTATCATGGAGTAGAGGAAAGGTTTGAGGACAAGAACAAATATGGAGATGGATAAGATGATAACATCTGTCTCTGTGTAGCAGCGGAAGTCTTTTACTGTATACAGAACCAATATCATAATGTGAAAATACCTCATCACAAGGTAAAAACTTGTGCATGAATAAAAACAATATTATGGGTTAAATGTATTGAAAATCATTGTTCTGCAGAAATATATATTATTATATCTTACATTTAGATTGTTAATACTGTTGCATCAATGCACAAGACATTTTACTGATTAAGTTGGAGCTATCATTAGGAAGAGGAAGAAAAAAATGTCCTGCAACACAATACATGTCTTCATTTTTAGACTGATTTTGAATGTTTCCTTTTTTGTTAGATATTGAAGCGCAAGTACAAGTATCTCAAAACTGTACTTAAGTACCGTATGTGAGTAAATGTTCTGAAATATGTTCCACCTCTGCCCTTTGGTGAATGTGAATACATGATGTTGTGTGTTTGCCAATCAAACCATCCAAACACGCCTCCTATGTTTCAGTCCAATTCCTGTCATTCCCTTTTACTTTAATAGACATACTCCAGAGGCTATTCAGGTCAAATTGCCTGATTCAGTGAAGTGAAGTTATGTGGAATTTTTTTGCTAACACACACTTTGCCCTGATTTACTCTCAAAAACTTTAGATCCTGGTCTATAAGAGCTCAGTTCATGAGGTCAAACACTGAGATTCATGGTATTAAGGTAAAAAAAAAAATCTGGCTACTTCCCTTAGACAGGAAGGAATTAAGTTAAGTCCTGGCCCTGATTCACTGCGGGTAGAGGTGTCAGTGGATGCCAAGCACAGTTGTGGATCCTCCCATTCCTGCAGGCTCCTGCTGGGCCACACAGCATCCATCCACTGCAGTAATTAAACACAGCCCACAAGTATACACACTCACACACACACATACACACATGCACTAATTGCAGGCAGGAGGCATCCTACTCATTATAGGCCAAATTAAAGCAATCAATTGAAACTAGAGACCAGCAGAGAGGAATTCATTTATGGGGGCCTGATCTCCTCTATTAAGACCGCACAGGCTGTGTCAGCTGTATAACCAGACAAAACCCCAACTATTGACCAGGGTCTGTCACACAATCAGCCTGTTAATCACCTTCATAGTCAGCTAATGGGATGCACTTATAAAGAGCTGCAAATACATTATTCTTGTTCCGTGTTATATGAGACCTATTAAACCTATTTACAATGTAGAATTATGTTCCTCTATGCGCCAACAAAAATCTCTTGGCTGACACAAGTGGCTACATTGCTGCACACATCTGCAAGGCATTTACAAGTCCGGTGCCTCTCTGAGTTTCTTCCTCTCCTTTCTTGCTTTTGCTTTCTCCAACATAAATACATAAATACACACACACACACACACACACACACACACACACACACACACACACACACACACACACACACACACACACACACACACACACACACACACCAGAGGGGATCAAAGTGTCGAACATCATGGAAAAAACCGAGTGTGGCAGGTAGGGTAATGCTCTCTGCTCGTCTCTGTGTTTAGCACAGGACGCCCGAGAAAATGAACACATCTGCCAAAATCAGCCTCTGCATCTCTACACAGGCCCGCTTAAGGGAGAGCGGGAGTGTGAGCGTATCCAATTCCAACATTCCCTGTGTTTTTACAAACACATCACGCTGCTGTCACTAGGGAGACCCCCCCTCCCGCCATTCCCCTTCTCCACTCCTCTCCTCTCCCTTACCCACCAGCCAGGCCAACTGTTGCTCCATCTCCAGGGCAGATTAGGGGAAGTGCTGGCTCCTGAAGAATGCAGGCCTGCTGCTGCTGCCGCCACTCTCAGCTGAGGATTTATTAGGACTGGCACGGCGGCCCAGGCTTTTGGCCTCCAGCTAGCAGGAGAGAGAGGAGGAGAGCGCGGTGTAAGAAGAGGACCTCTGCTGAGATATTACATGCCATCAATTGAAAACATCACGGTGCCTCTTAAAGTCAGCAGCAGCTTTTTAGCCTGCATTTGAGTTTGTTCAGATGATGATTGAAAATGGTGAATGTTAGGGAAGCAGAGTTTCAGGTAGTAGAAATAAAGACGGTAAAACAAACCTTGAGTTTGATATTCACAATCAGGTACCAACAGAACAACTATCAATTTTGTGATTAAGATGTATAAAGTCTGTTTCATAAAGTAAAGGTAACTTCTTTGTTGGTGTATACCTACTATGTCTCTGGTCATGATGACATCAAACAAATGTACCAGGTCATGAGCGTTAAGCCGATGGGTGCCATGTGAACATTTAAATGGACACCGTGTTACATCCAGTCTGAGCCGCAATAACAAAACAATTACAACACAACAGCAACAAGATGTGGGCAGTGATGTGGATCCATGGTGAGTAACCAGGAGCCTGCACCATGCAGTGGCCTAGATCCAGGCTGCAAACATATATCAGATTGACAATTGAGAGGCCGTGTCATGGCTGATAAGGCTGTTTGGTTTTTTTGTTTGTTTTTTTTTTTTTTTGCTATGGCGGCTGGGAAGAAAACCATCTATTAAGATGAAAGGGAAAAGGACGACAACCACATAGCCCTGCCAGTAGTGTTGTCACAAACTGGTGTGAGTGGCTACTAGGCCTAAAGAGAGGGAGGAGGAAGAGGAGGTGGGGCATATTTTAAACTAGCAGTGGCACGCAGAGGTCACTGTAAGATGATGCTTTTCACCTTGGCGGTCACCGGTGTGCTGAGGATGTGCAGCGAGCACAGCACATTAATCTGCTCTTCGCTTCTCTGTGCAGCTAATATCTGGGATTTATGCACCTCAGCTGTTCAGTAAACGTACACTTTGATGATTTGTGACGGCTGATTAAGGACAGCCAATTATAAGAAGAAACATCTGTGTTTGCATCCCATGAACAATACATCATAGTCCAGGGCTACATTAGTGTCTGGTTATTGTTGAGTTTCACTCTAGCAGTCTTAAAATTATATTATTTATTTACACTCATTGTTTGTCTAGCAGCAGTTGTGTCTTATTACTCTGTGCTGTTGAAAGAATAATTCATCTGTGCAGAGGCAACGCCTCCTTTCATCACTTATCATACACCACCACCTGCTGGATGATCAGCAAAAATCAAGAAGAAGCTGATGTGAATTATCAGAGAAAGATTTTGTCCTTCAGTGTCTTTGCAGCTCTGCAGCTCTGTCTTTATGGTGCATACATTATAAGCAGAAGGCCTGAGGTAATATTTGGTGCTGCTGCACACAGTGAAAGTTCCTTTTATGTCTGTCTGGAAAATCTTAAAAATCCCTTTAGTGGTGGTGTTGGTTTAGGCCTACCATATAGTGCTGAACACTCACAACAGTAATTCTAACAGAATGGATTGATCCTAATCAGCCCCCTTCATTAATTACTTGTGGTTTATACAGTAATGACCAAAACATGAATGTTTTTACTTAAATGAGTTGAAAAGTTGTCTATAAAAGCCACTAAACAAACTGTTGTCAACTGACAACAGTAGAGTGACAGGATTTTTGTGGAGAATCCTCTATGGATTCATTGGTCAAAAACATCTGTTTACATCCCAGTTTCTCAAAAACGTCTGTGGACAAAACATGAGTAAACAATAACCAATTTCACCATTTCACAATGCTTCTGTTGGATTATTTTGCATATGTAGAATTGTATCAACAATTGAACTGTAAAATAGCCAAGTTTGCAGAGGCTCATACCTGAGTCTATACTGGTATGGTTCAGATATAAAGAGATAGGCAGTAATGTAGTGGTAGAGGCCAAAGAAGAAGAATTGAAAGGCTAACTGTTGAAAATGCTGCTTCAAAACAGTGCTAAATTAAGGTGAGTGAACTGTAATATTCACATACATTACTCCCTACACTGTACATCAAGTGGTATTGTAGCAGAGCTGAGATCAGGATTTCTTCACTGAATCCAAACTGAAATTACTCTGTATTTGCTTTAGCTGAAAATGTAATTGTCTCAGCAATCAAGAACATGTTACCAGCCTATACTTTAAAAAAATATTTAGTCCTGGCATTACATATTTGGGACATGGACTCTCTCTCACTCACTCACTCTCTCACACACACACACACACACACACACACACACACACACACACACACACACACACACACACACACACAAACACACAAACCCCAGACTGACTACAGACTCCTCTGGGAGCACACAGACATAAATCAAGGCTGCAGATGAGAGAAATGTGCCTCCCACACATTCATTATTGCACAGGAGTTCTTTCCCAATGGCATCATGTGGACAAGCCTGTAATGGGATGATACGGGTCTCTTTACAGCAAATGTTTATGGACACATCATCTAAAAACACATGTGGAACTTGCATCATTTTGTCAAATGTGTCTTATCACATCACAGTTTCAAAGATATTATAGGTATTTACAATAGTTATCTATTATTTAATTTACAATATTTTAATATCATTTAATTCTGTGAGCCACCTTTCCAGTTCTAGACAGAAATAACCAAAGTCTGACTCAGCAAACTGGAGGGTCTCCAGTTGCTATGAATGTGATCTGAAAGCCCAGCCAGTCTTCCTCTTCTTCAACACTGACCTGCTGGATGGCATCTAAGGGTATGTCTGTGTGCACACATTTCAGCATACAACACAAACAAGATACAGTGAGTCATCAAATCCTTCATCTCAACTGTCAACACATAATTGACTGATTGATGCATAGAAGTAACTGGTATTCAACAAGCTGCAGTTATGAACCCTGCTAACGCAAGTAAGCTACCTGCATCATTACAAATCTTATGATATAATAAATAACACCACCATATGCACAGTAATGTCATCTTAAGAAACCTAATGGTCTTTTCCTGGTGTGGAAATCAATCCAGAAAGCAATTCAACATGCACTCAGATTGTGAAATGTTATTTGATGCTATAAATATCCTAAATAATAACACAAGTGAACAGGCGGCAGTTGAGAAAAATAAATTACTCTGAAGTATTGGTATGCATGCACGCACGCACACACACACACACACACAATAATGCATATACAAAAGACAGGACAGCATCTTTGGCAGCTCCAGTAAGACATCAAAGGAAGCAGCAGCTGGCACCGTGTATAGAGAAAGAGAGGGAGAAAGATGACAGTGGATATACGGAGTCTGTCAGAAGCAATGTCAGGTCACTGCTCTCCTCATCTGCTCTCTGGCGAGCTCCATTCATCTTGGCAGATAGCAATTTATGTGTCAAGTTAACCTCCCCCCACAGACTTTTCTCCCATGTCCTGACTGGGGCAGTACAACTCTACTGACAATTCTACAGTGCAATAACACAATTACAGGGCACGGGTTGGAGCTGGGCTGTGACAGCCGTAGTACATTAACCTCCTTTCACCACAATCACTGACTTCATGCTCATACAGCATCTAAGTAATGCCAAGACAAACTCTGGAGAAAAAACCTCTTTAACAGAAACTGAAAAAGTTTGGTTTGTCAGCTGTTTTCTTGTTCAAAACCCAAGTATCATTTACAAAATCAATTAGTCGAAAATGACACGAATATAGATTGGGATAATGTTTTTTTACAGTATAACGTCCTATTTGCCATGATAGAAAGTAACCAAACACATTTACTCAAGTACAGTTTTGAAGTACTTGTTCCTTACTTGTGTATAACTATTTTTGTTTTACATACTTCCAGTCTTCATTTCAGAGGGAAACAGCTATAATGTACACTTTTTTCTCGTGAACCACAGGAAGGGGCCCGGCTCCTTGGTTGGGAACCACTGGACTAATACTTCGCTATTTATTCATCATTGCAGTAGCTCATCCATCCATCAGTACCACTTATACTTACTTGGGGTGAGGGTGGGGTTCATCCTAGACAGTTTGCCATTCACCATTCACATACTCACACCTACGGCCAATTTAGAGTCACCAATTAACCTAAGGTGCCAGTTTGGATTGTGGGAGGAGGTCGGAGTACCTGGAGGGAACCCACTGAGGGGTTGTGCAAACTCCACACAGAAAGGCTCCAGGCCCAGGTTCGCAACCAGAACGTTCTCGCTGTGAGGCAATAGTGCTAACCACTGCACCACAATGCACCACACCTGTTGCATTAGTTTTATAATGTAATCTACAAATGTCACTGTACTGTACAATTTACTTTTGATACTGTATTTTTACACTGTGGTATTGGGGCTGTTACTCAAATATCTGAGTACTTCTTCCATCACTGTCTTTTCAAGAAATGTTTCCATGAAAGCTGTAGGACCCACTAGTAATAAAGTGGAGTATTTTATATTTCAGAACCTTAAATACATTGATAATGAATATACGCATGTAAACTGTATGATCTCAGTGACATTATGAAAACATGTTTCTATGCTCTCTAACTTTTAGAGTTACCTCAAGTTAAACCCCAGTGGAGGAAATGAACGGGCTATAATTCACCAACCACAGTCTGTCACAGAGGAGGTTATAGGAAGTTCAGTAGCAGTTTCCCCTTCTCCTGCTTTGATTCTCTCAATTTATTAAACCGTGGGAGATCGTATCAGCTGCCTTTAGCTGCAGGTGAGCATGAGCAGGCAGGCAGGCATGGCAGTTGGATGAAGAAACAGATGGCTGGTCAGGGGCCCAGAAGCACCAGGCAATAGAGGAAGACGAACAACATGTTCATACTGTAACTGTGTTGGCGTGCCCTGCCTGACTGCAGGAAGATTATCAAATAGCCTCATCATTTCATATTCCCCCAACTCCAGTTCATCTCACAAACGCAATCAGACTAACTAATCAAAGAAACTCTTAAACTTTAGTTAAGCAATTCAGAGAGAACCCAGTGGAGGGCAGGCCTATACATATTAGCTTTAATCTGCTGTATGCATAATAAATGTTAATGCTCACTACTGTTTGATGAGAGGGAATGTTTCAGTGTGTGTACTGCATATATATTTTATACAAAGTTCAAAATGATCATTGACACTACATGGCCATTAGCATGTGGAAGTCTGAACATTACACCCACATGTGATTGCTGTACATGTCTATCCAAAATAATGAGCACTAAAGAGACACATGAACAATTTTACACAAAGAAGTTGTTGAAGTACTTCTGTCTGTGTCTTCTACATTTAAGTAACCCTGAGGATGTTGACAAACAAGTGCATTATATACTGGGGGGGTTGAAGTTTGACTGATGGGGTATAATAAAGCTGCACTGAGAGAAATGTGCCTTGAATCCAACACCTTGCTAATGGTACTCAGTCAAGCCACCTTGCAGACATTGGTTGTCACAGGGTTCTTGGCCCGATGCTGTAATAAGAGCATCGTCCCTGATCAAGACATAAATGCCCATCTCTTTGCTAATGATATGATTTTATATGCCTCACGCTCCACTCTAGTCCCTGACTGCTACAGATAGACAACAAATCTCTGCTGTATTTGGTGTAGATGTAGAAAACTTATAACCATTTGTCTCGTTGCCCATTTTCTGCCTAGTGGATCCAAAAACTAGACCCAAGCAGAACACTGACTTGTCCACAGTCTGCTTTTGATGCAGTTGCATTCAAAAACAAAATAATTGTTAATGGGGTCAGCTGGTTGTGTGTGAGGGAAACCCATGGAGGGGGCAGGAGTCCAAGATATAGGCAGGAAGAGTTTTTTTTATTTTATTTTCCATAATCTCTATTGATTTCTTTTCAACATTTGGTCTCATATACCTCTGTGTGTGGTTTAACAAAATTCATATTAACCAACTAAAAGGACTGAGCAACAAAAAGGTTAATTAAACAAGGTAACTCACAGGACACACACCAGCAGAGGTCAAAGGGAAGAACAACGGAAGAAGGAAGTATACATAACCTATAATTAGGGGAAGTGGTGACACCTGAGGAGGACAGTGACTTCCCAGGGAGGAGCGCTTGATGTATTCACCATGCCAACATTCACCGTGACTCCTGGATGGGGTGTTCTTGTCAGATTTCTTCCAACTATCAGGCCTTAATCATTGACTAATTTAAACTGCAGAAAATAGAGTACATGATATTTTCTGTCTCCACCGCTGACTGGACATCCTGCCTTTAAAAGAAACATATTATTCTTCCTGGTGTCATATAAGTACATGTACCATACTCATTGTTCTCTGTGTCACATGGTGGGCAGGACTTCCCTATAGTCCCCTATATGTTGGCTAATTAGCTAGTTAACGAGCTAAGCTAACTAGCCAGGTGTGGGGAGCACAGACAGCAAGGCAGGTGATTAGTGCCAACATATAAATGAAATAATAAACTGACCTCAAAAACAGCAGCACTGACTTCTTCTACGGCACCTTGTCACCTGCATAACTTTAAGCCTTAATGACATTTAAACGGTAAATTATATAAAAACCCACCATGTGCAGTTGTCACGAGGGGGGAAATTAGCTATAAACCTGAACCATTTTTTGTACCAGGCTGTAAACATGTTTATTAATGCTGTTGACTCACTGTTGGAGCCAGAAACTGAAACAGTGAGTCAATCTCACGTTAACATACCCAACTCAACAGCATTAATAAACAAGTTTACAGCCTGGTACAAAAAATGGTTTAAGTTTATACCAACAGAAACTGCAGTTTTTGGCATTTCTGCTTTGGCCTAAATGATAACGATGGTATTAGTAAATATAATTGCAATTATACTTTATTATTAATTGTGTCTATGGGAGAAGAGGCGAAATCAATCTGAAAACAAACAAATAAATAACATGCATTTGTATCAAGCATTAAGCCCTGGGACACGAGACCAACGAATATAGTACAGAGCTGAATATTTTTTATAAATGAGAAGATCTATTCATGTACATAGTATGAGTGTCATTGTGAAACGCCTCCAGTAGGTGGCGGTGTTACTACACTTCACACCCGATAGACCCGGAAATGTCCAACAGAAGGAATCTGTGACGTCAGCTGCTGTCGTAAACAACGTCAAGATGTCTGAATGAGCAGTTTATGGCTTAGCCCGAAAGCTAACAACTTGATTTTCTTTTTAGTTTACTTTTAATTTTGTTTCGTTTGGCGACTTGGACATTGTATTAGATGGGGACCGAGAGCTTACCATGAAACTCCGGGTGCAGAATGACAGGTGAGCTGAAGCTTTTACTGCCTTTAGTGTGACCTGATAGAAAACATCTGTTAGCTGCTAATGCTAACGGCGGTCCAGATCCGTATAGGAAACGCTCAGCTGTCTCTTATCTGTCTCTGCCATTACTTTTGTGTTTATTAACTGAAAATGACTGACGGTTACTTCAGCTAACAGCAGCTGGCTTTCAGAAACATTTATATAAATGCAGGATGTTGAGGTAACGTGTTTTTTTTTTTAACACTTTAATTTTTGCCTGCGTTGAAGTTAGCAAACAAGCCTCACTAATCAAACAATGATCTCCGTCGAAGCTGCCACTAAATACTGTGGTTTTTATTTTGTCGGCGGGTTAACACCTTAATAGACTCAATGTTTTTTTTAAAAAAAAAAAAAAAAACAGCACAGGGTGGTTTTATTGTCACTTAAATTGGACACTTCAACTTTGTCTGTCAAATGTTGTCATCAGTGACCAGTTGGTTTGATCGGAGCCATTTGTCCAAAGATAACGAAGTCAGTGTAATGAAACATAGGTCTATATAGTTTGCAAAATTTCTGTCTTTAAAAACAATACATCTTTTGGATACCATTTAGACTACAAAGATTTGTCTTTTGTGTCAAAGGAGTGATTCCAGAAGAGCACTGAAACTGAGGGAGTCTCCTACTGTAATGCAGCCCAATTCAACTGAGCGGGACGCTCATGCAGGAAATGGTTTATCCCTAACTCTGCAACCAGAGCTTCTCACCAGAACACCAGCCCCTGGTGCAGCTCCTGCCAACCCTGAGAGAAATGAGGTACGGGTATCCATGACAAGTGGGTCTGGGGAGTCCAGTGGATGCCCATCATCCAGGAGGTCTAGAGTGGGCTCCCACAGCCTCTCCCATTCACATTCACATGGACATAATCGGGCACAGCATCACTCCAATTCAGAGCCTGAGCTTGACCCGCCTGACTCTGATCTGGACTCAGGAGAACCCAGCGCATCTTTGTCCGAGCTTCGCTGTCTCCTCCGCTGGATCCAAAAGAGTCTTCCTTTCCTCGTTATACTGTGTGCTAAACTGGTCATCCAACATGCTCTTGGTGAGTATAAATTGTACAAAGAGCATTAATAGAAACAGTGAACACAATACAACCTATCATAATCTTTCTCTTGATTTACCAGGTCTAGCAGTTGGGGTTGGCCTCTTCACAACTTTTTTATATGTGAATAAAAGCATTCAAACTCAAGTCTTTCTTCAGGTGAGTCAAGAACAGAAGAAAGTCAGTCCTTTAGGATGTATTTGATTTTTGCTGTTAGATTCCTAAGCCATGTCTTTGTCTGTTTGCACCCTCAGGATAATCACTCAAAGCTGCAGTGTCTATGGCTGCTCCTCTTCCTGATCTCTTCCACCCTTCTGCTTTACTACACGTTCCTCACTGAGACACTTTACCACTGGTGAGAATTGAATAACATTAGTTACATTGACTGTTCAGGGCAACTTACTGCTGTTATTACATGTATACTACCTGACCTGAATGTCATCTATCTTCCAGTCTCATCTTCCTCAATCCAACAATTGAGCTGCTGGGTTTCTGGGAGGTTCTGTGGGCAGTTGGCATCACCAACTTTGTAATAAAGTTCCTCTTTATGGGGATTAAGTGCCTTATTCTGCTGCTGCCATCTTCACTGGTGACCTACAGAGCCCAGGTCAGACTGGTGGATTTCTTCTTGGGATTGTTGATTAAGAAAATAAAATATCTGTGATTCTGTGTCCTGGCACTGTTGGATCAGTAGTTTTCTTCTGTGCTTTTCTGTCTTCAGGGGAGGTGGCTGATGCTGACTGAGGAGCTGGGTCAGGTGCATCAGGCCATGGCTCCAGTTTCACTGTGGTTCCGTTACCTGGTCATGTACCAGGAGGCTGATGGCACGCCTGGACTCACGCTAGGGGTCCTGCTGGCTTTGCTCTACCTCATACTGAAGGTGTGATCACTGAAAGTCAATAGCCATAGATCTTTGTTGTGGTATAAATGAAAAGTTGTTTTACATGTTTGTCTTTCTCTCTCTTCCAGCTTTTAGGATTGTATGGACAGTGGTCATCTTTACTGAAAACTGTGAGGATATTTCTGAAGGGCGAGGTCAGTGTTAAACAACTTCTTTGTTAAATAGCCAATGGTCAGTAACCAGCTGTGATGAGGTGTTTTTTTTTCTCTTGTTCCTCAGCATACAGGCACAGCAGCCACTAGGAGTCAGTGCAGTGAGGCTGGAGACGTCTGCCCCATCTGTCAGGGAGAATACAGGGAGCCTCGGGCTCTGCTTTGTCAGGTAAAACCACATTACAACCTGTTATAATGTAACGTTTCTCAGGCTTTGTTATCATCGTAGTGGGTAGTACTCCTCTCTAATGTGTCATGTAGGCATCAAGAGGCAGATAAAAATCCCTCAGGCTTCCATCAGACATGTCTCTCTTCTTCATTTCTGTGCTGTAAAACCACCCCAGTTTGCTGCACCTGATAACATCTCTTTGTTCAAATTCTACTCTTATTTGCTCCTGTAATAATAAGTCATGTTTTCATTTACAAATTATACTCATCATATCTGAGCTCTTGTTTTCCTGAATCAGGTGAATGTTTCTGTTCATGTACAGTAGGTGCAGGACATCCTGACATGCTGTTGCTTCTCTGTTGTGCAGCACATATTCTGTGACGAATGCATCGCCCTGTGGTTTAACCGGGAGAAGAGCTGCCCTCTCTGCCGCACTGTGATCACAGAGAAAGTCTATAAATGGAGGGACGGAGCCACATCTCCACACCTGCAGATTTATTGATTGATGAGCTACAAGTGGGGAGAGTTTGAGTGTGGGACATTGGTATTCACTTGTATTCTAATGTGATTTTTTTTTTTTTTTTTGAGGCTGTCAAACCCCACTGACAAGTAATGTTGTACACACTGTTTGATTCATCAGGCAAGGGCTGTGCCCGCTGCGGGCCGAGGTCAGTAAGGTCACAACTTGCACCTACAGCGGGGACATGTTTCTGGCTTATTTACCAGTACATCCCTGCTTGTCATTCTAACAGACAAGGTTGATTATTTTCGTGCCCTCAAGTCTTTTTTTTTTCTTCTATTTTTAGTTGTTTCCTCTTGTGTTACATTTATTTACCATTAATCTTAATATAAACTTTTCTCATGGGGCAGCAAATTGTTCTACTTCCATTGTTTCTTCTACTTGTAAATATGGGGACATCAGAGAAATATATTAAAAGTATTTTAAGCAGATTTTTCCTGTTATACGTTTGAACAAACACGCAGCACATGAACCTACTTACCCAGTGTTTTCTATTTGTACTTTCTGATTCGTAACAATGAATGTGTAGAGGTAAGCAGCTGCGTCCCTCTGCTCGGGAGAGCTTGTTGTTTTAGATGCATCACCTTGAATGGGTTTAAGTAAATGTGAGACTGGGGGCTGACAAGTAGCACGCTGCAAAGGCTTTGAGGAAGCTAAGTGAGATCACATGGTCCAGTAAGAGCCATGATGAGGATACAGAATCTTTACGTGATGGGTAAGCAGTTGGCCTTTTGGCTTTGAGTTTTGGTGATTTTTTTTTTTCACAGCTAGTAAAAAGGATGCAACTAAGCTTGTAAGACTGATTTACACATAAATTATTTTTCTATAGAGGTGACTTGGCCTCAATTTTATAAAAAAAACCAAAGACTGGGAGAAACATCTATTTTACTATGTAAGAAAATCATTTCACTGTTATTTTTATCCGTTTAGATCCATAAACTATCTGAATAAAGATTTACATTTGAATGAAGTTTGACTTGTTTCATGACACCCAATGAAGATTATTTATTCAGTGTACTGCTAAGCCTCAAAGTAATTCAGACATCAAAACAATACTTTGTTTACTGAGAGCAGAGCTGGCCTAAAAATTGAAAGTAATCCCTAAGAAATCCCAAAGCAAAATGTCAAGCAAAACCCTTGAATATGACAATCTTCTACACAATAAATATTGTAAAACATCTAGGTCACCATCTGTAAAAATGTCAAGGTCAGAGTCATTGTTCAATCTGTTGCTGCACCTGGCATGATGTTAAGTGGATGATTTTCCCGCTCTAGCCATTAGCCGTTACAGTTGTCTGATGCCATAACTTGCCACCCCAGAACTGTTGGTGGCCCTGCAGTGATCGCTTAAAAATTCCTTAATGGCTGTTAACGTTTCCTTGAATTCAGTGATTTTACCCATTTTCACAGCTCAGAAATGTTAATTGCTTGTTTTGACTTTATTATGTACATGATACATATTAACATTCCCCATCTGAGGGGACAGGTCTAGGGGTGACAAAGAAATGTTATTCAACACCCATCGGTGATTAAAACACCCATCGAAAGATGGCGTTTCCCACCTATGCTTGATAACATTGTTATTCTAAGTGTGGAGGATGCTTCTCAAACATACCTGAACCGAAGCAATATGCATCATCATATATTTGTGAAGCAAGAAAATGCAGGTTCTCAAGGTCTAACAGGAAGTGAACCTCATGGATCAACCCCAGCCTTTTCCACAAACATTTACAATATACAGCGGACTGTACATACACACCGTTCTGTCAGCAAAGGCACATTGCCATTCCCATTGGTTTTTGCATCAGTTTTTTTCACAATAACTGCTTTTGCTTTAACTACTGCAAAAAGACAAACTGAAGTTCAAGTTTTCAGCAAGGAAAGTTTAAGATATCAAAATTTCTGAAAGAAAAAACAACCCTTGAATATGACAATCTTCTACACAATAAATATTGTAAGACATTTAGGTCACCATCATTAATTTTGGAATAACACAAGGATAAAAGCTGCATCTGAGGTTGTGCAAGACATGTTCTATGGAAATAAAATCATTCTACATCCTTATGACAAAATAAGTCTTAAGAATGCTCAGAATCAAGATCACACATTCTGCTGCCTTTCTAAATAATACTACATAATAAATACCTAGTTTGCATAGTGTGAACAAAGCAGTGGATACACAATGGCATATTAAATAAATAAAGCAACTAAGTGGAATGACTGCTCTTAAAAACATCTGTTCTACCAGAATGGTAGATGAACAAAATTAATCCTTTCAGCTTGACTGACCTATATTAAAACCTTGATGCTTCACCCTTCACACAAGCTTGGCCCATGTAAAACAAATGCACAGCAGCTTAAAGAAACACATTTAACCTTTGAACCTTTTAGTTCTGACAAAAACCGTGAGTGACAATTCTACAAATCATTGGTTCCTTGAAACAGTGCTTTTGGTCAATTCAAAACACCCAGTATTTGGATGAAAAGAAGCATCGGGGAGTCATTCAAACAAGCTTATTTCCATGCATTCAATTTTCAATTAGTATCATGGAAATCTGCATTGGAAGAGTCTAGTAAGATTGAATGGCTTGACTCCGGAGGCTCATACCACAGCTTCACATCACTCAAACAGGTCAAACATCTCAACTCAAATACTTTTGAATGGATGAATCACTCAGAGGTCTGGAGAGCCCCGTCAATGCACAAAAAGAATCCGCAAAGTACACGAGACATGAACACAGCTTGAATCAGTGAAAGGCAGTGATGTCAATTTGGCTGAGCGTATATTAGGTTGACATGTTGGTCTCCTACCATGGCTATGGCAATGAGGCTGCATGAGTAGAGGAGGTAATGCTGCAGGGATCAATGGGACAAAGGGAAGGAGATTTAAGTGACACACAAAAAGGCATTTAAAGTCTGTTTACATTCAACACAAAGAAACCGAACGGTGCTTCTGGACAGAAAGCATTCCAGTCAGCCACGAAAGTAGTGCCAGCATTTGGAACTGATTGTGGTGGAAGCGATTGATCTTTCATCTGAATTTTCACTTGTAGCTTTTTACAGATGCTTTTCTCTAAGTCCTGCCCCATGTGTCCAGTGACAAAGGCAATGTGAGTCTTTTCCTCAAACATAAAGCAAAGCTGTGTTCATTGTGGAATTGTTATTCTATTAATTCTTCCAACTGACAGTGCAACCCGCAAGTTCTTAACACAAGGTGGTCGTTAAACAAACAAAAAACAGCCTGGCACGTTGAGGGAGAAATGAAAACCCCTTGCAACCAAGGGGCTTTTATTTCTCTTTTAATTATCTTACTGTGATGGAGGCAGCTAGTCGTAATCACTAAAAGTAACATTGTCCAGACTTGTGGAGAAAAGAGCACCAGTAAATCATATGATAATGCTCATTGAGTACACCAAAACAATCTCAGCCCACACATCAGTTCACATTACCCTGCCAACAGGTAATTCAGTGAGATGCACCTCTATCACACCACCACTCTGATCACATCTACAGGGGCTATAATACATCAACACAAAATTAAAATGGCAGAATTTTGTGATGTAAAGACAAGGAAGGGAGATAATTCATTTTAGAACTTTTTCCAGCTTTAAAGGACCCACATGTAGGATTGAAGGGGCATCTATTGAAACTGAGTATATTTCTAATTATGTATTTTTTATATTATGACCTGAAACTAAGAGTTATGTTTTTGTTGGCTTAGAAACATTCATATTTAAATAGAGAGCAGTTCCTTTACCACTTAACCTGCCATCTTACTACTATACTACATTTCTACAGTAGCTCAAAACAGACAGCGCTAACTGGTTCTTACCTGAGGGCCACTGTCGGTTCTCCAATCTACAGGCTGTTCTCCAGTTGATTGCAATCTGCAACCTCACCACTAGATGCCATGAAATCCTATACATTGGTCCTTTAATGTGACCTATAACCTGTAAAATTCAAGTGAAAAAACATTTAGGAGAAAAAAAGAAACTTAAAATAACCTGGTTGCAAAAGTGTGCACACCCTTAACTTATAATTAGTTGTTGCACCTTTTGATTTTATTACGGCACTCAGCCTTTTTGGGTAGGAGTCTATCAGCTCTTCACTAGCAAAAATGTTCCAGATACATCAAACCCCTCTGCTAATTCCCCTTCAGGTTACGACCACAGATTTTCAACTGGATTCAGTTCTGGCCAATCCAAAACTTAATTTTTCTGGTCGTCATTCACCAAGGTCATTCCTTGGTTGATTTAGACTCATTTGTTGTCATACTTTAAAGGTGAAACTCCTTCATTTTCAGCTTTCTAGCAGATGCCGTTTAGGTTTTGTGTCAAAATTGACTGGTATTTGAAACAGTTCATAATACCCTCCATGTTGACTAAAGCCCCAGTTCTGGCTGAAGAACAGCCCCAAAGCACGATGCTGCCACCGGCATGCTTCAACGTGGGTATGGTGCTCTTTTGGTGGTATGCTTTATTATTTTTGCATCAAACACCTGTTGGAAGTATGGCCTCAGTTTTTCATGTGGCTTCTGGAGACTGGATGTAGTTTTTTTTTTTTTTTTTTTTAAACAAAATTTGGCCAGGCTTAGATGTTTTATTTTTCATAAGAAGGGGCTTCCATCTTGCTGCTCGAACCCACAGTCCAGACATATGAATAGGGTAGATTGTTGTCATATGTAGGGGGCAAACTTGCCAGAAATTCCTGGAACTCCTCTTGGCAGCTTTCCTGACCAGTTTTCTGCTCGTCTTTATTTTTATTTTAGAGGGATGTCCTGTTCTTAGTGTTATCATTGTTGTGCCATAGATTCTCCATAGTGAGATCCTGTTCTTTGTGGACATGATATCAGGAAAGTCCAACAGGAACAGATGAACTTTATTTGGGTTAATCAGAGTCACTTTAATTCATGGCAGGTATGTACTAACTATAATTAAACATGAGTTTGGAAGTGAATTCGTCACATCCTAATTATAAAAGGGTGTGCAAACTTGTGCAACAGTTTCAGTTAGCTTTTCACTTCGATGTCATAGGTTATAGGTCACATTAAGGTGGAAAAACCTAAGTTTCATTTAATCAAAACCTGCCATCATAACAGTGTGCAGACTTTCTATCCTCTCTACTGTCATTAACTGTGGTGTTAGCTGTGGTGGGCTGGGGATGCCAGACTGGGTCTGGAGTATTTTGGAGGCCAAAGACGGGAAGGCGCTGCTGGAAGAGCTGGTGATCGGCGTTGACAGTATCAGTCAATTTTTTAAAATTTCTACAAGTCTCTGAAAGAAAATGATAAAAGGATAGGAGAGAAGGAATTGGAAGAGTCCTAATGTTCGTAGGCACGCTGAGCGTCATAGATTCATTCGTAGATGTTCGGGACGCTTGGAGTTCTTGGGGTAGGCCTGCTTTTTGTAGGGCCCTGCATTGATGCCTGCAGGGTGCTTGATGGGAAGTGGCGCAGAGGCTTCACAGGTGCCGCTGCTACTTGTGTCCATTTGCTCCACTGTTGACACATCCATAGGTTGCTCTCCAGAGCTGCCAGGAGGAAGCAGGGATGGGCTGCCGGTCAGTGTGGGTCCCCGGGGCCAACAGTCCCCTCCAGCAAACTTTACTGGACTGTTGCGGAGGGACATGTAAGAAACTTATTATTTTTCTGATCTGTTGTTGACATCTGTTTACACATCAGCACTTATTTGTTAGGTCACAGAGGCATTTATGCATGTCGCACTGATGTAACTAGATGCCATTATTCAATGAGGAAAAAACATACCTGATAAAAGGCAAAAAGGCTAATTACTCAAATTCAACTCAACTCAGTTTCCATAACAGACCCCTACTTATTTGACCCCTGATGAATGTGATGAATTATTTTCAAGGATCCCTGTTGTGGCATTGGAAAACAACCTTTATTTACACTAACAATAGATTTATTTAGGCCAAGCAGGCTACATTTATAAGGTCAGCAAATGAGTCATTGATGTGGGGGAGGCTTGCTGTGGTAGAAATTTGCAAATGACCAATGGAAAATCAATGGAACCAGAGACAAAAACAACTTGCTGTTACCTCACAGGTGTTCTTGGGCTCCCTGGGAACTTCCGCGGTGAGCGGACTTTGGGTTCGAAAGAGAACTTCTCTTTGACGTTTTCAAGCACAGATGGGGCTACATATGTGAAACCCTGGGGGAGGGGTGGAGGACAAAACAGAGAGACATGTGAGTCCACCTCTTCAAAGACCATCTTTCCGAAAACAACCCACAGCTGATGATGAGCAATGAAACGCTGAGTAAACCATATCATGCAATGTGGTGAAACAGTGAGTGAAGCTTCCAGGAAAACCAACAGGACTAAACCAGATGGGATACATTAACTGATTCTCGTAAGACCTACATGTTGAAAAGGAAATTAAAAAAAAACAAAAAAAAAACCCATCATGTCCAGAGCATGCCTCTGTTTGTATGTTTGTTTCCAGACAAAAGAGAAACTGTAAAGGACCAGAGTAAATGCCACTGTGTTGTTGTTCTCCCTCATTGTTATTAATGCTACTCTAGGACTTTAGTGTAACATTAAAATTATTGAGCATTCCACACATCACAAATGGTTTTTAGTGCAAGAGCAAATAGAGGTGGACAACAAATTATGAATTGCAAATGTTACAGCATTCAAAATATTTGACGCCAATTGGCTCCGGGCTCCAGAATTCACCTTTTTTATTTCACACGGACAGTGAAGCAGTGACTTTCCCTGCATACTGCTCCTTGAAGTCACATTTACTCCAAGACTGACAAAGACGATGGCAACAAAAAATTATGTTTGTATGTATTTAAAATCATAAAAACAGGAATTAATTATTTTAATCTTTAGCAAGTGGCAACATTGGAAGCAAAATAATGTATTATGGTCCTTTGCATCAGGCATTATATTTGTGTGCATGCATGGTTTTGCCTGGGATTATTTCTTATACAACTTTTTATGAGGTTATGAAACTCTCTGAAAACTGTACGGCAAAAGTTTAGACAAAAAAGCAGCAGATCCTGTTTTCTGGGAGGTACAGAACTAGTTACCCACCAGGAAGACTTGATTGGCACTTTCGCTGAGCGTGGAGTCGTCGGGGCTGTCCACTGGAGTCTGGCTGGTGAACTTGGAGTCAAACTGGCTAACGTCATCAGCCGATTGCTGCCAAAAGAAGCAGGTCAGTTAATCATCTTGCAGGAACAGGGCAGAGAGGACGTTGCTGCATAAAAAGACAAACTCACCAGGAAAGGTTTAAATGGAGGCTCTACTTTGCGAGCAAGGAGGTCATCCCAATTTATATGCCGGAAGAATGGGTGGGCCTAGGACAGAAGATGACAGCAGCCATGTCTAAGGATTCTCATTTTCTGAGGTAATGTATTAAAGCCCAGATCATTATGTCAACCAACTGCATGCACCCTGTCAGTGAATGTATTTACCTGGACCTCAGCAGCATCTCCTGGTCCAGCCCCAAGTCGTAATGAGGCATTTCGTTTCAGCAGCTGAAAGTGAAATATTGAAGATTTAATTCTCTGCCTCTTCTGATCTTCCAACAGAGACAACACAACCCATGAAACATGGGGCAGAAGGTGGAGGAGGATTTTCTCACCTTTTTCAGAAGGTCCCTGGCTTCTTGTGTGAGGTAAGGTGGAAGGCTGAGTTTACATTTCAAGATTTTGTCAATCGTCTTCTTTCGGTTTTCACCAGTGAATGGGGGCTATGAAAGAGAATCATGTCAGAAACAACAGTTAAGCAAATGCTTCCTACCTTAGTCAGCCCCTCAAGGGCCACAGTGCTGTGATAAATTTGCTTATTCAAGTATTTCGCACTTACTGCGCCTGTTAGCATGTCATACATGAGAGCTCCCAGACTCCACCAGTCCACTGCCCGGTTATGTCCGCTCCTCATGAGGATCTCTGGGGCCCTGAGGAAGGAGAGGAAAGGAGAGGGTCACAGATGCACTGGACTGTTTCAAGTCTGAGGCTACATCCCCACTACTACATTTTCAACAGCCTCTGTGCACATTACCATTTCAGCTCTGTGTCAATTACTATTTCCATCCATAGTTACACACACACATACATGATCTTTCATGTACACTGAGCATGCGCAAGCTGGTGTAAACAGATTGTCTATTGCACAGTTGATTGAATTTAACTGCACAACAGCTGCTAGCAAAGACAGAAAGCTCAGTAACTATTGTAATCTGTTATTTATGTTGCTTTCACCACTGGCAGTCAATGATAGGACCTAACCAAGGAGAAACCATGGGTGTCTACGTCATTGTTTCCAAATGTGTCAGTTTTTGCCCGTTGACAGACAGTTTTCAAACTAAAATGGAATCATGAGCGTTGTTTTCGGGGCTTAGAAATGCATTTTAAAAAGGGGGGGGGGGGGGGGGGAACTTAGTAGTGTGGACACAGCCAGAATGTTTGTCTGTATTAATTTCCATGTGTGCATGATGAAAATATGACATACATATATTCAATAGTGCCACAGAAGGTGTGGGTGACTGTCCCGTCATGGATGGACTCTTTACATAGACCAAAGTCTGTCAACTTCACATGCCCTAGAAAGAAACAGAACCAAAGCAAGAGCATGAGAAAAACTATACTCAAAACAAACAATAGATCAAGTATCAGATTACCCAGAGAAAGAATTCATTCTGGGAACAAAAGTTCATAGGTGGAAAGGGAATATGGTTGCTTGAACATTTCAGGTTCATGTACCGTTGTTATTGAGCATGATGTTCTCAGGCTTCAGGTCTCTATAGATGATGCCCTTCTGGTGTAGGTGACCAAGCGCCATTGAGATCTCAGCCAGATAGAAACTGTGACGAGAAACAAGCAAGTCAAGTCACATGAATGTTACATGTTATTTTTTCAATGTACATCTATAAATTATCCATCATAATAAAGTTCTATATTCCCCACTGCTCCTCAGTGATCTACAGTCATACTGTTATTCTCAATGTCATTTAGATTGTTCAAGGAATTACACACCCCTATTTATTCAGCAGCTTGGTTCATGTTATCACCATTTTCATCTACAGGCTGTTTATAAAACAGAACATGTGCAGGAAGTGTCTGACCCTGTTCCTCATCACTCTCATTCTGCCTGAAGAACACTTAGGCTATCTGCCTGTTTTCACAAAGATGAATTCTCTAAGTTCATCACTGAACATCTATGTCCTTAGGCTGCTGTTTGCACATGAAGGCCATATTTAAAATATATCAGTGTGCTGATGTCAGAAGCCAAGTCATTGCTGTCTGCTTCCAGAAGTGTTTGTTTAATTGTTAGCCTTAGACAATAAATCACACTGATGACCAGGCATCATCTGGCATTTCTGACTCTGTTGTGCATGACAGTCAACGACAAAAACACATTGATAAGTTAACTTGCAGCATTGGCTGCTCATGATACTGTATTTAGATGGGAGTAATTTGTTTACATATGTATACAAACGTAGGAGGTATGAGCAGAAAAGCTGATGCAAGATTCAAATAAATTTGAATTTGAATATATGTGTTCAAGCAGAACATCCTGAAGCCAAAGAAGCTCTGAAACAACAACAAACAATCTTACAATATCAACATCAGTAAAATGCCAAGTGATTCCCTGAAAACCTGTGAATAATGATGTTTAAAATGGATTGCATTTATATGCTGCTTTTATCCCAAGTGCACACCAATGGTACTAAAGACATAGACAAGGCTCTCCTTGAAACATCAAGAATAGTTGGTGTTCAGTGTCTCACTAATGGACATTTCAACATTTGGGCAGGACGCACAGGGGTCAAACCAGCTACACGACCCACTATATCATGTTTACAAAATGAACTTACCATGCTGTGTCCTCCATGAAGATGCCCTCTCTTTCCAGTTGCATAAACAGCTCCCCTCCTGCAGCAAGCACATACAAAATCTATCAGTCAATTGTATTCAAAATAGAAATCCAGAACACACACACACATTGTCCAGTGGCTACAAAATGCTAATTTATGTCAGCAAATAAAGGGTGTTGAGATCTATACTGCATGTCTAATTGGGCATCACTATGCTCACCGCTCAGATACTCCAGGATGAGGTACAACTTTCCCCCTGTCTGGAAGGCATAGATGAGGTCCACAATGAAAGGATGCTTCACCTCCTCCAGAATGTTCCTCTCAGCTTTGGTGTGCGCTGTGTCCTTTGCATTACGCACAATCATGGCCTTGGCAAGGGACAGAAAGGCTCAGAAAGTCAGGGTGTGAAGATATTTAGGCAATAACTTAAACCCGATTAGTGGGTGTCAACATCAGCTGCAGGAATCCGGACGCCAGGATGGTAGCTACAGTAAAGTCTCATTAAGCCAATAAACACAGTCATTAAGTAAAACCTCAAGCTTCGGGGAATATGAGCTGGCTTTTCAAGCAAAGACACACATCAGCTCTGTGTCAGCTGTGGAGAGTAGGCCAAGCTGAACAGGAGCAGCAGCTCTGAGGTTTCATGGGAAAAAGCCTGTTGCCATTATTTTGGGTGGTCTGCGCTTAGCATCTGGCTAGAGAGCTGAATGCACCAGTATGTCACCATAAAAGATGCACGGTGACATACTGCATATGTGAAACACTATACACAGTTAAGCTGCACAAGGCTTGGACGTCAATTGAGTATTTAAAGGCCTAATTCCCCATAGATGTAGGCTACTTGTGTTTCTTTACATGTGGATTAGATCATTCAGACGCCACTACTGTTAGACTAAACTGCTGTGTATGTACACTAGAGGGCAGTTAGTCTCACCTTTACTGACTTATACTCTATATTTATATTAGTGCAACAGGAAAACCTGAGAAAGGCAGATGCACTCACCTTCTTCAAAACCTTCATAGCAAATATCTTCCCAGAGGTGGCACCTGATACCTTTCGAACTTGAAATACCTGTAAAAATTTAGATCACATCAGACATTTACAGGGTTCACCAAGGTTTTAATATTACAGAGAATATAATGTAATTCAGTCATACTGAATGTGTGAAAGTATGATGAAAACCAGAAGCAACGATAAGGCCTAGAATTATTTTATTTTACGAAACACTCTTCAGTACTTCCCATCAGTATATAACAATATGATATAATTAATTTAATTAATGTGACCTGGTTCTGGATATGTTGCAGATAAACAAATAAATGGTACCAATCAAAAATTATCTCCTCCTTCGAGCTCATTTAAGTTCTTGATAAAATAAATGCTTGTCTATTATGAGACAATGACCTCATAATGATTAAACTGCTGTAGCTAGAAGTACTGACAGTGTTTGCTCTGGGTCTGATGGTGCTGACTGTATGCCCAGCTCACTGCTGAAACTGTCCCACTTTTAGTTTATAGCTGTGTAACATCCCATGACAACCCACAATCTAAATTGGAAATTAAATGACTTTTTCTTTTTTTAAGAAAGCTCTACTTGATGTTTTTGAAGACCTTTTCAGACCTGCAGATACTCTAGTGTCCCCATTGCTTTCGTTTTGTAGACCAGACATTGTCTCACCTAGGGCTTTAAAAACTACAGTTAGTCTTTGGAACAAATGAAAATGTAATTTCTAACATGGACATTAAGTTTGGAAGCTGTATGTTATGTATTTATTTGACAGAGCAATGAATTAATATAGTCTTTGTGTTTAAAAACTATTGTAACTCTTCTGTTATTCTCACTACAGTGTGACCAGTGACTGCTCTGATTTTGTGTGAGCCAAAGTCTGTGTTTTGAATATCGGTATACCAGCATGAATCTTGAAAGACAATTTGCTCTCAGATTTAAGGCCAAGAAACTTCGAACCTGTGCCAATATATATACTGTAACCACACAAAACTACACCAAAATAAATGAGTGTCTTTCAAAAAATGTTATTACTTTGTAATACTGAGAAATTCCCAAGTTGCAGAAAATGACATCTTAGTCACACACAAAACCACTTGAAGAAAAGAATAAGTCATGCTTCTTCTTGTTAAGTGGAAAATGTTTCCAGGATAACTGTGATGTGCACTGTCACTGTAAAGCTTAGAAAAAAGAATGTCCAGGAAAAATTTCCAGAGCTCTTCACATTGGTAAAAACAAAAATAACATGTTAACCCCAAAATAAAACCATAAAAACAAGATGATTTCCTCATGTACACTACCGGTCATAAGTTTTTCCAGTTTTTGTTGAAATTTAAGTCCAGTGAATAACACTATGTGATACAGATTAAGAGGTAACCTGCCCAAGATTTAAAAAACAAAACAAAAAAAAAAGATTTAGGTACCAAACACTAAAAAATCATGTGAAACAAGCCTTTTTCTGGGATTAAGAAAATTTACAGTTTCCCTGGAGCAATGGACATAGTTCTGTATAGAACAGAACAGTGAGAAAAATTGCAGAAGAAGAAATATTTGTTGTTATGAGGTTCATCCTACAGCAGGATAATGAGCCAAAACACTTGAGCTGGTTTGGGATGAACTGGACAGAAGGTGAAAGAAGAGCAGCCTTCAAGTGGTACACAGGAACTTCTGCATAGTTGGACAGACTCTCCGAACAATGTTTCATTTCAATGGTAGAAAGATTAACACAAGTGTGTTCAGCTGCTGGAAGAGTCAAAAATGTAGATTCAATTTAGGATTTAAGATGCGATGATGATTTTTAATTGATATTTAATTGTTCAGTGCTTTCATTTCAAACATACTGAGATGCTCAATGTACATTTCAATAACTGGAAAAATGGAAGTGTTCTAAAACTTTAGACAGGTAGTGAATATGTGTCTTTAACATGGTCTCAACATCAGATCCAGATCCAGATCCTGAGATAACAGATTTTACAGTTTAAGTATAATTTATTTTAGTTAATTAATAATAAGGTATTATTTCTACAGCCAGGACAATGAATAAAAATACTGATATAAGGGCAAAAAACAATTTTCTGTAACTTTGATAACTAAAAAATTCCCTGCCCATTAGAATTTCGAGAGAGATGTCTTCCCCCACATTTTTTTCCCATGCTCAAAAAAAAAACATATTTTCAGGACATTTCAAATGCAGTGTGAAAGGGTCATGTACAGTGCCCACTGAGAATTACAAACCCAGCTTTACAGCTCTGCACAGCTGTTATTCTGTTACATCAGTTTTAGTTTCCAGTGTGTAAACAGAATATATGGTTACAACCATGAAAATCTAAATCTCAAGTCAACTTGCAGAGGAATAAAGAGGATGAGGACAATTCATAGTTGTGTGGTCAATTCATGTTTACATTTCAATGCCTGTGAATCATATGCCTCACCTTTCCATAGCCTCCTTTTCCCAAAACTTTCAGCAGCTCAAAGCATTCAGGCCTGATCTGCTCTGTTCCCTTGTTCACGCTGTTCTCTGAAATTTCAAACTTCTCACAGTCATCCATGTTACTGGCAAAACAAAGAATAAAGGAAATAAACGAAAAAAGCATTTTCAAAACATTCACTCAGCATTTTGTTTACAGTTTCCAAGACACACAGCATTACCGATGAGTGCCTAAACACAGACAAGGGTAATGGCAGATCTGAGGCTGATGGTGGTACAACAATTTTGTCGTTGGGAATAAACAGCTGACTGACTGACTAAGATGGGTGCACGGTGCTTAAGTGGCTCCTAAATCTTTTCTTACAAAGGTCCCTCAAATACATCTAGATTAGAGTGGGGAGGTCCAATTTAATTATATTCTGCCTTAAGAGACTCTTTCTTTCCAAGATAATGTCAGTTATTACTGGGTACATGTGGGAGCGTGACAAATTAAAGGACCAACCTGAGTAAAGCGGTGGAGAAAAATAACAAATGTACCTTACGGGAAATGAAGGGTTAGTGGATGACGTGAATCCTTTGCTATGGCTTTCACAGTCACCAGATTTCAACACAACACTACACCTATGGGTGACCTCAGCTTACAGTGTTAGACAGCACTTTCCACCATCAACAACAAAATACCACATGAAGGAATAGCTTTTGGAAGAGTGGTCCAGTGGAGCTCTACAGAGTTCACCAGGAGTATTAAAGCTTATCTGGAGGCTCGTGATGGTCTAACACAATGTATGCTGTTTTCTCTGAGCATACACTATAACTAGATGAATATAAAACACACTTCCACAAATATTATCAAATTGATTCACATATACCAATTATTTTCATTATCAATTAGTCTGCAAAGGATTTTAGCCAATTAGATGTTTGTTCTGTAATATGTTAGGAAATAGTAAAGAATTCCCATCACAGTGTCCTGGACCCCAATGGGAAGTCTTTAGGTGTCTCCTTTTATATCTAATCAACAATGCAAAACAATGCAAAAATATTTGTTCACAACTACATATGCAAACAAATCATTTTATTTCAGAGAAGCAGGAACGTGCATTTCAAATTACTCCAACAATAAATAGATCAAAATAATTGGTCAACTAATGAACAAATAGCAACTAATCTTTTTAGCTCTACTATCAAAGCACCAAGTTATTTATCCTTAAGTTTTGTCCTTTTTGTCCTTATTAATAATTCCCAGTCATCCCATAAAAGTGGTTGACATGGTAACCCCTCTCACGGGATTACAACATTGAACACTATATACTCACAATTCAAAGCTGCTGCACTGGTCCATGTATTCATTGAGCTGGCCCTGAAAACAAGGGGACAACAGGACAGAGGATCTCAGCAGAAAGGACTGAGGGAGGATCGTTATTTACCGTCGCTCTTAGGCTCGTTTATATATATTATAGATGTATTATCGGCCTTACGTTGATTTACTTTTCGTTTTTGATCATTTTCTTGCCAAATATTTTTGCCCATAGTTCGCTTTAAGTGAGCAGGTCGGGCAGTATCTCATCACTGAGCTAAATAAAACACTTTCTCTTTAACATCAACTTAGTGCGAATATTCAAATACGCCCATATTTGTAACTAATAGCTAATAAACCAATGACCGAAGTTGTATCTAATCCATGACGCCGACCTCAACAACTAACTTCACGTTAGTTTAGGGGAAAAGCTAGCAGACAGTGTGGTCTTTTCAGCGACAGTCCCGCCAGCTAATGTTACAGCCTGTTGGTCGACTACACTGCCAGTTCATTTATATCCAATTTATTTACAATGACTAAACAGTCGCCGGGCCATAACCACATGTGATACTCGAGTAATTAGCTCCACGGTACTGTACATCATTTCAACAGACGAATGCCAACGGAGAGCATGAGATCACTTCGTCTGTAGCTCCATTATCGGACACGCAGCGACGCCCGGTGCGTCTTCGTTTTTATTTATTTTTTTTATTTTTATTTTTTTTTATCGGCGTCGCTTTCCTACTTTTACCGAAACCCATTTATTGACACGGTGGCGTTTGTCTGACAGCTTGTTCACCCAACATTGGACAAGTTAACATGACATACGCCTGAGCGGAGGTCAGGCTAACTTCAGGAGGGGAAACCACCTGTCCGCCGTCAACACTGTATATTATTCTGCCGATGTAGGCGGCGGAACCGTACATGTGCCAAGTCATGATGCCAATTTCGGCAAATTCAATAGAAACTGGTTCAAAAATAATACAATGACTTAAATCTGTGACTGTCAGAATCCGCGGGAAAGGGGCGGGCGAGGACACGTCCGATAATGGATACCTGACCACTGATGCTAGCAACGCAGGCCTCGCAGCTGCTAAGTGCTAGCTAACGGGCTAACAGCGGCGGCATTAGCCTCAACGTTAACGTGAACTCACCCCGTCCTCAAGTTCTTCGTCAGAGACATTCTCATCCGGTTGATCCAAATCGATGTCGAAAACCCCGGCCATGGCCACGGCACTTCACTCGGCGTTTAACCACAAAACACAGCCCCGCTCCCCCGCCTCATGGGAGAGCCATCACCGTTACAATCGGCTACAGCAGAGCAGAAAACGTGGGCTAACATCCAGCTAACCAAAACAACACAAGAAGAGAGCGGCAGAAAAAGCCTCTAGTGTCGGCCACCGGCACTACTGGGCTTAGGCTGCTTTACAGACATTAAAACCTACTAGTGTGACATTGTCAAGTCGCTGTGTTAATTTTCACAGGATGCTTTAGTCAAATTATTTACCGCTCAAACGATCAGAGGTAGTAAATTTAAAGTTGATTTCCTTTTAAAAATATAAAAAGTACTTTATGCAGCAGAAATATTCATTTTCTTATATTTTAGAGTGACAAGATTGTTCCCTTTGGTTTGAATGTAATATAGACACATGTAGACTTACTGTTGTAGGAAAAACTTAACTCTTCCAAGGATATAACTATGTCAGGAAGTAAAGCTCTAATGGAAAAATTCAAGCCATTTGAACATAACATCCCCAGACAGTCTTAATGGTATTAAAAGTTGAAGATAAATGGCAACAGCACTGAATCACAAACTTATTTGTCTTAAACCTTTAATTCACAAAAGTGGAGTTCTTGACACAGGCTTTCCAACACTTCCCAGAAACCAGAGGTATCATTTCATGTCCTAATGACTTTACTCATGGACAGCAGGATGTGAGACTGTGCAACTACATCTCTTCTAACTATACTTTCTTCCGCTGGTTTCCCCCACCTACAATCTAGACAGTCATGCTCATAGGCCGCCAAATCATAATCTGATAACCTAAATAAGATTATCTGTGGTTAAGGGTTAAGTGGTACTGCTTTGGGGTACTTTACTTGAGAAACGTTTAACTTCCTCTTGCTTGCTCGATATATTTTTGTTGCCACAAAATGTAATTTTAACTGTTGCAGCCTTGATGTTCACATCTATTTGTGTCAAACCTGTCCCATGTCAACAGGGAAACATAGGTGATTTGTATCAGCTTTGTTGCTCTCTGTATCTATCTATATATTTTTGAGCAGTGGCTTCAATCTCGAAAGGTGCTCCTTTAGTTTGTTATGTCACAGAAATGTCTACATATACAGTTTATTTAGATCAGAATCAATTACAGAAAATACATTTTGATAGTCAGTTAATTGTTTCATCTTTGCTAAAAATCTGGCTGACCATCAACCACCAACATCTAATTTGGAGAGGTCACCTTGGGCTTTAGGGACTGACTTTTGTTTTTAACCTTGTACTATTTTTTTACATTTTATATAGGCCAAATGATTAATTGAGAAAATTATCAACAGATTAGTTGATATTGAAAATAACTATAGATGCATAGTTGCAGCCAATCATGTTCTCCATTTCAGTACAAGGAACCTTAAATAGAACCAAGTGATCTGGGTCACAATTATCAGCTGTGGGAACATGGCCCATTAATAAAAACACATACACAGCTGGTTACTGCTTTGTTTGACAATACATTGAGAGTCTGTTTGAAATATATCAAGACAAATTAACTCTAATTTTGAATCTACCTGAGATGCTGCATCTGCTGAGTTGACAGGCTGCTGAGAGGACATATAATAGGTCTTTTTCTCAACAGACATTTTGACATGTCACAGTAGGAAAAAGCACAGAACGATGAATGGTTGCTACACCCAGCAGCATTTAGCTGCTTCACTCTCACAGTCCTGGTATTGTTCTTGCTGACTCACTGTCATGATTTACTGATGCACTTGAACGCAGCAGAGCTAGCGTTAATGTTATTAGTGACACCTGTGCTTCTTCTGGTGACAAGTCAAAATGTCTGCTCCTTTGAGGCAATGCACCATAAGAGGTTAAGTTTCTGGCCATGGTGAGTTCCACCCAGTCATAATCAGATTATATGCCTGTAATTCACTGCAGGGTCTGTCCACAGCCCCCTCTGGCACCAGAAGGTGGCAGCAAATAAAAAGGCAATTTTTCTCAGGGTGTGAACGCCATTTATCATTGATCTTAAGATCTTTGTGTACAGATACACTGTGTTCAATACTTTCACCCAAATACAAGAGCCTGAAAAAAGGCCTGTATATTATTACATCTGGATGCATTTTAATGTAGAAGGTCATGGCTTGTTGCTCCCCCTAGTGGTCTCTTTTCTCAATCAGATGACAAAGAGAAGAGAAGATGGTAGATATATGACTTTCAAGTGCAGGTTAGTGTTGTTAGTACAGATGAAGGTCATCCTTTGACCGCTCTGTTGACACTGTGTGGAGAGAAGTCCCCAGTGATGTTAGTGGCACCTGTAGAAAGAAGCAGAGTGAGAACTCACTGCTGTTTCATCATCAAAGCTCTGTTCACACTTTTGTCCCTTTTTGGCAAATGTCAAGTTGCATCTTTCAAAATGGCAAAAAGGTCTGAGATCATGTTGGATCAGGTCTTTTTGGCCCTAAGAGCCTTGAAGATGATTGTTATATGCTTTGTTGCCAATAGTTTGCAGCGAAAAAAGAGATATTAACAGTGAACAGGAAATCTTGCCATATACATGGACTTGAAGCACAGCAAAAGTATTATTAATGAAGGAAAGAAGATGCTTTTCAAATATAAAGCATACCTTGAAAACATTTGTTTGAGCACAACTCTACTGAATCTCAATGAAATCTCTTAATATAAAAAGCATTTGGATCATTTTCCATCTAGTATAAACAGAATAAAAATGTATTATCATTTTATACATCACCTCGAGATATATGTAAATATATATGAAAATAAACAAGTAGAGCACATCTAGTCCTTTTCCATCACTGAAAATGCAGAATCTAAGAGTTAAACTGCTGGACACAAGATGTCTCCTCAGTGTTTATGTGTTAGAGGTTTGAAGTTTCCACATCACATTTGTGTAAGTCGCACACTGGGCAGCAGTTGTCTGTTGTGATGTCAGTAATCATACTCGTATGTGTTAAAGATTTAGGATGAACACAAAGAAACTTTGCCCCTCCAGCAGATGGATGTGAAAACAGACTGATCACCATCCTGCACAGTGAAACATCCAAGTCAATGAACAATGAGATAAAATACATTTTTGTGTGTGTGTGTTTCTGTTTGGGGGGGGGGGGCGCTTATAAAAGTTAATTCAGCACAGACAGGACACCCTCATATCAAACAATAGCATGTGATCTGCTGTGACAGCGGAAGAATCAAGCTCCAAACATCATGAAACAAGTCATCCATTATATTTTTACAGTGACGCGTAGGAAACAGTTCCTTGGTTTAGGTCAGCAAACAGGTTGTTTTCAGAATCTGAGGGTATGGCATGATTACTCATAATGATGATGGGGTAAACAGGAAAGCCTGTTGGAAGTACATATTAAATAAATTGAATCTTCAGCAATCCCTTCCCGCTGCCTTCCTTCACGAGAGCAGATATGAAAGCAGTCAGCAGGGTGTCACAGCTGCCACATTTCTTTTTAAAGAGAGGGGGTCTTTAAACCATTAAAGCATATTTGACTTCCACCATTTGAAGGAAATGTGACAATGGTTACAGATGAACTTCACCATCCCAGTCCCCTGTCTAGGAGCTGGAAGGTCAATCTTTTACCACAGCTTGTTTTACTGTGGGGGGGTTTGTCTGAAACGTCTCAGGGGGCCCAGGGAAGGCCCCCTGCAGGGCCGCGCTACTTTGAGCGCAGCCTCAATTCCATCTGATAGTTTGTTTTACTTTGATTGTCCCATGATCAGAAGCAGATGCAGTGGGTAACAGAATATGTTTTCTGTGTGTGTTCTCTGTTTTGTTTAGCTTTGTTTATGTTTACAAAAGAACAGACGAGACACTGGTAGAAAGTCACAGAGCTCTGTTGTGGGTCTGAGTGTTGACTTGAGGTCGACATTGTGTTCATTCAAAAATCACTTTGCATATCAACTGACTGTGTTGTGTTCTCATGTTTGGACTTTGTCAATATGGAAGGTCATTCATTTAAAGTGGAGGGTGAAAGCTGTCAGCATCCTCATTTTTCTTTTCCTTTCTTTTTTTCAGTGCTTACGCCTCGTGTTTAATATAAGGCTGAGACTTGTGGCATGCTCTGTCGCAATGTGAATGTCTTTATGTGAGCAATAAATACCAATAACGTGAAAAAACAGGACTATATCTGTTTTCATGATGCCCAGCCGGCCTATAAAGGCTGACTAACTGTTTAAATGGAAGGTGTTCCCCTTTTACTGTACAACAGCCTGTAATTGACACAAATGTTCACAATGAGTAAGATCAGAGAGCATCAACAGCAGCTTGTAGTGAAAGGGTGACAACAGAATTTACTGTAACACACAGGAGGAGGTGAGTTTATTTTCCAAAAGAGAGTATGGGCCGCACAGTGAGTTTTGGAAGCCAAGCATCTGGTAAAGCAATCCCTGTAGCCCCTGCATATTGTGTTTATTTTGTGCAAAGGGCCACTAGTCTCACGGGGTCAGCCATAATATATACGTCAGGTCAGCTCTGCTGGGTTTTGGTTCTGATGTTTGTCAGAACAATTAAACGTTAAACCATGTTTGAAATGTCTAAACCAACACAATGCTGTGTTCAGAGCAGAGAGGTGAAGAGGTTTTGCAAATGAAATGTTACTAACGCTCACAGGTCAACTATACATATATAATTGTATATATTTTGATAAAGATTTTTATACAGGATTATGGCATAAGGGAATTAGCTTTATATATAGCAAAATGCTGTCAGGTATTTTTTCTATGGGGCGCCATACAAACAGCGACGTCCTTACCTCACTTTGTAGTTCTCAGAAGTACAGAGGCCTGGTTCAGCCCTGAAAAGACAAGATGAGGAAAAATCAAATATACATATCTTATACATGATGAGTCAAAAACAAAGACTTTTACATTGCATCATGAATTTTTTTTCATAATTATTTTCTTTTCTAGGCAGCATTAGGACTCCAAATGTAGAAGAGGGAACAAGAGAGGTAAGAAAGTAAAATGTTTCATTCCCCTCATTAGATAATGAAGTCAAGAGCTGATGTACCTTGATAATTAAGGAGTTACAGGAGGAATTTTATAAAATCCTGTTGCCATGTGGAACCAATATAGACACCCTCATATTACACTCTGACTCTTCAACCTCTTGGTGTTGAAAGGATGGAGGCTGTGTGGACCACTGCAACGGATGTAGAGGTACAGGACAGATATAACATGGGCATTCAGGTGGGGTTGTTAAAACACAAGAAGTCTTGGAGTACCACGGCAGAAAGGCCAGGCCAGATGAGCTGGGAGAACAGTGTATTTGTTGTGTAGTCTGGCATGAATATGTCTGGTTTTGTTTGCTCTTTGTGGTTGTTTGCGGCATGTTGATGGGCACGCTGCATACAACCACACTGCATGCGGTAAACAGGCCTCATGCAGAGTTTGTGGACAAGACTAAAATCAGCTCTGATTGCAGTGCCATAAAGGCTGAGAGCTTAACAGCATCAGTAATGTCAAATATTTTTGATGCTGGTAAACAGACTCAGAGGATACTGTGGTGTGTCTGATAGATTTACTGTCTGTATTTTGTTGAACATCAAAGTGAAATATTAAATCTCAATAGAAGCTTTTTGTTCTTTCTTGCTTAAGGACTGACCCCACGAAGGATGCATGGATCAGATGTGACAGATGCTCCAATTCACAAATACGATTGTTGATTTTATTCATTAAGCCAAATGCCTGAATTCTGGTACGATGATTCATGGTCCAATGGGAAAAAGTATATTCCTCACTTTGGTGATCCCTAAAGTTCCTATATTGACAGAATGAAGTTCACATTTTTGGTTTTTAGTGAACTAACCCAACCCTGATTGAAGGGATTACCACAAAAATTTAGTAAAGATCTCCGTGGTTCCCAGAGGAAGAGCCCTAATGACTTTGATCACCTCTAGTGTCATCAGCAGGATGAGATTTGTAGTTCCAATTAACTGAAGCTGGAAAGTTATGATTTGAAAGTTTTTTTTCCTCCACCAGCGCACCAAAAAATCATTAAGCTTTGTCTGCATATTCATCTATTGGCAATTTTTCCGGTTCATTCTAGTGTTGCCTAATTTGCATCTTCGACGGAAAGGGCAGACCACACTTTCCTAGCATTGGTATGCTTGGAAGGCAGTGAGAGACATTCCTGAGTAATATTTCTGAGATGGCATCATGTCATGACACAGAAACCTGCATTGACACGTAAAGCTGTGTTTAAGCTGCTCTCAGTGCCTGGGGATAAAATGTGCTGCAGAGGACAGCCCATACTGTCAGATTTCAAGCCTTCAGAAGGTTGACTCAGAGAAGTCTTCTCACATCAAGGGGGTGTGTTGTTTCTGAGAGTGTGTGTTTGTGTAGGAGTATTGTGTCCATTTCTGTATGCTGCTGCTTTATTGTGTTTTTTAATCTTATTTGAGCAGTCATGTCCCCTGTGTATTTATGACACACCTGAATGACGCATTTTCCTTGGCAAAACTCCTGGGACACAAAAGGTAGGAGAAATAAAGAAGCATGACAAACCATTATGCAGCTCTTCCACTGCTCTCTGTCTTGTTATGACACAAAGCCACATAAAGAGAAACTATGAATTAACTCACACAGTCCATGTGTGAATGGAGTGCAGAACTTAAATGATTTGTTTGGTTCAATGATGAAGAGGTTTAGTCACAGGTATTTTTCTCTAGAAACTTCTCCCCCATAAACTCACAGGACTGGATTAAAAGTAAAACTTTGAAAGTACAGCAACAAATACACAACCACACATGGGTCACAGTGTTAACGCCTTGAGAAAAGAGGCAGGCGGAAGAGCCACGGATGTGTGTGTGTGTTTTTCGGGACAGTGCCCCGTCATTGCCACCTGGCAGCAGCCATTAGGCTGTCTGCCATGTTGGCACTGTGTGGGCAGGAACAGCAGATGCTGCTGCCTAACTATGCTCTGTTAAAATACCCACACATAATTTGGTTTAACACAGTGCAGGGAGATGTGTTTTGTTGTGTCAAATTTAATCTGAGAAACAGCGCATCAATAGATTGTAATGATTTGAATGACGTATTGAAATAATTGTAAATCACAGAGCAACAGAGGCCAGCCAAGTGCCTGTTGATAAGTCGAGTTAGACACTCAATCACTCTGGACTGACCTAGTGATCTAATTCAAATGAGACCAATAACAGCTCTCCTCTCAGATGGAGCGAATTATGAAGAATCGCTGATAAGCTTGTTTGATGTTGGCATGCCAAAGCCACAATAAAGAAAACAAAGGCATTTGGAGCTGGGATTTTGCAGTAACCACAGTTATGATGTGTGAGTGTGTGCACACATATAAACATATGTGTATGACAGAGAAAGACATATCTTCACACAGCGGCACTGGTCACTTATAGATATACGACACAAACATGTGTCATGTTGTCATGTGAGATTTGTACTCACATTTGATGCAATGCAGTGTATTTGTAACATGTAACATGTTCTGACATTTGAAACAATATTTTTTAATCCTGTTTTAGTTTTGAATGTTGCTCTTTGTTTTACTGTTATTCAGTTTTACTTTTAAATTCTTCATATAAACTGATTATTTAGCATTTTACTGTTAATCTAAATGTTTAGATTAATGTAGTAGACAGTAGAAAGAGAGACACTTTGTTCTCAGGACTATGATAAATGAAAATTCAGTGACTAAAATTAGGATAAACAACTACAAACAACAAGAGTTATTTATCTCATGTTAGATATGTCTGAATAAATGACAAATTAAACATTTAGATTTGAATAATAATTTGTATGTGACATATTTATTTTTCACACAAAAAAGGTGAATTAACTGTTAAAAACTCTTCCCGCTCAGTGAAGAAATTCAGAAACTCCAGCTATGAATGTATTTTTATCTCAAAAGTTTAACTACGGACATGAGAAATCCCTGGCTTCCCTGAAAAGTTCAGTCTCAGAGTAAATGTGCTGGTTCAAGTTTCACATCACACTTATGTCAGTTGTGGATGTGGTTTCCACAAACTCAGATCTAAGGAGGGGACTTTGTTTTCACAAGAAAACACATTATAATATATATTATTATTTCCCATTAATTATTCAAATGTTCGATCAGTGTTTCAGTATTTTAATTTTGCTTAATAATGATAATTTTGGTCTAAGATTGTTTGTAATTATTTTCAAACCATAGCTGCACTTACCTCAATTTGATAGCACATGGTATGATACTGTATGCACTGTATTGTGGTTAATCCTAGGTGACAGACACATAAATTGTGACTTTCCTTTGCTGATCACTGTTCTTCGTCTGTCTGCTCACCCCCCTGTGGTCTGATATGACCCCCTGACTGCTACTTGCAAAAACAAAGGACTTAATGTGATTTCAAATGAAAAAAGGAAAGAAAAAAAATCCACATGGTCAGCATAATTTAATGAGACAGAGTGTGAAAGGAACTAAGTGGATAACCAAATGCAGAGTGGGCTTGTGGGTGGGTGGTGGATGAAGTCAGTGATATTTCAGCATCCCTCGGTGGTTATCCTGCTGACAGGGAGGGGAAAAAAACTGAGTGTGAGAGACAGTCAGGGAGGTGGTGTGTGGGGGGTGAGTAGGCAGGAGGGTCACTGTGCCAGAAATTCACCAGTACCACCGGATTCAACTGTAGTATATGTATAGCATATGGAGAGATAAGAGAGAGAAAGAGAGGAAGGACAAAAGCAGTTACATTATCTGAATATCAGTCCCCCAGCCTGTTTGGACAGGCAGGATTTGCATGTTGGGTTTTCAGCCGGAGCCCCTGGGCAGGGTGGGGTAGAGTGGGGTGGGGCGGGTGGAAATAGTCATCTTCATGGTGTTCTGGGTGTGGCTGCTCTGGGAACAGGACTTCTCTCAACAGGGGTCTCTCAGCACAGGTCACACATCTGACCTCAGGACATAAGATCATGCTGCGTTCACACGCACACCGATGTCAGGTTCCTATTTCATAACTATGTGAATTTTTGCAAAGTGATTTAAATTATATGATAATTATTTTATAGAAAGTAACCCAAATTTATATTTTAGCAACCACGTTATTCATCAAATAATGTTTCACATGATTATGGTTTACTGACACTGGCACAAATACTATTTTAAGGTATAAGAGCGCTGTATTAAAATACAGCTTCAATTAGCCACAAGAGCAAAAGTGTAGCTATAATTCTCAACTCGCAACAGAGGATTAATGTGGAATCTGAAATGGAGCTGATGTCAGTATGGAGAGAGCAAATCAGTAATGTGATAACCGTTTGGATGTGAAACACTAGACGGAGAAATCTGAGTTGTGATGGACTCAGTATCCTCCTTGTCCCTCTTTCTCGGCTGACATGTGAGATTCTTTGGAGGCCTGTGGGTCAACACTGGCCCAGTGTGGGCAAGACTTATCACATAATGAACAGAACACCAATCCTCTTTTTAAGAGACTTTATTTATAGTGAAAGCAGAAAAAATAGTGCATACACATTCAAAATAACCCAGTTACAGACATCTATCTATCTATCTAGACAAGAAATACAGGCACTTACTTAAACGTAGAAATATAAACAGAATTTCTAGACAAACATGCACACACATTCAGACAGGCATGCCAAAAGGGGGCTCCCTTATGGAACAGGACATCCTGAAACTGCCAAGAAAAACACTCTCTAAGCCAGCGAGCCATTCCAGTGTTATCCAATGATTTTGCTTTTATGACCAGGAAAAAGTTTTACACTTTTGCCCCATTTCTAGAAAAAAAGAAGAAGAATCTAAAATAAAACTAAAGCTTTGCGGCAAAAGTATCCACTGGTCAAGCAATGATTTTCAGCTTTATATAATTACCAATTTGTGGCCCTTAGAAAAACACCCCCTCAAGAGAGTTGTTCCAATAAAATGCAGCCTCCTACAAAAAAAGTGCGTATTGAGCAACAGAAGAAAGTTCTTACTAAAAAAAGAGGGAAGTGTAAAAGGGAAGGGGAGAGCTGGGTGAGCACTGCGTGTACCATACCTAGGACTGGGTGTCACAATGTGATGTGTTGCAATAAGGTGTGTACTGTCTGGATTCACTGGAAATTCAAGAGGACGGAGCCAACTCACACACTCTCTCACACACACACACACACACACATACAGAAGTACACTATTGACATCACTACATCTGCATTTGCAAACATGTGAAAACACAGTTCCCCACATGAAACCACATAAAAACCCTCACAGACGTCAGCATGGAGGAAATAAACAATAGACCCATGTCTCCGACGTTGCACAAGCGGTTGGGATAAAGGGAAGTGACATCGCAGCACACACCTCTAAATGGGAACTGATGCTAACTGAGACAATGACAGTAACAGAAGGAGGACAAAACAGGATGCTGGTCAGATGAAAGAGCCCGAAATGTCAGACAGCCTACAGACTGTTGTCGCCTTGCAATCTTAACAGCCAACACCAGTCTGATAAGCTATCTGACAGGCCGAGAGAGTGACGGACATGCCTGAGACGTACGCATGTACAGAAACGACAACAATGAAAAAAGGGGAAAAAAACAAAAAAAAAAAAAAAAAAAAAAGAATCCTAATCCTACTTACCGTGACAGGAGAAAAGAGGAGATGTGAGTGTTCTGACTAGAGCTGGTGCAGAGCGCAGGGTTCAGCTCGCTCAACAGTACCCCTCTGTTTTGAATCTACTCGAGTGATTCGTCTCCTGGCTCCGTGACTAGGGCAGTGCAACGAGTTCATTCGAAGGTTCAGCTGAGGTAACGGCACAGACGCTTTTCACTGTGCGCTTGAGGGTTTTTTTCCCCCCCTCCTGCTTGTGCCTGCTCTAGCGCCCACTGCGCTCAGTCCAGCGTAGCACAGCAGCGGTACAGAGAGGGAGAAGAAAATAGCACATTTCACTGGCAATTATGGAAAAAAAGAAGGTACTGCATATATTGAGAGCCAGCTGACATTATCCAACAAAAAATGAACACTGATCGTATAAAATGCCAGTTTTGTGTTAGAGGCTTCTCATGTAATGTCAAACATGAGCTCCCTCAAAAAGGATTAAAAAAAAATCTCAGTGGACAAGGGAAGACAAAGAAAAACACTTACCACCACACAGACTGCTCTAAGTTTAAGTGAACAGCTACAATCTGCCGCACTAAGACTTCCAGGCAGACTCCTGCTCTATTAGTGGAGCACAATCTACTCTAATCCATAAAAGATAAAAGAGAGCAACAAATGTGGCAGCCACGCAAACGCAACCTACTATCTCTGTCTCGCTCTCTTTCTCACTCACTCACTCACGCACGCACACGCACACACACACACACAGTCGTAGATCTGATTCAGTATATGGCTGCATCTGGTAAAGTAGCCCTAGGCTGACTCATGTGCTCTCTTCCTGGAAGCAGAACAATAAGGGCAGACAAAGGGACCAGCAGGGTGATTCATGGCCGATTTATCATTTCTCATCCAAAACTACCTAAATCAGCTTTACTAACACACACAACTGACTTAGTACTCTACAATATGTAGAAATGAGGTGACTCTGAAGAAGATGATTATTTACAGTCCATTTACTTGTCTTTACTTATCTAACCACAACCCAATACTGCACAACAACTTAATAAATACAGAATCTTATTCATAAACTTGGAAATAAATAGGTTATTCACATAACATGCTGGTTTTACAGAACACTCACCACTTAATCATAAGTAACCATTCTAGCTTATTCAAATAAAGTGAATTGAAGTGATTCTATGGACATGTAAGACTTGAAGGTTCTTCTAGAGGGAACCACAGTACAGCTTAAGGCCTCACTGAGGAAAATTATTGCTTCTCTTGTGCTCTGGAGCTGCTAAAAGCACCAACTTGGACATTTTAACACGACAACTTACACACACTCATACTCAACCCAACAACCACCTACCTTACACAGAACAATCGCGGAAATCACTACCAAATGCAAAGCCTTAAAAAGCAAGTAAATGGAAGTCCAAGCTCGACATCAACATGTTGCTACAATAACAAGAGAGAAACCAGATGGGGGCTGATATTTTGCTTCAGATAATGGAAAGGTATCAGCCACCGGGGCAGAGCAGAAATGAAGAAAGGAGTGGTGGGAGCTTCTGAAGTTGATGCTTTGCCGTGCTCACGCGCTGGCCTTCAGTCTGTCTTGTCCTCCGAGTACTTCTCCTGCTGCCTGCGCTTGGCGTAGCTCTGGGCCATGGAGTTGACAATAGAGCAGACAAAGAAGCATACCATGATGACCACAACCTTCTCAAAGAGCCACGACAGCCAGTTCTCCTCCTGCCAGGAACCACAGAGAGAACAGAGAGAGAGAGGAGAGCTTGGTCAGAAAACTGAGGGCCACCCCCCCAACACCCTCCCTCCTTTCACCCCACACCCTACTCTCCCCTCTGCTTCTGATGCTGTAGGCTAGGTGGGGATCCAGCTCCATGTGCTGGACAGATAGAGATCAGGGGTAATAAAACACGCGGCAGCCCCCACCATCCTCCCTCCTAACGCCCCCACTGACCCCAGCCTGCAGCCTGCCTCCACCAAGTTAAATTGGCTTGCTTCTCTCCTGTAACTGCAGGAGGCTCAAGTTACAAGAAAAAAGGAACATTGTTCTAGAAATGCCTTAATCTGTCCTTGTGCAACTCAAAGTCTATCCTTTTTTTTTCTTCTCCCTCCTAGTAAGCGCATAAAAAAAGAAAAATCGCTTTCAATGAATCGCTTAAAGGAAGGGAGAGAAAGAGGGAGTGAGAAATAGAGAGGAGTGAGAAAAGCTTTGAAAGAGAAATAGGCTACAGCTACAACTGGCTCTTTTTGTTCTAGACAGGGGGGTTTTGATGGATTGTCACTGGCGGAGGGGGGGGGGGGGGGCCCGCCCCGGTCTACAGTCAGTGCTGGGTTCAGGCGGAGCACTGAGTGCAAGTGTGTGTGTGACACACAGGGGAGTGACTACATTCACACACACACTCCCAATTGGTAAGAAGGAGCATGAGTCAGCACGCCCCGCGCTACAGTAGTACAGTTCAATACAGCGAGTGGAGCCAGACCCCACACTGGCCCCTCTCCTCCTCCTCCCCTCTTTCTGCTCCCTCCCCTCCAGCCCGCCCAGTGCAGCGCTAACCTACACTGTCACTGGCCCCAAACAAGCCTCTGTAACCTAATGTATCACTACAGATTATAATAAAATCTACAACATCAACAGTTCTCTTATAGACAGTACATCAGGTTTTATAACTGATTACAAATGTGAGTGGAGAGGAGAAGGTGCAGGTAAAGAGGGTGAAAACAGAACTAATTGTGCTCATGAGAGAAAATGGGTCAGTGATATAAAGGAAGGCTCAGATTAAGAGAAGAAAGGGACACAAAAAAAGTGGAGGGAGAAGGAGTGAAAGAGGCAAAAGTAAGGGGGCCACATTCTTTTCTTGGCGCGCACACGTGAATGAATAGAGGCTGTGAGCTGGGGACTGAGGCCCCTGTACTTACAGTTGGGATCCCCTCTCCGGCACGATGGTGCAGCTTGGCCTTCTGGGCCTCCAAGTACTCCCTGAAGGGCTTCTGCAGTGCCGCACCCAGCAGTGGAACAGCTCTGCCTCCACCAACACACAGGGAGGGTGAGTGGTGGTGGTGGGGGAGGAAAAGGAGGGAAAGAGGGAGGGAAGGAAGAAGAGAGAAAAAGAGAGGAGGGGAGGGGAGGGTGGGGTGAGCATGGAGGAAGAACAGGAGAGGGAGGGGTGAGGGTGGTGGGGGGCACAAATCACGTCACATCATTGTTACTCACCAGCCCAAGGGCAGCAACAAAGGGAGGCATGCTGTCCTATCTCCTGTACTGTCGGTCTCCCCTGCTTCCTCTCTCCGAGAAGAGAGAAAGACAGAGAGAGCAACGAGTGCGATCCCTTCACTGTTCATCCCCACAAACACACACACACATAAACATACACACACACGCAGAAAAAAAAGTACAGACTGTACCACAGCCGCAGAAAATACTGTTGCTCAAAAATAAGAGTCAAAAGAAAAATTAAATTAGAAAAAAAAAAAAAAGAGAAAGAAAAGAATAAAAACAGAAATAAAGTTGGCTGGTCCTCATACGGCAGCCGCTGCATCAGTAGTCACCCACATTCTCCCGCTCTGCTCTGCTCTCCTCTCTCACACACATACTCGCCTTCCTCTGGCTCTCACACAAACACACACACACACACACACGCCGGTGAACTCGTTCAACTCCCCTGCAGTGCCTCCTCTGCCGCTGCAGCGAGGAGAAATGAATGACTTCTCAGAACTCTCACATTTATCACAGGCGGTTCCTGTAAGAACTGGTTTCAGCCAATTAATGAGGAAGTGAGTCGTACCCGAGCTGTGTCATCACTGGCTGAGAACTGGGGGGGAAGGCCCACAGGGGGAGGGTGCTCCTGTAAGACGGCCCATATTAGGAAACCCTTTACAAGATTTAGCCACCAACTACAAGCACACTACTGACCCCCCTTCCCCCTCCCCCCCTCCCCTCTTACACACACACACACACACACACACTCACACACACACACACATTCAAAAAAAAAAAAAACATGCAAGAGACTGCAGAGAATGCCCTAGAATAGCGAATCAGTGGCCCATCCCTGGGCTGGAGTTAGTGATTAATCACTAAACAAATACATACTAAAGACCTTCACTTATTCTCTTTTGTGGCTATACACAGTCAATTACATCCCCTGAGCTATTGTTTCAAAGCGTTCTTTATGCTCCACTTTTACGTCCTTTGTTCGCGTTGGGGAGGCATCATCAAAGCTCGGAGACACATCAGAGATTTCAGGGCAGGTTTGCGTGGGCACCCATGTCACATACGGTTGAGTTTAGAGCTGATAACTTTCTCTGAAGGAGGCAAGTCATTTCCGTCCCTCCCCATCTACACACACACACAGAGATACATGTGCACACACCTATGTTGTGGTGAGAAAAAAAACAGACTGTGTTAAATGATTGAGTTTACAACAAGGAAGCTTTTTAGTAATGATTAACGTTCTACCAGGTAATGATATCTTACATGTGAAAGGCTGATAGGAAGTCTGACAGATGGATCACACTTTAAATTACACAATAGAAAATGGTTAGTGACACACAGTATCAAAAATCAAGCTAGGATTTTTTTGGAGGGAAACAAAGCCTCTACTATTCCCATCCCCCACCTCACAAAATTCCTGTCATCTCCACACCTCAGAAAAACTTATTCAACTAATTTAAAAACACATAACCTGGATTAAAGTGCCAAATGCAGTTTTGCACGTGAGGAAGAAATATTAGAAAACACTTGAGAAACACCCTAGTTGAGCGGATAAAAGTAAACAGGCAAGAACAAAGAGTGAGGGAAACTGTTTTCAGAAATGGCGGGCAAATCATCTCCTACACGATGAGCAATACTGAGTCATGAGCCTGGGCAAATCCACCAACAAAGAAGCTCAAGCTAGCAGTCTAAAACACGTTTTTAATGCCTCACAGTCAGGACTGGCTCATGGTCTTTCCATTAAAAAAAAAAAAAAACTGATGATTTTATGCTTTTTGGGATTATATTTTCACTTTCTGCAGAACATGTTGTGAAAATGTTGGATTTGAAAATTTCTACTGTAAGTGTGTTTATAATTTTAGTTCCTGTGCTAAGCATCTTTCTGTGTGAGTGAGATCAGAAGATTATCTTTCTTAGTCCGAGGTTAAATTAACTTTGTTAGCTGGAGTTGAATGAGAAATTTGTTTAACTTGTGCATGCTTTAAATATCAGTGTTAGAAGGTATTATGTTGTAGAGAAACTGTTGTAAAAGTTGCTCTCAGTTTTCAGTCAAACTTTGGAAATTTAAAATAGTATTTTCTGAGTTAAGCTTGTAAGGATGTCAACAGCTAGAAGCTGCAATTTTTAACAACCATAAGATGTAATTTGGCAAACTAAACTATTTACTCAGCAGCTACTGAACAAACTTTAACAACTGGTTTGTTAAAATCCTCTCAGTGAGACTTAAAGAAAACTCCTCACTTCTCTTTTTTCCTGAGTGAGCCTTTGAAACTCTGTGGCCTCGACAAACAGGCAAATTAATGAGTTTGAACAACTTAAAAAAAAAAAAAAAAAAAAAATTGCCAAATTTCGATATAAACTTATAAAAACCCTAAAGTCTTCTCACAAAAAGTGATCATGCCTCAATTTATGGCGAACATAATTCAATAAAATTCCCTACAGTGGAGAATAGCATGTATGTTAGTTTTAATTTTTTAACTTGATTTAATGTATGAAATGCTGCTGCTACTCATGATGAAAATTAACCTCATAGATTCATGTCTAATTGTATTTAATCAGCTGAAACTGCTGTAACACAAATGTGTCTAAAATAACATTCAGATTCATAGTTTTCACTACAAATTGAATATAACAAAGGAGAAAAATAGCTATGTAAGTGTTTGCTGTGCATTAATTAAAATGAGGAATTCTTTGTATGACAATCTTCTCCTTTTTGTGAGTTTGTATCCAAAAATATAAATAAACGGAATACATTTATGGTAAAGCATAAAAAGCATTGTAGTTAATCTGATCATATCAACAAAATGTGACGTCTCAATTTCTTCCTCTTAAGAGAAAAATTATGGGATAGTTAAAAAGGATAATAATAACAATACTGAAAGTCTTAAAATGGAGGTGGTTTTACAGCCATAAAACCCTGCATGTGTGGATCCTACTTTACCACTTTATAACAGTTGTTCTCCAATTGATTAAATTACTTCCAGAAGTTGAGCAAAAAGCTGAGGGGCTTCACTTACTTGGGTTATAAAAATGATTCCCACTATATATATATATATATATATATATATATATATATGTGTGTGTGTGTGTGTGTGAGAGTAATTATCCACACTGTAAGTATATTTAACTTAAAGTGTATAACAGGTATGCAGGTATTTGTAAACATAAGCAGCGAGGGTGATAAATACTTACTATATGAATCAACATCCCATGTAGGCTTCTAAATATTAAGAGCAAATGATTGTAGCTCCCATCAGATAATTCACTAAACTGAATTAATATATGAAGTAAAAAATGTATCTAATATTAGAGACCAAAAGTAAATCTCTCAAAGATTTATGAGATGCAACAAGGACATATTTATGTCTTAATTTATGTGCTGTAATGAACATTACGAACTAAGTGGATGTACATAAAATATTGTAACTAAGTTGTTAGAAACGTATTAAAAAAAAAAAAATCAATTTGTGGAAAGTGTTTCACATGACTGACGGTATGTGAGAGGGGAGAAAAGGAGCTCAGCAGCTCAAACAGCTGAGCTTAGTTTTTCAGTTGAAGCAGGTAGAAAAGAATAATTTAGATCAAACTGACCAGAGAACAAACAGAAAGCTGACTTGTACCATCTATACACACGTTCCTCATTCACCACTTCATCCAAGAATAAATTCAAAGTGTCCAAACAGAGTCTGATCAATATTTTAGAGCATGACCAGCTCTCGCCCAGAGATAGAGGAGAAACAGCACAGCACCACCACAGCAATACAACATCACTTTTTCCATCTTTCCAAACAAACCTCAGCATGGTCCTTCAGTGCATCTGTGCAACATAAAAATATGATCGAGACAAAAGTGTTTGACAATTTGTATCAGTGTGTTAAGTCAAATTTAACAATCTTGCCCGTAAGTGGACAAAATCAAGTTTACATTAGGTGCATCAAACCAAACAGGCACTAATTTTATGTGACCAGCTATTCTATGCTTTTAAGGGCAAACTCCACATTTTTATAATAAAAAGGCAGCTCATTCTGTATTTGCCTTTGATTACAAATATTTCTGCTGGGCTTCAGATTTCAGGTATAAGTCAGCATCCCCTTGCTTCAGATTTGCAACTTTAAAAATACAACTAGGTACCAAATGAGGGAAAGACATGTAGCTCTGGTGCAAAATCTGTATTCATTCCAACCGTGACTACAAAAATATACCAGTCTTATAACTTTCACCTCCAATTAAATTGTAACAACCTGTGTTAGAAACAGTGCCCTGTCTCCATATTAACCAGGGAAAGAGTTGACTTGATCAATAATCAGGAAAAAATGAAGAGGAGATGAGCAAAAAAAACAGAGATATGGAGGGAAAATCCCACATCTCTCAGCTTCCTGCAGCCTGATTACTGCTGTGAAGGGTTAATTTGTGAGCGCCATCTCAGCCTCTCATTTTTTAATGAACTATCATTTCCTGCTGCTGTTCGCGCTGTGTGGAGCATGTTTAGGCGTCTTGAGTTCGTTTTCATGAAAACTAAATTCCACAGGGCATGAGTCAGAGGCGACCTTCGACCTGTCTGCCCCTTCATTGAAGGCTGCCACCTTCAATGGCACTTGAACACACATGCATGACATGCTCACAAAAATTCACCATTTCTTGATCTTTAATGATAATGAAATGCTGAAGGCACATACACACACAGATACACAAGCTCATACACACACACACACACACACACACACACACACACACACGCCCTGACGTTCCAGGCAGGGGATGATAGAGAACAAGGGCTCACATGACAACCAAATCCTGGCCAGGTCCAATGGGTTACGACATCATCACAACAACTGGCTTAGGCAATCGCTAGTGTTACCCAATGCTCCGCAGGCCACAGTTCACACCTAACATAACAGCAGAGACACCGCAAGACGCACACTGTGGTTAGGCAGAGCTCTGGCCTGAGGTACTGAAACTCTGACCTCGACACTGTCTCTGTCCAAAACACTGACAATCTGACTTTTTCATCAACTACAGACTTGATAAAATACCACTGCTCCATTGATTTTATGAAGTGTTGGAATAATGAGATAATGGAATTATGGGAGGAGTGTGTTTTACATTTCTGTAAGTTTGATTCACGTGCAAATGTTGTAAGGTAATCTTTGTGTGTGTGTGTGTGTGTGTGTATGTGTGTGTGTATGTTCCTCCTCCAGTTCATCCGGGCTTTTTCCCAGTGACTTCACCACTAAAGCATGGAGCCCACTCCTCGACGGAGATCCCCCTGCCCAGGGTGTTTATCACATCCCTGCTTCACAGCCATCTGTGTCAGCCAGTACATACACATACACACACACACGTACGCAGGCTCGGACACATGCTATCCTCTCGGGTGCCACGCAGTGCTGCCAGGAAATCAGGGGGCACCAATTATAGCAGTCTATTATTCCTCTCACTTCCCAGACAGCCACATAAAACAGCCCTCCGACCCTTACGACCCTCCCAGGTTCATGCCCACACAGACCCTTTTGGTCTGGCTGTGGAGGTGTGTGCTGGGTCACTGGGTAACCAGGCCTGGACCCATCCAATGGTGAGAAAGAGTTGTTCAATGAGTCAGAGGTGAGTGAAAATACACCCAGACTTATGGAGTGGCAGCGACAGACCAGCTGGAAATAGAGGAGGTGGTGGAGGGAGAGAAGAAAAGGAGGTGGTGTTGAGCCTGCAGGTTACGCACTGACTCTCCATCCATCCTGTGATGTCATGTTTGGGGGAACAGCTACTGTATGGGATCATCGTAGATGTGTTTTCTGTGGGCCCTTATTCAAAATGACCCGATGATTAGCACACCTACTGCATTTCTATTTAAATTTAAATCTCATTGATCCAAAACTGAAAATTTTTGAAACGTGTCAAAAAACGGAAACATAAAAAAGTTAAAAAAACACATTACAACAATTTAAATGAATGTGAAGACATAAACATAACATTTTGAAGCTTGACTATCCCATAAATACAATGCATGTCACAACTTCAGCACAACAGGTTCAACAGTGAGCACAAAAGTATAGTATACAGGATGATGTAGAACTATATGGAGTCTACATGTTGCAACCGCATAGGTTACTACCTACCCATCAAAAGCCACAGATCGCTGTATGTTTTCCGCTACAACCTTGCATAAGACATACACTGCCTGTTGTATAAGGGACTGTTAAACAAACCAACAGAGAGAAACTGGTACATATACAAGTACATGGTTTGTACATGAGAGAAACACAAAAAACAGCAAAATTGCCAAAAGTGACTATAGCCATCTGACTTACTTTGTGATCAGTTGTACATATAGGCAGGCTTGTGTGTTTACATATTGTAGAGGTTGTGGTTAGGAGCCAGCGAAGGCGGACAAGTGAAAGTTTCTGGTGTCTGCATGACAGTGTTCTACAGCATGTGTCAATGCACTGGAACAAATGCAGAAAATCAAAAAGAACTACATTATTTCCCAATAAAGCAGTGATATTGTGCTAATGTGATTTAAGCTCCCACTGGAGTCGAGTAATAAATTGTGATCACAGTAGTGAATCTTTGAAGTTTGACAAAATAAATAATAAGATAATGATTTATGTGTCTGGGATAAAACAAATAAAACATGGCCTCCTCAAAATTAAGATTCATGGTTGCTCTTGTTTTCAGGATGAAGCCTAACATGGATTACTCTCAACTGCACAGCACTGAGCATGTTTACTGCAGGGATTATCTAAAACAACCTCCTCACTATCGCTCCCTCTTCATAACTTATGTCTGTTGTGAAATGGGCCGATGGTGGACAATGTGTCTGTTTTGACTGAGGTGTGGCGGGGCCAGGGCTGGGAGGGACAGTGGTCCGGATGGCTGCCCAGCTGCCCTGTGAGTCAGGGCCTGTCTGGAGATGACTACTCTCACAGAACACAGATACAGACAAACACACTCATGACTACTGGTGGTATTACGGCACACATACTATGTTCATCGGATTTACAAAACAATACACTGCAGTGGATGACGATGATTAAGAGCTCGAGATCATGTTGTGTTCCCCTGATAAATGAGCCACTCTAAAAAAGAATCAATGGTGTACTGTTTCCTAAAACAACATGCAACATGCCGGTTGTCATCCTGATGAATAAATACATCAGTAATTTTATAGCTTTGGTCTGAGCATGTGTAGAAATTACTTGATGAGCGAGCAGTATGTAGAGCAGTAGACTGAGGACCAAAACAAATGAATCAGGGATGAATAAAGCAGGAAGTCCTGGGATACACACTGTGCCTGAGAGGCACATAATATGACACCGGACCTGGAACACACATCTGACCTCTCCCTCTCTTTGTGTCATTCCCTCTCTCACAAACATACACACGCACACATGGACACATACACACTTACTCATCAAAGCTACTATTACATTCACATCTTTGTGCAGTCCTTCACTGAGGGACTCGGTGTGCTATTGGCCACAGAAATAGGCCTTCAGTACACAATCTGAACAATAAGTCTTCTTGAGCGACTGAATATTATTGTAAATGGCAGTGGTAAGAGCTTTTGGCTCAGAGTCAAGCCTCTCTCTACTGTTACTGCCTCTGTATTTCTGTCAGAGCTCGGGGGCCAAAGTAATCAGAATGGAAGCGAGGGAGATGAGAAAATGGACGCCCCACAGAGCCTCGCATTAAACTTAACGACGCTGTATAAAAAGAGAGCGGGCTGCGACCTGCCGCACCATCCCTCACCGCCACTGTCTTGCCCTGTTTGCCACTGGCCCCATCACCCTAAGTAAGGGCGTCTGACTGCATTTGGGCCAGAGGAGGGTTGAGCAAGTTGTGGAAGGACTGATCAATGCCATCTTTGTCAGGGTGCGTCTCAGGTGACCAGAGCACCCAGTGACTAATAGAATCAAAAATACTCCCTTCCTGCAGATTGGGTTAACGGGAAGACTTTGCTCACACAACCCAAAGAGGGTTATTTGTAGGACCAGTGATATGACCAACATACAAATGGTTAAAGAAATACATTGACAGTTTAGATTTTGGATCAGTTGACTATTCTTCAACAAGCGCCATTTACAGCCTGTTACTGACTAACAAGTTTTTGCACGGACTGCACTTCACTTCATTTGCATCAACAGATATTTATTGATCAAGTAAATTCTTTACCCCAAATTGCTGCTTTATGATGTATGAGGTGACAGAAAAAAAAAATCCCTCTCTGACTTTCAACTGTTGCAACACCATACCAGTTCTTTCAACCTTCAACCCAGACAACCCCACATTTAGTATGAGACAAATCTAGTTTCTATATGAGCTGGGGGTGGGCTATGTTTAAGATGGGTGAAATTCAGTGGAAACAAGCTGTAACAGACTTTTCTCCTCTAACTGCAGTCAACTTCAGTTATTTCACACACATAAATAACTGAACCACCGTGAATACCAAGAATAGTTCGATTTGCATGGTTCTCATTTCACGTCTTCACTAACCCAGGTTTACTTGAGTCAGTTAAGAATTTATGTTATGTTTGGTGACCTTCAGGCAAACATAAAAGCAAAGAAGATAAATTAAAATCGTGTCCAGTTCTTCATGTGTTATGGGTGACATGAAAGATGTGCTGTCTTCCTAAAAAAAAAAAAACAAAAAAACTTAACAGCCCCCGCCACACCAACTTTGCATCCAGTTTATTTTGTGGACATGGAGTAGCACATAAAAGCAGACCAAACAGTATAAATGCAGAGTAATTAGAAAGTCTCCAACTCTGTTGATTGACTTATGCCTAGTCCAATGACAACTGAAGTATACCAGGTTAAAGTGAAACATGACAGTCTCTTTATTATGACACCATTAGAGCACATGTAAATGCTGATTGCAATCTGGAAAGTTCCAGTATTATCCAGTCAGCATCTCATACAACCCCCAGCTGCCCTGGCCTGACCTGTGACTTTCCACCAGCCTCCCTCTGTGCAGGGGCCACCTGCTGTGAACCTCTAACGCCAGCAGCCTTGTGCGGCAGGAATAGCCATCTGCAAGCCCATTGTGCTGGTAATGGACTCCCACCTTGGAGATGGACTCACATGGAAATAGGTGCATTCTCATGAAGATGTGTCAGGGACCCCTGCTCCCCCCATGGCTCTGGCACACTGGTTTCTACTGGATAACCTTTTCATTTCCTGACTCTTCCTCTCTGCATCTCAATCACTTTCCCCACGAGAGCCCGACAGTGATAATCCCTCCCTTGACACGAGTCAGAAGGATTTGGAGAAGTCAATACAAGACATGGAGAGTGGCTGACTCAATCAAGATGATAGATTATTGCAACGGTCAACAATTTAAAATACTGCTGTGACGTAGTACTTGTTGAAATTATAATAGTGTCTCTCTCTTCTCACTTTCTCTTTTCCACATTCTCACAAAAATAAATAATCATAACCTGCCTCACACTTTGTCCTCTCCCAGACCTCTGCAGAAACTAAACCCAGTCCCACCACAGCCACCACTGACGAGAAGGAAACACCAGAGTCCTGCAGACGGTGAATCACTGGCACTTCAACACCAAAGGGCCCAAACGGTCCTCAGCTGTTAATTAGGGAGGACTTCTATTTTTTCCTGTTCACATATCATCACATACAAATAGTTGCTGAATCAGAGTAATTCAGCCTAAACACAGCGACTCACAGCAGATCAAACAAGCAGACTGGAGGCTCAGCCTGCAAGTCAATCACAGGAAAGCTCCCCGCTCCACTGGGTGATTTTGAGCTTTTCCTGCTGTATATCACCACCTCACTGGCTGACAAAGCTCCAGCTGAGATAAGAGAGAGGAGGACAGGGAGTACTGGGCACAGAAAAAGATGAAGCTGTTGCCCCAGCAGTTACATGGAGCATAGCAACATTGGCTAGACCATTCTCTGAAGTGCTTCCACAGTTACTGACCTCACTTACACATTAAACTTAAGGAAAGAAAATATGCATGTTGTGGGAAAAGGCAGAACATTAAAGTAAAGTAGGCATATTTTATAGTTTTATAGTTTATTAAAATTATTAAATAGGTAAGTCTTTAAGTGCTTTTTAAATGACTCCACAGAAGATAATTTTTAAGGTTTCGTATCAGGGTGTTAAATGTTTAGTGAGAGACCCAACATGAGTGATACAACTGTACTAAACATAGCCTGAGATTTATTTTTTCTTTATCTGCAAACTCTAAACACCTTTGAAAGTGTCTGTATAAGGTTTTTTTTTTTAAGTAAAAAGCAGCATGAAGTCTTTTGACATGTAACTACTTCAGATCTCGATCAAAGCCTTGTTCAATGTGAGTTACAAGAATTTTCTCCTGACTTAAACAATGACTGTCCACACTTGGTTGGTCTTGAAGAGGAGACATCTGTACATTAGTCACAGGATGTAGGAAACCTAACAAGTCTGATCAGACGCACAGCTCCATCTGACCTGGTTATCAGTCCTTGTTATCAGCCCAAAAGGCATCTGAAGAGAACTTTATTGTGACTTTGTGGCAGTTCAAAGCAAAACTATCTTTATTATTATCCTACCAGTGCTGACAGAAGGTTATAGATTTAACCTGAAATGCTTTGCTTTGCACAGCAAGAAAACAAGACCGTAATCTGTTTCCACAATACACAAAGAACTAATAGATCAAGTTTGAAATGCCCGACACATAATTTGTTTTTGTCCCAAACATAAAGTAATTAAAAAAACAGTTGAAAAAGGAAGCGCACTTCACTTGAATGAACAACTGTCAGGACAGAACTTATTTTTCCGCTGGACCTTTTTTTTTTTGGTTTCAAAGGGAATATCAGAAGCTCATAAACATATGATGGAAATTTTAAATCACTTAAGTTCAAGTTATTCAAAAAAAAGGTCCTTTGCATCTTCCCTACATTTTATTTCCAGCTAATAAAAAAAAAAAAAAACCTCTGGAGTTGCTCATTTTTACTAACAGAGGTGATGAAAATGGTTGTTGACAGTTTTAAAGCCTCGTGATGTTTAAGCCTCGGATCCAAACCTCTCCTGTGAAACTGAAGTTCAGTAACACACTGTTTTCCATTTGTCATTCATAGAAAAACTGCTTCCCCCATTTAAGCTGCTGGTGACCATTTGAAAACTTCTAGAAAATGTCCTACAAAAGGCCCATGTTTGGAAATAAGATCATTTGCAAAATTAACTGAGTCAGACATGATATAACTATATCATGATGCACTACTCTGAGTGCCACAGAAATATTTTCAATATTTTCAAGTGCAGCAGTTTTGCTTAGTGCTTTGCTAAGTTTCTTAATGAAACTTTGGAAGAATTTGTGGACATTCCTTGTTCAGTGAGTAAGAACAAGAATATTAATCAACTATAACATTAACCAGACTAAGCTGCTGCACTGTACTGACAGTCACAATGCAGCATCCTGCCAGTACCCCGAGTCTAAGTATTTTAATCTCTGATCTCATCAGCTTTCCATCGTGTCATCTATGTGCTACTCAAACATGCAGAGCTAGGATAAAGCAAAGAGGCACCACACACACACACACACACACACACACACACACACACACACACCTTTATCACCAAAGGTGATGTATGTGTTTTCACTATTATTGAAACTTGTGTTTTGTTGTTTTTCACCGTATTTTTTATATATTTTCAAAATTCAGTTCAAAGCAAGTTGGACAAAATGGAGTAATTGAGAAAAATGTTTTTGTATGCTTTGTCTGAAAACTACAATATTAGTCAAATTAAATAATTAACATGTATAAATAAAACTGATAAATAAGTCAAAAAAGTTCTTTCAGGCATTACCCGTCAAGAGGTTACTGACTTCTGCATTGTGTGTGTGTGTGTGTGCCAATCCGCTCACCTGACGGGCAGAAAGCAGGAAATGAATTGTGTAGTATTGTATTATGTCATGCCAGGATGAAATCACCACAGACAAAGTCCAACGGTTACTTTAGTCACCCACAAAGACAAATACTACTCCCTCAGTTTAGAGAGATTAAGCTAGGGGAAGGCAGACAAAACACACTGAGGCTAAATATTAAAATTCCACAATAAAGACAGAATTTGTATCTTTATTTTACCATCACGTAAAAACATTTAGTTCAAAGCAAATTTTATCATCAGTGCAAAAACAGCATAAAATTATATAAGAAACACTGATGTTATAAAAGGATGAGAATGAACAATAAATCAGTCATTAGTGTTCAAAAACAATCATCAAACATCCTCTGCAGACATGGCTCTATAATATTGTTTTAGGAATTGGTTTATGGAGCAACAACAAACAAGATCTTAAGTAGAACTAATTGTTTCTGTAAACTTCATTTAAAAAAAGAGTGAAATGAGTTTTCACTACAATTCCAAGAAACACTGAACAGAAATTTCCAGATTTATTTCAAATATGAGTTTGTGGGAGGTAAAGTCTTGGAAAAGTCCTGTAACAGAGGTGAAAAATAAAACAAAAGAGATGTGGAGGTTTAGTGTAACTGACTTTTGATAAAGAGGGCATTCAGAGGACAAATGTTTGAGTTTGTGTGAGAGGGTGTGTGAAATTTCAGTGGGTGTAAGACGTGTACATTTATTTTCAAGCACCTGTGTAGTTATGTCTGTCTGTGTCTAAAGGGTTAAAACTGAAAGGTTGTCATCCATTCATAAGGTGAAGTGTGATTGAGAGTGAGAGTTAGTGAAGCACAGAGAATCATAGGTGAGAAGGTGGAAAGGCCTCAGTGAGGAAGAAAGGTGACGGTTGATAAGTTGTAATGAGGGAAACTTCCTTTAGAGAAGAAGCGAGCGGTGAGTCAAACTGAAACCCGTCAATAACCAATGATCTGTCACTTTGAGTCTGCAGCTCAATGAACAGTGACTGAAAGAGGGGACTGACTTTTCATAACCTAAAACACATACATACACACACACACACGTATATAATCTTTTAGATTTTCTGAAAATTCTTTATGACTGGAACATACTGTGTATAAAAATTCAAATGCAGAGAAAAAGCAACAGCAGCTTATTTAATCTTTGACTTTTTCAGACTTCATTTTAGAAACAAAGCAAAGGCGCAAAAAGACAACATGGCAAGGAAGAGAGCTGATGCAATCTCATCGCCTGATTTCAGCAAGTGTGTGTCTGCGTGTGAGAAAGAGAGAGAAACCAAGAGAGTACATGAGCGTGAATGTCTCTATGTGCGTGTGTAATAAATGGCACTCCCACCAGCAGGTGTGTTAAGGGCAGTTTCCAGCTGCAGTCCCTGACACCCATCGTGGCACCCATCAGCACCCACACCCAACACCTAGGTTCTCTCAAGTTCTGTTACATCTAGCCCTTATTTTGAAAAGCCCAGAGGCTGTGCGTGTGTGTAGGTGTGATTCTTGCATTTTGATTAACATCATCTTTTAAAAGGTTTTACTGTTTTTTATATTTTCAAAATAAAAAAAGAATGAAAACACTACACCTACAGTTCACTGTCAGTATGTTTGGGCCTCCAAACATACTGACACAAATAAATTTTCTTTGTGAAATCCACTCCAACCGGAAACTCAAACTCTATTTCTCTTTCCTTCCAAGAGGTTCCAGACTAATAAAAACTAGTATTTCCTGGCCTGACACCTGAAAGACCTTATTTTATCAAAAAGATAAAAAGTTGCATCACAGAGATCAATCTCTAGGAACCCAGAAGCAGTCGTCTCTTTTGGCTTGTGCTCCCTATGAGATCAGGTACGGAGGTAATAACCAACTACGGCCGTTCATCATCAAGAGATAAAACAGAGGAGAGGAGGTTTCTGTGATAGACAAGAGTTCATCCTGTCCTGACCAGCAGCCAGAACATGTTCATGCCCATAGTCATCCAGTGGAAAAATCCAGGCCATTAATCACTATGTCTGCTCTTACAGCAGAGTAAGGAGCCAAAAGGGGAACAAATGTGACAAAACCTTTGATTTCAGATTTACACACATTACTTCAAACAGGATAAAGTGACAAGTCATGTTTCAAAATCACCATGTTTAATTTAAACCAACCAATGATTCTGTGTGACCTTCATCACAGTCATACAGAGGAGGAGGAGGAGGCAGATTTCACACAATGGAATATAAATTACCTAAATGCCCTGTGACCACCCAAATGGTCCCTCAACCGTCAAATTCTTTTTCACGTGTGATAGCTGCACACCCCACAGGGTACTTTTTACTGAGCACATACAGACACATAAACAAGTACACACACACACACACACACAAACACACACCCGTTGAGCTTTACTCACCCGATGAGGGAGACCATCTGCTCCACTATGTGCCTGCTGAAGGTGACGATCACAAACAGTTTCTGTATGACAAAGAAACACATAGAGAAAGATCGAGTCAGTTACTGAGCCATGAGGTCACTGCTGGGGTGCAGAACAAGGCAGTGTGTGCATCATAGTTTGATCAGTAATTCCTTGACTCCCCCTCACACAAACACTCACACACCCTTCCCATCATGTCCAAAGCCCATACTTTGCACCACCAAGGTGGTTTGACCTAAAAGCAGCTATGAAGACGCCCTTTTGTCATGGAGGGCAAGAAATAAAAGGCCTGTGCTCTATGACACACGAGTACATCAAGACAGCATATCACACTGGCTATCATCAGAAGTGTGTGTGTGTGTGTGTGTGTGTGTGTGTGGG
>CM076660.1:18920517-19235899 GCA_038496675.1 Rachycentron canadum | reverse complement strand
TGTGTGTGGGGGGGGGGTAGGGGGGGGGGTGTATGTGTGGAAAGGATGGATGGATGGATAAAGGAGTGGAGGAATCAAAGGAGATGTGTCATTGCTTCACAGGGGTTCTGGATGCCGGCTCCTGTCTGGTCTGATTCCTGCTTAGTCACCAGGCCAGAAAAGACAGACAGGCGACTGGCAGCCATTGTGGCTCATATCGGCCCTGTGTCCTCCAGCACAGGAGCAGGAACAAGCACCCGCTAACTTACCAGATATTTCAAGGTCCTTTACTTGCCCTCTGAGTTGTTGTAAGTTACTGTATTCTTATAAACAAACATGTGTTTTGGCCACTAAAAATGTGGTTTGATCCAGTAACATCTAGGTTGCCTTCAACATGCCATTAGAAAGGCTAAACCCAACAGAGCTTTTGGCGGGTCCATCATTACAAACTCATGTTGTGCAGAAAAGGATTGTTCAAACCCACAGAACCTAATTTTAAATTCTAGCCCAGATCCCAAGGTTTCCAGAGATACTAAATATATACTGCCCAATTACAGGGAAAAGTGTATAAAATGATACACAAGAGGTCTAGAATTTTCCATTTTGTGTAATGATGGAGGCATAAAAATGTCATCTTAGTTTTGAATATTTCACTCAATGTAAATGTGTAGCTTCAATTAGGTGCTGGATGCCCATACAAAACATCTTGTACATAATGTGAACCTAAGCTGGGCTGCAGGTGGTTAAATGTCTCATATTACACTGAGTTGAAATGAATATTACATTGACCCACATCCATCCAGAATGCTTTTGCAAAAGGCTAAATGTCTCTGATCAAATGAAGTGAAACACTACTTTCTGACAGGGAGATCATTCATACATAATACTTCGACTTAGACCTTGACAAGCTATTTATATTATTGATATATTATATTACTGAGGTTTTCAAGTTTAAAAGATGCAAACGGCTCTGACTGGATTTTAGCCACTGGTTTTACAATAAATTTCACTTTGAAATAACTGTTCTTAACTTGATGATTAAATACAGAAACAATCTGTCTTTATTGTGGAATTCTAACATTTTTTAATACAATTTAAAAACTGTGAAAAATTAGTAAAACTATAGAAAATATACAGAGTATAATAAATTACACTCTAAGTGGATAAAGTAAATGTAACACCAAATGGTACACAGCAGATAATTCACCAGGACACCCCAATGTCAATTTTAATTTAATTAAAATGGTAACCAGGTGCTTTGTTACAGTATTTGTGTAAAGTTATGTAACAGGTCATCAGTGCATTGTTTTTTGGTTGTGTTTTAATTTGGGTGGGTGTAAATCCACAGGACGACACTGAGGGTTAAACAGAATGAATGACGGAGTTGCAGTCAAAATGTTGGCAATGTCACAAAAATAAACCTCTAAAATAAATCGACATCTGCAACAGTAAAAAAAGACTGACATTTGCTATCGCACTATTTCTGTGCCTTACACAAAATTAACATGAGGCAGTGCTGCAAGTAAATCCCCACATGGCAACCTTTAACCTCAGCTTCAAACATTAAGTTTTGGAGAAATGCACTTAAATATTGATTTGTGCACCCAAATGCTTAACAGACGCCGTCAATTGATCCGTCATCCCACACAGAGGAGAAAGGGACAGTGAGATGGCCGACACAGGAAGGCTGACTACGATGCTAGGAAACTGATGGTGACATGGTCTTGACTCGCTGATTTCAGCTTACTGTTAATGCTGATTAAGAGCTACGCACATCTCAGTCACAAGTACACACATTGACTAAGGAGAAGCATTACATCAGTTCTCAGTAGTTCCAAAAGAAGGACAACTGATTATCAAGAACTGTGAGCGAACAGTAAAATGGAAGTGATAGCATCCTCTTTTAAATATGGTGTTTTTGCAGCTCTGATCATCTATAAATAAAAGTGTCAAAGGGCCAATAACAATAATCACATTTCACTGTTGGTATATGAAAGTCTGCTTTCACTGCCACGCCTCACAGCTCCTCTGTTCTCAGCAAAAGCACCTATCTCAAGGGTATGAAATGTGTATTTCCACCCATCATCCTCAAGTGACCTGCTGCGTCACGAAGCAGCTGACATTAAACCATCCAGAAGCGCACATTCAGAGGCAAAGCCTAATGAGCATAAAAGGCTGAAGCAGTGCAGAATAAAAAAGCCTCTCCTTGGAGACTGGTGAGAACACACCTGAAGCACAGGTACAAACCCAGATCAAAAACACGCTTTGAAGCATTGAGACTGCTCCGAGTTTTACGCCCACACACACACACACACACACACACACACACCACAAGCCTCAAAATCCCCTTTTGTTCCCTCTTGGCCCATGAGGGAGAACGTCACCTGCTCTCCACTGCGCTTTCTTCTCATACATACTGTTTCCTGCTCACTCACTGTAAACTCCTGAATCATTTGCATCAGAAGCAAAACCTGAGCTTGAAGCAAATTAAACTGAGCACCTTCAGGAGCGACTGGAGGGCCCCCAGATATGCCAGAGAGTCGGGTGAAGTCTTTCTTTCCGTGAGAGAGGGAGGGACACACCTCTGTCACTGGGGGCCCCTGGGAACCCTGGGTGTAATCTGGTCCTGTGTGTGATTGTGTCTGCCATGCCTGCAACCCCCACACCCCACCCCCCCCACTTCCCTCCAAATTCCCCCCATCTCTCCTTCTCTCTTTCTCCATCACCTCCCACAGACAATGTTTATCTGCTTTAGCTCGCACTCACTTGGTTCACCTCCACCCCCTGCTTTTTTCTAGTGTGCTTCAGGACAATGCATTTAGCGTATGATAAGGAGTGAGGCTGAGTGGAAAAAATGCTTAACTTTTAACCCTTCCTCTCTGTGTCACAATGTGCAAACGCCAACTTTTGCTTAGAAAACAGAAAGTTGAGCCCCTGACGGTAATCACAGACATACTGCAAATTCCTGGACGCAAATTGAGGATTTTCCAGGATTAGAAGAAACATTTGTGATGCCAAGTCTCTTAACAGCAGTTTCTTATTCAGGAGTTAGGATGAATCTCTTACTTTCCCATAAGTTCTCAATCTGCTGTCGTCTGACCAGTCTACTGTACAATGCACTGGGCTGCTGCAGCTGCAGTCACAAAATGGTTGACTCCCTCTACTATGTCTGCACAAAATGGCCTCCTTCTTACCAGCTGAGTACAGTACAAAGATGCCGTGCATGAGTGTGATTCATTATTTAACGCACTTCTCCCTCAGAACAACATTAAAGATGTATGTAAATCTCAAACTTAGACTCAAATAAATTTGGCTCCTTCTCTGCAGTATAAAGAAAAGATAAAAGAAATTCTACATACACAGTAGTGTCAAACTCTGCTTTACCATATATAAGTGACAATGGTATTTTAATGAATATTTTAGTCAAACAAAAAAGCCCTGGCATTATTTATATGGATTTATAAAATTTAACTACAACATACCTGAATGTGCATTTTGATAACTGCTTTCCCAATGAGTGTTGCACCAAAAAATGTCCAGAACGGGACCAGAAAATGTCCACATGTTATTCCTGCCAGGTCAAACAGGGGATTTGGTATCTGTTGAAAACAATATATATGATTAGACTTAATATTGTGTAAATTCACTTGAAGAAACACAACAAATCACATAGAGAAAGTGTAATTATGTGAATAAAATCTAAAGCAATGTTGAAATCCATGTACTACATTTTCCTCAGCATTTATCTCACGCCTGTATTCTACCCATCCACATACCTGTGTATAGCTACAGAAGGTCACTGACAGTGTTGAGAGAATATATGATACTTTTCAATTGTGTATTTCATGATATTTATTTTTTTCTTCATAACATGGACAATTCACATCTGACACTTCCTTTGAATTATGCATCAATAACATGATGTGGACAAGACAAAGTTATTATCACGGATATGCCCCACAGCAGGAGTGCAGAATATTTTGTAGAAAAAAAGATGATGCTTGATTTTACTTACAGAAGCACATGCTAAGATCCCAAAGAAGCCGACCTTCTGGATGAGTTTCTGCACTGCTACTTTTGCTGTGGTGGCAAAATCCTAAAAAAAAAAAAAAAAAAAAAAAAAAAAAAAAGTGAGAGAAATGAGTGGTTAAATTTTCACCAGAGATGTGCTGCTGTTTGGATCATACTGATCACGTCCTTAATGCAGACTGTACATGTAATGTAGACAAAGCTACATTCACAGGACATGTTTCCAGCATCTTTTTCACAAAGCAATAAATTGCTAAATTTCAATAATTTCTTTTAATTTTTGTTGTTGACTGTAAAGTTCTTCCTAGATAGATACCATTTTGTTTTTTAATAAATACTGGATTGTCTGACAGTTTAAAATGATTATTAATGATCTATATTTGGTATTATTAATTATTCACAATTAATTTCTAGTAAACCTCACACTGATAGGTAAAATTGTTTGGGTCCAATTAATTTATTGAAGTAATGAAACATTTGAGGAAAATTTTGAGCAAAGAGTTCTTTCAGTGTTTTATGAGACATTTAGGTGGAAGAGGGAAAATCACAGAGGTATGTGAAATAAATGTGTGTAGCCAGCTGCAATGTTGTTTTTCAAGGTTTTTTTAATAAATGCTTTGAAACTGATTCAAAAGTCACATTGAAACAATTAAAGACTTTCTGATAACATCTAGATATGGGACAACCCGGAATAATCAAAGAGCTACTTTTAGGTTTTCTCCATCATCTCTGAATGTTAATATTTCAGATTATTTGCCGATTACTGTCTGTTTAATGACTTTAAATCATTCCATTTTATTTCTAAAAACACACTAGTTTTCAAATGAAACGAAAAATTGGGGAACAACCTGTTTTTTAAAATCTGTTCTTGTTTGTAAATTAGTTTACAGGAGCAGCAGTTGCAACGGGAGGATTTTCTACCTCCTCTAAATGTGTCCTGAACAAGAGGTCCAGTTCTGAATGAGACAGCAGATGACAAACCAATTAATGAGACCCTCAGAAACAAGATGCACAGCAGTATAAACTATTTACAGCTTGAAAAGAAATAGATTTTAATTGAATGTGCACCAGAGTGATTTTCCTCTTCTAAATCTTAGAATATGTTTCTAAATCTCTTCAAGTTTAGCTACTTGGTTTTTAATGATAAAAACATGTAGAACTCAATACTTAAGCATGATCTTGACATAATTTACACCGTATTAATTGTAACTCATCCTCTCAGAAATGTGAAAAGTATATGTGATGAGGAACTCTTGGTGGGGAAAGGGTGATTGTTGTGTGTGATTGTTTCCATTCATCACAAAAATAGAAACTTATCTAATGGTAACCTCTTAGAGGGAAAATGTATTAATTTAAATGTGTGAATGAAAAATATGAGATTTTTTAACATAAATCAAGCTAAATCTAGCTGAGCTAAATTCATAACCATCCTCTCCAAATTCACCTGCCACATGTGCAAGGGTTATCTCTAAACATGCTGCTTCATCCTGCGAGAATTATAAACTGGTTTTAACATGTCTTCACTTCTCCTCTAGTGCCAGTTAAAGTTAAGTCCATTGTCACTGGGAATGTGAGAACAAGACAACAGACTTTGGTCATTCCAGTGACTCACAAATTCTCACATTTTCTGCTGGTGTTGCCCTATCCTTCTTGACAGCTCCACAAAAGCCTCTTTTCACAGCAATGACACAGATTTTTCCTCAATATACCTTTTCTGGGAATAGGAGCTTTGATCTGTTTGGATTTTTACTTCAACTAGTTCTGGGAACACAGTGGGAATGCAAAGGAAACCTCTGATCCAGGACCTTGCATATTTTCTGAAGAGCCAACATTTAGGTAAAAAACAAAATAGTTGTTTTCACTTTATGCTAGATTTACCATTGTTAATTATTTTTTGGTCAATATTTTAAAAATTGTGTGCTTCTGGGGTCATTATCATTACTTACAAAATAATAGCAATAAAATACACAGAGGACATTGCATTCCAATATTGAAATTTTTTTTTAATTTCTGGGCCTTAACATCTTTATAAATTGATCTTTTAGCAGCAGAGAATTTAAATATTATAGCCAAAAACTCCACAAAGACATTCATTCTTTATTATTTCTACATTTGTCTGACTTTTTCTTCAAGTTATTGCACTTTCGTAATGAAAATAGTAATAATAACAATAATAAGATTATTCTTTGTTTGCAAAGTATTATGGTAAGATTGCCCCTTTTTTAAGATCAGTTCTCAGTAAAATCTGTTCAGATAAGTTCTCAATATATTTATACTTAAATATATAAATAATAAACCTTTTTTGAGATGTCATATATTTTACTCTATTAGGCAGCCTCTGTTTCTTTGGTATCTTAAAGTATTTTGCTGAGTAAAACCTTAAATGTCTACTTACACAAAAATAAGACATTTTAGTGCTTTAATTTAAATATGTCTGCTGAATATATTGCATGAATGTATATATTACCTTTCATTTGCTATTTTAAATTTAGAGATGTTTCACATTAACACCATCTTTTAATGCCTTTCAGATTCAGACTCACTGCATATTTGCAACCAGAATATTTCTAATGCAAAAAAAACCTTAACATAAATTCATTAATAAATGCAACTGCAGTACTTAATAAGTTTATGAGGGTATTTGCTCCAAAGTGAGACATTTAAAGAAAATACAAACTCTTTCAGAGTACCTGATAATATGGACACACAATTATGTTGTTGACATTCACCTCATGACATATATCACATTGTTTGTCTTTCTTGAATCAAATTGTTTAACAGTTTCCTGTTGATTTTTATGTGGTAAAGTGTTTACACAAATGCATCTATTGCATTTTACAATGAAACCCTCAAATAGTTAGTGGTCAGTGGAGCGTGTTCAATTGTTTTAAACCTAAATATTTTAATGACTGTTTGCTTTATGTGAAAGCATCCTTTTCTCATCTAAAACAATACAAAAATCAGCTGACAAAGAATCTAGAGGAAAAAAAACCCAAATTGGTTTCATATGAAAATACAAGAAAAATATGTTTTCTTTTAAAATACGAAGGCCTCAGTTTCAGAAACATCATAATAATTAAAAAAAATGAGGTGCAGCATGGGGCTGGAAATTCATGATCATACCTAATATGGTCAACAAAACCAGTACAGTGCTGATGACATTCTTTACGGGGTGCAACGCAGCGGACAGGAAATTTGAGAGACATGGGAGGTCGCCTAATAAGGTGGTGGTGGGGGGAGCGAAGGGACACAGAATCTGATTGGTTCACAATTTGAATTTCTGCCTCCCCTCATGTCCAATCATGAAGGTTTCTCCTTGGACAAGCCTGTAGTTTTAATTCTAGCCTAGTCCCCATGTGTGCATACGTGTGTGTGCGTGCATGTGTGTGTGTGTATGAGAGAGAGAGAGAGAGTGAGAGTCAGAGTGAGAGTGAGAGAGAGAAAAGAGAGAGATATAGAGAGAGAGATAGAGAGAGAGAGAGAGTTGCTCAGCTGGTGGGAGACAGAGAAGGAAGGAATGTGTATGGCTGGTTTACAGCTGAACCACTGAGGACTGTGTCTGGACTGGGGACACCTGACAACCGCTGGTGTTGTAGCACAGACAGAACCCTGCAGAACCAATCAGTGCCATGGAGACAGCCTGTGAATCCCATTCATTTTCTGACATCATGACACATGCATTGTTTACATTAGGTGTTGTAGTTGCGCTTTTGGCTCATGCAGTGAGAGCGAGCATGAAAATATTACCGCACTGTGAACAAAGGGTCCCTGAGGAGGTGTGGGGAGGGTGTAAAAGGGTGTGTGTATGTGTGTGTGTGAACTTGTGACACTGTGATTTACTATAGTTGAACTATGTACTTGGACTCTCTTGCTCGTCTGCATTTCTGGACTGGGGAAGCGTCTATCTTGGATGGCTGGGGTTCAGACATCCAGACTCTGTTGTTGGCGGCTTATGGAAAATCACCATCTTTGCCAGGCAGCTTGCCAAGGGCTGCCTGCCGCCTCCCCAACCCCCACCCCTCCTCCACCCCCATCACCACTGGCCTGTAGGGCTGGGCTTAGCAGCAATTACATTTGGTAAGATCTTGTCAAGGGTGCAGTGTCATTAAAACCATGGGGGTTTTGGTTCCAGGTTTGGCTGTTAGGCACAGATGCTTTACTCAGCAGTCTGCACACTCGCCCCACATGGAGCCAACATTTCATCTGTGATAGAGCTGGATTCTTTCATCTCATATAATTACTTATAATTATAATAGCCAGATGATTGAATCCCTCATTTGAATAAGCAAATCAGAAGTGCTCTTCAGAAACCACATTTTACCGGTTATCTGCACGGCATGTTGCCACCATGATTTCAACAGCATGTACCACTTTTTTGTCAATATTAATGAACCCTGAAATAAAAATAAAAAAAGAGTTTTGGATATAAATGACACACCAATCTGTGCAAGCATTAGGAATGTACCATGTCCGTTTTGTCTGAGCCACAGTAAATATACTTTGGATGAATTGATGCAATAAAAGGAGAATGAATTGAGAAGATTAAATTCTTGAATGAATGAATGGCCAAGAAAGACTCTTAGTTTGTAAGCAAGCCTGTCCTGCATTGAAATTTGTGAGTAAGGAGCAAATGGAGCTCCACATTTAAAATGATCGTCTGAATATCTGTGGTTGCAGTTGCCAGGTGATGACAGTTATTAGAAAAATCCACAGGGAAAAACCCGAGAGAAGACAGTTTTTTGAACTTGTTACAGCAACCCCAAAGCATTAACACCATTTATTTTAAGCATCACCATTACTTTATCACAGAATATGCTGATATACTCAATGTTGTAATTTCAACTAAGTCAGAAGAAGAAAAATGCCTCTTTGCCTTTTTGTCATCTAAAGTTCATTATCGTTTGATGAGATATCTGTTTCTGGATTTCATGACTTTTCATTGTTAAAAAGTTGATAAAGCAAACACTTTGTCACTGATGGGGCACAGAGTTCAAACAGACAAAAAGTAGGCAGCTACAAGGCACCCTGCTCCATGTGGAAAAAAGTGTCTGACAAGGAAAAATCTATGCATAGCCTATACACAAGTCAACACCCACGCACATTTTTTCTCTCCCTCTCTCTGTTTTCTTTTTTTTTCTCAATGAAAGTCTTTCACACAGAAGACACACATCTCCGGAGCTGCCGTGAGCCCCCCGACACGAAGACGGCTAAAGTTCATCTCATTAACTCCTGACAAGCCCGCGCCTGCGCCTGCTCTCTCTGGCACAAGAAGTGGAGTGATTAAGGAGTCCTGACGCAATCAAAGCTACGGTCCCCTTTCAAGAAAAAAAAAAAGGAAGAAAAAAAAAAAAAAGAAGAGCTACGCATTCAATCTATCTGGACACACATATTCACACACAAAAACACACACACATACACACAGACAAAAAAAAAAAAATGCACCCCTGAGTCCACGTTGACAAATTCTTTAACAAGCTGTGGTTAAAGGGAAGCTGGTTTTACTCTGACTCACCCCCCTCCTTTCAAACAGTTTACTGGAAATAAAGAGGGAGGAGGAGGGAGGGGGCACTTTCAGAGAAGTCACGTGACGGGGCCGGGCAAACCACAGCACAGAGAGCCTTTGAGTGCAGTAGGCCAGGGGGGAAGGCAGGCATACGCCCAGTGCAGATGGCCCTGATTTGAGTTACAGGAGATATGATCCTGGGAGTTGGCAATCAAGAATTCACAGCCTGTTAACCCTTTCCGTTACAAGCGGAAGTTACAAGCAGTCATGGACTTGATCCATGTAGGATGCTTCGAGGCAGTCTGTGTCGATACTGAGGCTTCCTCTCCAGCACACCGAGTGCTCTCGTACTGAGCTAAAGATTTAAGAGGGGAAAAAAAGCTGATGTTCATGACATCAGCGTCTGGAGCCGTTAGAAAAGGCATGACTTCATTATTCTTGAATAGCTCTGTTGAATGAATGAGAAAAAAAACCCAGAGTGCTCTGCTGCTGTGCATCACGTGCACTTGTGGCAGGAAGTTGGCATGTGCAGACTGGGAGAAATACCACTGGGTTTAGGTCAAACTCCTGGCACCTACAAACCTCTGTGACTTGAGCGGAGGGGTCGTAGTCAGCATCTTAATCCAGCTCTGGTGCTACAGGGTGGAGAGGATGCGTGTTTGTGAGAGACAGTCTGTGTGTGTGTTTGTGGAAAGGGGGGGGTTAGTGCTGAATGGAGGGAGTGGGGGGGACATCCTTGACGACAAAATTTAACCACTTCCTGTCTAAACACAATGATCCAACGATAGCAGAGTTTCTCACATTCAATCCCAATGGAGTCTGTTTCCACTTTGGTCAACTGCTATTGATTTTCAGCTTTCAATCAAAAACTCAAATCCACAGTGGATGAATGCCTCCGTGTACACCTTAAAAGGTGTAAAAAGGGTAAAAAGTGGAAGTGTGAAAATCAGAGAGGTGTTGCGGAATCTCCTTGGGTGAAAGATGTAACCCTGAGAACATCCAAGTGATGGTAAAAGCTCTGACAGGAGAAAAAATGTTTCCGTATGTGGCAGGTCCTCACTGGTGCAAGCAACCTGCCTCCAGATGCTGTCCAATCACACAAGCACACATTACATACATACACATGGCTGCCAGATATCATCAGAGAGAGAGGGAAGGAGAGAGAGGAAAGTGCAGAGGGAGACAACAGTGCGTGAGAAAGAATAAGAACATAGAAAGAGAGGGACAGAAAAAAAAACAATATCAGAGAGAGCGAGACTAAGGCTGTGTACTGAAACAGCAGCATGCAGCGTCACTTCTAATCTGCCCTTGCACAGATGCGAGACAAACAGACGATGCTCCTCCTGCGTAACACTGTTAATTTGTTTGGGAAAAGACACGCAGGAGCTCTCCGGTGCTGAGAAGATCGTTTAGACAAAACCTCCTCGTCCCCAGGCTGCCCGTTTGTCTTGTTCTTCAAGTGTCTCTGCGCTTTTCTCACAGTTACGGTGGGAAGCGCCACTTTATCAGTAAGTGATGTCAGAGCTCCATGCTCACACATGTGGTCCGAGCGCCAAGGCTGCTGTTAGTACCACCCTACCCGTCTGTCCACAGCATTACTAACAGTGGACCTTGCAGAAGGTACTTGGTCCCTGTCCTGTGTTAAACAGCAGCGCAGTTGCCTTTTTTTTTTTTTTTTTTTTTTTTGTGACTTCCCTGAATTAGTTTCAGTTTTAGTGTCTAAAAAGGTTACTTCAGTTTGTGTACTGAAAGTCAGTTAAATATGCTGATAATGAAGTAAAGAGTTTGCGGCATAATTTCCCTTTAGAATAACAATGCACAGCAGCACATCTACTGGAGAAAAAAGTATTATAAATGTCTAATGTACTCTAATGTAAAAAATATTTAAATGACTTATTCAAAGATAATTTTATATACATAATGTTTCAGTCACTGTCTACTCAAGAGATGCAAGAAAGGCAGGGTGTGTGTGCGTGCGCAGACTACCTATTCAGCCAAAAGCAAAACACCCGCCTTGACATCACAAAGTGAGCTTTGGCCAGAAATAGTGGTTCAGTGTTTTATCACAAGAAAGCGAAAGTGGTGCAATGAGGACTTTCTGCCACAATAAATGAATACACTAAATCACTTGTGACATGTTCTTTCACATTTCAAATAGATCTTGTCCACATGGGTGTCTTTAAAAACTTTTTTCTCTATGTATTGGTCTTTTGTTCAGACATGTCACTTAAAATCTGTAAAACAGCGGCTACGGTGAAGACTTTCAGAAATTTTGTTCAACTTCGTTCAACGTTGTTGTAATGCATACAGGGAAAACTGAGTTTTTGGTTTGCAGCATCATTATCCTTTACCAATGTGGCTTTAGGATTATGGTCACATCACCACCTGCTAATCTGGCATGGTCTTTATAGAGCTCAACAGTGAGTTTTGTTTTTTGATGTGGACAGTGATTTTTCTTAATACCAGAGGAGGAAAACCCCAGTTTTGATAAATACCTATGTACATGCAAAGTTGGCCTTAGTCCAAGAGTTCCTATACAGACTGGTGTGGGAGAGAAGAGAGGGGAAAAAAACTAAAAAAAATAATTTAATATGGCAATATATTTTAATCTTTTTGTATTTAGGTATCTCTAAAGTCAATAAACTTGCTTCTGGAAAAATTGACAAACACAATTCCTGCCTGCAAATATTTCCACTTGCTTTCATTTGAAATTAGACGTTTTTATACAGTTATCCATTGTTTGAAGTCTGTAAAGGTTCTCAGTCATCCAGGTCATGAAAGTTGTATCTAAGGAAACTGTGCTTCAGTTGTGAACTGAAGTCTCTTGAATAAGAAGTGAAATGTCTTCAAGAATCTACAATCAGTTACTCTAAATTCAACTTTCTCAAAGGGGTATCCATTGATTGACATGAAACAGGATTTTGAGGCAGCATGTGACAAAAAAAAAAAAAAGATTGTGATTATTAGTTGTTTCTAAAATCTCTCATCACATTGTAAATTGTGCATTAATTGAGTGACATTTTGTGCCAACAACATAAGGAAAGGCTGTTTTTATGACAATCATAATGCCATTTGTCATTTCTAAAACATACATAAATGTGGTTTATAGCTATAACCAGAAGCATTCTTTCCAGGACTTTATTTTCCTTTTGGAGTTACTGAGTTATCAAAGACAGCATGTCAGTACTGAACCATTCACATTTAAACTATGGTTGGACTGTTACTAATCCAGTATGCATGCTGAAGAGTGAAATGCATACTGTAAACAAAAAGAGAAATTCCTCTGAATCACTCAGTATCTACTGCTATCTGGGACATCCACATGAACAGCCACATGATACTATCTGATATAGTTTATTTGTAAATACAGGAGTAAGTGAGTCTTTTGTAAAGTACAAAACCATTTATGGATGCAGTTGTTTTACTGCACTTGACCTGTCTGACTGTTTGACCTTCACTCTTGGAGAGAGAAAAGCATTCCTGAGGATGAAGACTGTGTCAGGATAGACAGTTCTGATGAAAAGTCAATTCTTTTTCTCCATTCATAATCTCAACAGGGTGGGAAAATTAATATTTACAATGAGTGATAAAGTATTGTTGAAACATTTGCAGGGATATTTGATATGAAAGGTTTTTCTTTTTAAACAGTGAGTGTCAAAGTGAAGGGCCGGAAATGGCGGGAACATTTCACTCAAGTGCATCATTGCTGTTCTCTTAGTCTTATTGTTGTGAAAGTGCCTGATTCCTGTTGTATCGCTGACACACTGAGGTAGGGTTTGGTTAACACACACACATACACAGATTTCACTTAACAAGCAAGACATGTAAAAGGGGCAGGGAAGTGAGAATGAGGTGAAGCAGGTGGAAGGAAAAGTTTAACAAGATCAGTGTTGAGGGGGAATGGGGGGCAGAAGGAGGAGGGAATCAGGATGATGATAATGAAAGATGAGTAAATGAAGATGATGCAGGGATCTGTCACCTGTGCAGACTGAGTCTGGTCCAGCATCTCCTCAAACTTCTGGTAATCCTCGTCACCAGGGTCAGCACCAGAGAGCCGTGCAGCCCGGGCCATGAAGTAGGGAGGAAGCTCTCCTATAGCGGTGCCTGCACCCTGCTCACAGAAACAAACACACACACACACACACAGATGCGTGCGCACACAGACACACACACAATGTTAATTATTGCTGATGTTAGTGTTTGCAGTACACCCTGACATGATGTGCTTCTGTGCATCATTCTGACAAACCAGGCTTCTGTCTCATCACAGTAATAAATCCGAACTCTACATAACTTTGAAATGGAGAGAAAGCGGTGATAGCTGTTATGTACAAAGCAGGTTATTTTTATGAACTTTATTTAATTGTATTTGGATGCTGCATGAGTGTGTTACATGATTTTTAGGTACAGACTCACTAGGCTGGATGTTAAAAAAAAAAAAAAAAAAAATCTATATTTGTTTTCATATAATGCCAAATATTATAACACGCATGTTACCATGTTGCTGGGGTGTTAATGCAACAAAATATCAAGGTGGGAAGGTGAAAAAACAGATGCCACCTCTAAACAGCATATCAACACGCTGCACTGCTAACTGTTCTGGTCTATTCTACTTTTGGACAAGTAGAATACAGTGTTTCTGGAAAATTTCAGAATTCCTAACAAGCCCAGAGGGGGTCAAAAGGAACCAAGATATCAATATCTAACAACCAAAAGGAGCTTGTGTCTATAAAGCACTGGAGCCTCGGTGATTGAAGGGGGGCTTAACAGCAAAAAAGCGGAAGTGATTTGAGGGAAATAAATCCTCAGCACTTGGTCGGTTCACCAAGTTCATTCTGCCAAAACATGAGGACGGAGAGGGAGTGCGGTGGGGGTTGGGGTAAGGGCTACAGACTTAATTAACACAATGAAAACAGCTGCCAAGAAATTCAGTGTTTTTGGAGTTGCTCACAGCTCATTACTTTAATGTTTCCAGGCACAGGGGGAGAGCAGGGGTGCAAGGGGAATGAGAGAAGATGCTGAGGATATAGTTAGTGTAAGTAACAATTACAAATGGCATATGGATGATTTCAAGCACTAACAAATCCTACAATGCACAGACAGCAATGAAAAACTTGTGCACTGAAATTCAGTAGTCTAGGTGGGACGTGCACAAAATCATAGCTTCAATCTCACTCTCAGAAGAACATAACTGACTAATCACAGCCACATTACTTGCATGTAGCTGGATGGCTGAGCCAGAAGATGATTAGTGGGTAGTTAGCAACCATGGCAGCGACAACAAGCCCAAACAATCATTCTCAGGAGGCGGTGCTATCCCAAAACCTGGCAGACTGCATCTTTAATCTGAACACCCTCTTCTCTTGTTAACACTGCAGTCTTTGATGAAATCTGCCAGTTTTTTCTCATAATGGAGACGTGCCTTAATCTCCCTGGCAGCTGCTCCATTCAATAGCTCTGCCTCTGTTTGTGAGCCTGCATGTGCCTCTGTGTGTGTGTGTGTGTGTGTGTGTGTGCGTGCGTGCGTGCATCTGTGTTGGGGGCAGCGAAATGTGTCCACCTGCACAGTGGTGGTGTTTGAAGTGGAGCACTTCAGGGAGTGGCAGTAGTGGACAGAGAGGTTTCAAGAGGTAACAGAAAAACACAAAGAGAGAGGAGGAGAAGAAGCGTTAGCATTGGTGTTAGTGGGTGGGAGGGGGATGTCATGTCTCATCACCAGTGGGAGGCTGGCAGAAGGAGGGGGAACGCTGGCAGGGGTGCTTTGAAATCGTGGGCGCAACAGGTGTCTCCAACTGTAGAGCTGACAAGCCTCAGCCGTGGCCATGCCAGGCTGGGGTTACAGGGGTGTAGTGGTGACTGGGTGGTGTGGAGTCCAAGGGGATTAGGTGGCGCACACACCCACCCACAAACACAGACTCCTATATCACACCTCAGAGCATGGTGCTGCTGCTGGTGGGGCTGCAGCTTGGCTCACAGGAAATTTGACTCTAGTAAATCAAGCATACAGACTTTTGGACATGCAGAAACACAGACACACACACATGCATGCACACACATACAGATACATAAGACAGGCTTTATATCAACATGAACATCATTATTTATAAGGACTGAAAGGTGAGGATCACATTATCCTGTATTACAATCTAACTTTTTGATATTAGGTTAATATTAATATTTAGTTAAAGAAAATGTTTAATGTTATGGTTAGAGGACAGTGACTGGATGTCAATAAAGGGCCTTTGTCAACATGGTTGTACAAATATGTATTTGTGTAAAGGATTAATAATCCAATAAAAGTTTTTTATTACATGGGTGTATGTTTCCAGTTTTGCATTTGTGCATGAGCATGCAAACATGTGTATACTTGAGTTGTGTATAGTTAATGTATTACAAACAATAAGGAAACTTAAAGGCCAATTGCAGTACAGTGCAGATGTTGTGAAAAGCCTGCCTGGTTCCTGTAAAGTCCCTGGCAATGAAGAAGAAGCTGAGGATCTGTGCTTCCCCCCTCACTTCAGCACCTTCCACATTACACAGAACAGGGAAACAGATAACAAAGACTGATAAGACTCATATTGTGTATCAGAGACAGAGTTCTCTTTTCTCACTGTTCAGCAGTTCTGCCTGTGGACATGAAAAAAAAAACTGCACTTACAAAAAGTTCATAACAGAGCATGACTTCTACATTGCTGTGGCACATGTCTGTTGTGTTTTCATGTGTCCTGGACATGTGTGTGACAGTTGCACAAGCCAGTGTTGGTGGTTTAATGGTAACTCATGAGTCATTGATAAACCAGCAGAACCCAAGTGTAAGCGTAACTAGACACTTTAAAGGGTGTTCTTTGTCCAAGTTTTAAATAGAAACTATGACATTTAAAGTTTAAACTGTAATTTCATATATTTCTACTAGAAAGCGGTAAAAATATTTCTGATCTGGTTGTGAAAAAAGATCGTGGGTCAATATTTCATGTTTCTCAGAAACCACAAGGCTGGTTAGAAGTGTGAAACCACTGACACTGAATAGGGGAAATTCATGTTAAGGAGCTGGGGGTTTCCAAGCAGATGAGTTATCAATGAACATGCTCCCCACAGTGAATGCAAATGTGCAGTTCCTCTTCCAGTGAAGGCTGGTGAAAGCTATAACTGGTGCAAAAAAATACTAAGCACGCCAATGACAGCCACCTGTGACAATGAGTCTAAAATGAGGGTGTGGACTGTTTTTTGATCTATAAGATTTGAATAAATCTTTGTGTTAAATGTTAACAGATAGAGAATACATACTGTTTTCACCTTTTTCACTGTTCTCTTACCAAAGCATAAATTGCATTTTAACGATGAAAAAAAATAGTCCCATTTGTGCACCATTTGGAGTCCTTGGCATTTACAGTTTGACCCTGCCCTTGGAAAACCAGGTCTCTAAAAGCCTTCAATTTTGGTAATTTTCATGTTTCTACCACCCTCTGTCTAATGACACCTTTCAAAACCCACTGGATAAATTCAAAAATGCATGGTGGTTAATCTGAAAACAAGACTGTTTTTCTTAGCTCCTGAGAAACTGGCATTTGGGAGATATGAGGGTTTCACCTGACAGCAACAATATTTCAAAGACTACACTCTGAATACTGGTCAAAGCTGTGGCCAATGTCCAAGGTCGTGGCAAACTGTGACCATAAGTAAGCCATGAGAAAAGTTTAGAAAAGCTTAACTCTGTGCAGATCCTGCAATTGCCTGTTCTGTAGCTCTTATAATCTACAGGAGGCACAACAGCCACTCACCCACATACAAGCTTCCAGGCGGACTTTTGAAATGATGGTCCAGAGAGAGACGCTTCCCTGAAGGGTTGCTGACCCCACCCCTGCAGTCTCCATGCCCACCTGCTCAGCATTGGAGCCTGGTTCTGGTGCTTCATGCTGGGGACAGACTATTTGGTCTGGATAGGGTGGCTCGGGGAAATCCACCGATCCACATTCATATGCCGCTAGGGTCACAGATGCTATGTGTGGTCCCTGAGAAATAGAGAGAGAGACAGAGAAAGAGAAGTGCAGAGGAAAAAGGAAGATAAAAAGAAAGGAGTGAAATTGGTGTGGGAGTCAGTCCACCTGTTAGAAGTGGTTTTGAGTCAGAGGAACAATCCCTCTTTATTAGCATAGGGATGAAGTGAGAGCAGTGAGTCAAATACTGAATGACAACATGAATACAGTTATAAGTGGGCCAGTATGTAGACAGTGTATTCTCAAGTTCTGACAGCAGTGGAACTCCTCCGCTGATTTTCAGAGGAAGAGTGAAGGTGCCTTCTGCTTTTCTTCCTGCATGAGTTAAATCAGGAAACACAGAGAAATGCATACCTGATATTAAGCTGTAGTCTTATGCACAAGGCTCAACATGCTATTTCAAAAGCTACAGAAAAATATAAATAAATATAAAGTGTCATCAGATAGAGAGAGAGGGGCCCCAGGTGTAAATGATCAAAGATGGAAACCAAAGCTGTGTCATCTAAACCATTTAGTGTACACATAATCCACCACATACAAGCACACCCACATCTGTACACCCAAATGAACAACAAAAGTGGTATGTTAAAAATATGTAGTGTTCCATTACCAGGGAGGTTTAAAAACCCAACTCTCCCCTCTACTCTCAGGTAACAAGCACATAAACACAAACAAACATACAATGTAGTATGGTCATTTTCCCATAGTGTGTGTGTGTCCACAGTAGAGCAATGCAATAATAATGAAGAAAAGAGCAGTGGAAGAAGCAGAAGTGGGTTCTAAATTCAGACTCTCTCAAGACAGAATATATTCACGTTTGACTGTTCCTGCTGCAAGAATGAGACATTAGCATACTTAAGGACCTGGTTCCTTTGATAGGGCCCGGCGGGTTTACATTTCTGGCTCTTGTTTATTTACTCATTTCAATTAGGCTTCCAGTGAGAAAACAGACGAATCAAAGGACAGAAGAGAGGTGAGGGTTGGATTTCTGCTGCATGTTGAAGTGAGCTGCCAGCTTTTTACTCTTGACTCCGCAAACCCTGAAACAAAGTCATCTCAAAGTCCACAACGCCGCTGTGTAGAGAGACTCGTAAGGCCACACACACTCACAATTGAACTCAATTAAACAGAAACGCCAAAATGAACCTATCAGGAGGGGAAATCTCCATTTCAACACGCTGCTGGCATTTTGAAATAAAAGACCGGCTTTCGTCATTTGAAATCGTCTCTCTAATTGCACCTCTATTATTTTAACCATAAGCATTTTAAGTTTCCACTGCTTGTTAGGGTTTATCATTAAATAGGTGAAGTTCACTCAACACACCCATTTTGAGGGATTATTTTTTTATGACACACCTGTTTTGAAGAGTAATTTAATTTCCTATTTAGGTCAAAGCAATGTGGCCTGAAATGTGAGTGCTAGATCGCTGACCAAAGCACGGTACAAAACGTACAACAATTCATGTGAAAACTTCTCGTTGCTGTCTGAGAGGAACAAGGAAACTATTTGTAAAAATGGCCGTTGGTCATTTTACCCTGGCTCATTATGACAGTGAAATTGATAACATCGTCTGAGAGCACAGTGTTTGATTAAGTTTTATACTGAACAGGATCCAGTCAGGAAGAAAAGGTCACCTAACTTTGCATTTCCTCTGGAAGTACACATGCCACACACTGAACAATCATCTAGATGGATCTGAACTGACAGATATGATTAAACAAGTCAGTAACACTTGTATGATGCCTGTAAATAAAGGCAGGTCCCTGGAGTGGGCTGATGTTAGCAGGCCCTGTGTACTCTCATGCTTATATTTGTGTAGGAAGGGTGCTCCCAGTGACGCACGAGGGCAGTTTGGCATTACGCAATGTAGCACCAAAGCAATCTGGCAAACCTGGGGTGGGGCTGGAACTTCCTGAGCTGTATGGGACAAGGCAGGACAGGACAGGATGGGACGTGGGAGGGCAGGACAGTGGCGTGTGAGGCAACAGGAAACAGCAATGCCTTCTCAGTGCACTCCCTTTAGTTGACACAGATTTAATTCATACACTGTTAGAGAGAAGGCGTAGTAACATCACCTTTCATTATTACAAAAAAAAAAAAACACCCACAGGACTTGACAAAGAAAACGTCTAATGCTCACCCACTTGTTTTCTTACAAAGGCAAAAGACAAATAGGAAAATCTTTAGTGACCCAGAGCAAGAAGTCAACAAACTCCCAGCACTGACCCAGTCAGACTGATATCCCCAGCCTCATATCCTCCCCACTGACTCTCCAGTGGGATCACACTGCCCTGAAATCTACACACACATAAACACACATTTCATGCACGCAGACAAACTCCTCAAACAGAATGTTTGTGTGGCCAAGAAAGACTAGATTCCTCTTGCTCACACTTTCCAGGTCTATCTCAGGTAATATGTGTTTACCAAACACACACAGACGGTGTGCCAACAGAAAGCTTTGCGTGACTCGGAGTACCTGCTCTCTCTCACTCATTCTCTCTGTCTAATGCTGTGTCACTGCTTCTCAACTTACACAAAAGCCCAGCGCTCTAATGTTGGCCAGGTGACTCATCATTCATCTGCAGCCCAGCCCACCACATCCAGGTAGCTGCGCTCCATCTCATTTTGCTACTGCACCACAAGCACACATTTATCTCCTAGGATGATACAGTAGACAATTAATTACAAAAAAGCACTAGACATGCAGGGAGGAAGTATTTTTTTCTCTCTGAGAGAACATTGTTCTAGCGTATACACTGTTTACTATAAACAAAGTAGTGATGACGGTTTATATGTGTGTCTTGAAATAAAAAAATCCACCTCCTGTGACTACTTTGGGATCTGCCTAATGCTAAAATACATGTCTGTGCTGACACAAAGTTACTCTCTCTGACCCCATGGGATCTACAACGGAGACAGCATTGTTGGCATTCCTGTGGCGACCTGCACAAACCAACTCTCTGCCTCCAAAACGAGTGGGATCCCCACTCCTGTGTACGAGCACACCCACACACAGACTGAGGAGAAACACAAAGTTTGGATCCGGTAATTAAGTATGTCTGTGTGTGTGTTTCTGTGTGCGTTGACAGTATATCACCACAACAGAGCGAAGTACATGCTAGTGAGAGCACACGGTCGAAAACTGCTGCCAACCAAAGTAAGACATCATATGTGAGATGTTTAAAGGGATGATCCATAAAATTAAACTTACTCAGTTGACACAGGAATTTTTTCTCTATGGGCTGGTTTTAACATTACTTGTTCAGTGATTTTAACCCTATCCAGAGTGCTTATGGGAGCAAGTCCTCCTGTAATTTAAACTCTGTCCACAGCTATGTTCGTGTGTCTTCATGTAGCTTTTTTCATGGGATGAGCTGCTTTATCTTTTTCTGTGTTTTACTTAAAATTATGTTTTATTTTTTTCTAATTTGACGCATGTCAACAGCAGCACACCCACCACTCCACCACACATAGGCCATTTTGGAACCAATACAACAAGAGAAAAATATAATGTCAACAGAAGAGCATGAGTTCATCAAATGAGCTGTTGTAATATCAGTCACAGGTAAATACTGTTTTTCTCGTTTCTATGAGAAACCACATCCTGGAATTATGCAATGGTCAAAATGTTGTCCAGAATGATGACTCATTATTATCGACCACCTTTCAATGTTAATCCTAAATGAATAGGGCTTGAGCTGCCTGTGGAGTATTTCACCATTCTTAGCACTATAGAGCAAGTTTTTTATGAACATGTCCCCATTTTGTTTGTCATGCACAAAAACACGGGAAATGCGTTGCACATTCCTACCGCTGGTTTCATGCTTTTCTGCCTTTGTGCCATTCTTTTCTTCTAGATTTTGTTTGTTTACAAGAAAGCTCCACAGGGCACGAAACACACTCCAGTTAGCCCCAGAGTTTGACATGATGAGGGCGAACTGATTTTTGACGTGTAGTAAATTCTTAACCGCTGTCCCGGACAACTGGCAGGGATCAGCTACAAGCATGGCAGTTGCTGAGGCACATGAACGGAAAGGAGCTTCCTCTCAGTGCCATGGTAAGAACAAAGTGTGCGTCAGTGTGCCCACTGAAGGAGGATGTGAAAGCTGGAGGCCAAGAGCTGCTGCTGTGAGGAGCCACAGACACACACTGTCAACCACCTTCTCTGGTCCTCAGGTCCATCATTGCTATAATAGTCTTCGAATGTTTCACAGTGGACATATAAATAGTACTTTCTTTTATGTATGTGACCGTTTGTGTGACCGTTGTTTGTGTTCACAGCATAGTGCAGAAGTATAGGCTTGATGACTCGATTTGTAACGGCTTGTAAAAGGAGTGGCATCTTAAATGATACAGTAACTACTCGTTCATTCTGTATGTGGAAACTTATGCAACGGAGTGAATGCACTCATGGTGAAATTTCATCACGACTCACATGATTGTGTGTCAGAAACCAGTACATTACCTTTAGCAACCAGCGGCACATGATAGTCAGAGTGTAGAAGTCTGCAGGTTAAAAATAAATGAATGAATGAATGAATTTTGTCCCTGGATACCTTCCAAAATTAAATGTTGAACACTAGGCTACAGTTCAAATCATCAAAAATCAAAATGATACAAAGGAAAGGGAAATTATACAGTCGCTGGTTTTTATTCTTTTTAAATGCAAGACCCTAGCAGATATGCCACCAGTCATTGTGTGGATGCCTCTTTGTTAGTTTATGGCAGCAAATATAGTATAGCTTCCAAATCCCTAAACCAGACATTAATGGGTGACCATAAACTGACCAGTTCTCAGTGGCCACGACCACAGGACGGTGCAGTCATTAACAGGTCGCTGTGGTTGTCAAGGGCCATTTAAGCACATTAGACACGGTCCAGCTAGCATAACCTGTTAACCACTTCTTACAGTGGGAGACTGCTGGAGGCAAAACAGGACAAACATTAGAGGTTACTTCTTTATGAAGAAGCCCTGGTCAGGATCTCTGGGGGAGGCAAGAGAACGCTGGATGGAGGCCAGTGATGGAACACAGAGAGGCGGGGATGTGTAGAAGTGGGTGGCAGGCAGACATGCGCACGCACGCACACACACTGAGATTGTGGAGGTTAGAGGGGCTGGTCTCAGTGATTTATCCATGTGGTTGCACCATATGACCATATGTTCAGGAGCCTCTCCCTGACTGGCAGACAGACGCACTCACTCTGACCCCCCACTGAGCGGCAGCTCATACACCCAAAAGATAACACCTTCATTTCGATCCAAGCTATTTGATGCTTTAATGTACAAATTTAGGACTCAGTAGCAAATGAAATAACCTCATAAAGTGTAAATGCATAAAAGTGAAATTGAATGAAAATATGTTAAGCTAATTTTTAATTTACTTTAAGTTAACATTTTAGTCTTTGATAAATGCTTTAGCATTAACTGAAAAAATATTTACTTTTTTCAGCTGACCTCCACAGACCAGAAAAATATCTGTTCAAATATGTAGGTAGCAAATAACACATTTCTGTTGTTAACACAACAATAAACAGGAAAACCATCTTACGGTGTTTAATCTATAGCAACATAAAAATAAATAATGTGCATAAAACATAACTCACATAACCTGCATAACAATTAACATTTTAATTCTATGCATTAAAATATTGTTACATTTTAAACTGATTCAAATGGGAAACTTATTTAACTTTATTTAAAATTTTGCTGTGTATTATCACAATTGGAGCAGGAACAATTTGATGAAAGTCAACTGACAGAAAATTAATTATCGATTTCTTAAATAATTTAAAGTATTTTACAAGTAATAAGTAATAATAAATAATGATTTATAAACTAAGCTTTGTGTTTTTCAAGTGAAAATGTCAAATATTCTCTGGTTGCAGCTTGTCAGTTGTGTGGATTTGCTGAGGTTGCATTTTGTTCAGACTTTTATAAATCAAGATAATTATTGGCAAATTAAAAGGAAAATGGAAATGTTGGTTTGCACTTATTACAAAAAAGAAACTTGTAATGAGAAACTAAAAATGTATAAATTAAAATCTAAAACAAATTAGTTCAGATGATAAAAAAAAAAATGTAGAGAAAACAAATGTGGTTATTTTAGTACACTTTATCTATTTGTGTCTGTAGATTTCACCTAAATTCACCATTTTGACCTAACACTACATACAGCGCCGCAAATGATCTAACAAGGTCATTTCCTTTGTATCAGATACTGTGTCTAAATATAATAATCTCAATAACAAACGTTTTTTTCTCATACACAGGGTCAGAAGTCTCCACTTTATTCCTAATCTATATTCAGAAGCTTTTACAGAGGAGTTTACTCATTCACGGCATGATTTATATGTATATATATATATTTTTTTTTTTTTAAAATCAGATTTTTTTTAATGGCTTTTGAAGGTATTTTCTGATTTAGATATCCAAAATCCACTCTTTGAAAACTTTAATATGTCCATAAAATGAAACCTGGCTTTATCCAACACTTGCAAATTATTGAGTATGTAATTTACCTCACTTTAATATTTAAACATAACATTTAAAAAACTATTAATTGTCTGAAAAAGTTGTCATGGTTTCATTGGCCTGTGGTGTCTTGTCTTAAAAGCACTGAGTGACCTTTATGGAAGAATTTCATAACAAAAATACGCTTCAATAAACCTGAGCACCTGCAGTCTGCCAGCAGTGCTCTGGTTTGGTCTGGTCAGGTTTGGCTTGTTCTGGCAGTGTTATTGGTGCTGTTCCAGACTGACTACACACTAGGCTCACTTTGGTGCAGGATTTGCTTCCTGCAGGCTCTCAGTGTGCATGTTTGAGTGTGTGTATGTGTGTGCCTTTTTGAGCGAATGGTTATTGTACTTGGTATTAACAGGACTCTCGGGGCCTCCAAGACACAGACAGACACATGCCTTGGATGACTGAGGTGTGACAGTTAAGATTGAGAAGCCATTAGAAACACCACCCACACACACACACACAAAGCTCCCATTTACACAGCTCTCTGGTATTCATCTTTGAAGGAGTTTGGTGAAGATGAATAAGTCACAAGACGTTTGGGCAGATCCATGTCTCCAACCTTATGAGGAAGAAAATGAATTACTTAAAAATCATGAATGAAACCAATTGTGCTGCTTGCTTTTTGCCAAAGGAAGCAAAAGCTATTTTGTCGTATTTCAAATTTAAACCCAAAGTTTGACAACTCCCCTCATGATCTGTGACAGCTCCATAACTTATCACAATAAAATCCTCAAACAACGTATAGTATCTTTATGGTATGTAAGTAATACTGCCTGTTCAGCAGTGGCAGGTTCAAATCCAAGCGATAAAGTTCTGACACACTATCTAGATGTAGTTAAAAATTAATGGCTTCAAATTGAATTTAAGAGGTGTTGAAGCTAAAGCGAGAGATCTGTTACTGCCAGCCAGTGGTGAGTCAAGGGTAGCTTTTCAAAGAACCACTGAACTTGAGCCTGATGTGTCACTCATGTTGTGGGTAGCATGTATGCAAAGTATCAATTCTCAGCAGAACAGAGAGACGATTATACTCTGCCGAGTCATGTTTGACACAGAGAGCGTGCAAAGTCAAAAAAAAATTCTGAATCAGTATCGAGGCATCAGATTAAACATTTTCTGCGGCAATACTGAACTTTGTGAGGACACAAAAACAAAGCAAAAAAAAAAAAAATTATAAAAAATGCACTAACGATTAGTGGAAAATTTAGATCAGGTCATACGGACCAGCAGAGATGTGTGAGTCACAACTCAAACAAAGCAACACGTTTCTTTCTATGTGAACGCGAAGGTGTCCAATTGTAAAAGCTACATGATATCCAGGTGAGTGTGGGGTCCGGGTATCACACAGATGTTGTCCAATACCCTGCCATGCTGTGACCAAATTCCCCTCACCCACATGTTATTGTCAAACTGTGAATGTGTGGGTGGACTGTACTTAATTTTATAACGACATCCGAGCAGCAAAACCTTTAGGAGCAATGGTGTGTTGAGCTCTGACAGTAACAACAGTGCAGAGACAGTGTGTGGAAGCCACACTCTCCGACCTGCTCAGCCCTTACAGCAATAGTTGGTGCTAATTAAAGCTCCTGGTAATTGCCAACAGCCAAAACATAATTTTAGAGGGTTTGCTGGGGAAAATCTGTATATTCTACACAAAACTCTGCTGCAACCTATAATTTAGCAATCCTAAAAGAAACTGAATATAGAAAACTACAGAATGTTCCTTTATTTAGATGAACCACTGGTTTACTTCTTGAAAGACAAGGGACTGTAAATTATCATAGTCATAAACCCGCTAGGATCCCAGAGGATTGGTATTGTCTTTTTCCCCAGTGGCTACTGACATTTATGCTCCCAGAAAGACACAACATGTACACCTCTCACTCATAAAACAGCTCAAAGCCAAGAGGGAGAAAAAAAAAAGACTAGCCTAGTTGCTATTATGTAAACAGCAACGTGCGCGGCTTCAATTATAATGACTTTAATTCTTTGTTGCTGTTGATTTAACGTTGAGCACAACAATTTTCATGCTGCCCATAATGACTTAATGGCAACAGCCATTACTGAAAGTAATTTAATGGTGGATGACTCAGATGAGCTCTCCTCTAAAATATTTACAGCATTCCCAAGCTTTCAAGAGTCACACTCATTGCTAACCCCTTCTCAGTTAAAAGAGGATTTATGGAGGGCAGAGACACTAGTTGTCACTAGAAAACAAATGCTTTAAAACTGAAGTGGGGATAAAAGCTGGTCCCGCTCATAATTGTGATCTTCACAATCATTATGGCGGACACTTGCGCAGGTGCAGTAATCTCAGCATGCTCATGTGTACATGTGTGCACTGATCCTTGCCTCCAGAGCCTCTGCTGAAATGAGATCTCTCCACTGTTCCTGCATGATTTTATTGTTTTCATGGTCTGTATTGTAAGCACCCACCCACTACCTCCTCCCTCAGAGCAGCTGGATAAAATACACTTGATGGTGTGCCAAGAAGTGTGCTTTTTTCCTCTCTACGCCTGAGTTGCAGGGTTTTATCTTTCTCCATTCATCAGTCCTGCCCATGTACAATGATCTCCCGCAGTCTCAGCAGGATGCAAACAGAGAGGAGACTTGGGACAGCAATTGCCCATGTCAGGGAACAGGAGAGCTGCCACTTTTGCTCTGGTTTCATTAAATGGGGTGTTGTGCATGTTATTGGCTCTGCACCCCCCTCTCCTGGTGGGTCTGCAGTACTAATGCAATGTTAATTGCTTCCCACCAACAGGAGTGGGGATATGTGCCGTTAATGTGTGGTGTGGTCATTTATTTCTGACAAAACACCACTTTGCAGTGAAATATTGCCATATCAATTTTATAAATGTTAAACAGAAACCTTGATCTAGCAATGCCAAAGTCAACATTGTGCTGGCAGAGAAAATGTGACAACACACTTCCACCAGCAAGTGGAAGAAATGAAATGATTTGCTTCAACGAAGGAGTTAAGTCCATTGAAGAATTCAGAGAAAGGACAGACACATGATGACAGCTGGGAAGGTTGGAGAAGTCACATGACATCAGAGTCACATGTTATGTCATGTGAAAATAGCACTGCCAAGGACCTTTGTGGTTATTAGACCTGCTAGTATTCATGCCTTTCCTCAAAGACGTGGGAACTTCCAAAGAACCACTGATGTAATGTATTTGATACAGTTGTATGATTCACTATGGGCTGCTCTTTAAGGATATAACATCTTGTGGTATCTGTTTAGTTTATCCTGTCTTTTCTAACTCTAGAAAGATGCTAAAATATTTAGTAGAATGTCAAACAACAGTTATATAAAACCATAAGTCATCTACAGAGGAACTTTCCAAAGATTTCAGGTTCACCCATGTTTTCCAGAGCTTCATCTTCAGCTGCAGCCTTTACGAGAAAGAAAATATTGATACTTGCCATCAATACAATCATTCAACACTGCATGTAACACACAATACTAATCTGTACTTTTTCTGGTTTATCAACATCTTGAGACCACTGGTACCCTCTACTGACTATTAATGGCCATGACCTGGGTCAGTTATAACCATCTTACTGACAATTGATGAATCAGTTACCCATATTATTTACTGACAGCAAATACATTTGATTATAATAGACAAAGGCTGTATATATTTTGAGCTGCAAATTAAAATAGTGTGTATGTTATCAATTAATCAATTCCCAATATTCTTAAGCTTTACAAGTTCTTAGAGTCCATGGCGATGTATGTAAATTGTATGCTTTTGCTAACTAGCAGTGCAAAACCCAAGTGGATTTAGGTCACAAAGATGTAAAACAAAGAAAATCACAAATCCTTATATTTGAAAAGCTGCAAACTATGTTTATTGTAATGCTGTATTTGCTGTAATACTGTCAATGTGCTTGTGTCAATTAAAAAGTATATATATGTAAATTTAAAAAAAAAAAGTGTGAAGTATTCCCTTTCAGGAGACGAGAACCAGAGAATTCATTTTCTCAAAGAAAAATCACTGAAACGATTTAATGCAAAATTCAAAACTATTGCCATTAAACTGATTGTTTGAAATGTTATACCAAACTGGATGTGAAACTGCACAATTAAAGTTCATTGTAGCGCTCCCTTGAGTTGCTGTTTATCTCTAGTGGTGCATTTGTATACCACTTACACAGTAATTGAGGTGGTGTTCTTTCCAAATGTTGACGTGGGTGTAAAGGCCTACTTCAGTATTCATTTCTGGCATATTATTAAGTCTTATGGATGGGAAGCAAAACAGTGCCAGAGAGGCCAAACTGCAAGGGTTAGAGAGTTCTAAGTTTGTGGGGACATCTTAGCAAGTGTTCTGAACTTGTTTGACCCAGTTATAATCACTGACCCAGTCCTAGTTCCTAAAAACCAGGACAACATGTCTGCTGGCCCTCTCCGGGGTTTACTTACCACAGAAATTCTTTCACTTTTTTAATGTCAGAAAACAGAAATATCTTGTCAGGATGCAGAGATCTACAAAGTTACTGAGGAATCTCAATGGCTTCTTTAAACAGTGCTTCTACCAAAAAGAAGCTGTGTAATTATAATTCTCTGAGGTTGGTTTTGTGCTTCTTACTTGTGGTTTAGGCTCTCATTTGAAGAGAGGAAAGAGATACTAGATTAGACAGAGTTCCTTACACAAATAAATATGGTTAGACTAATAATTTAGGCCAATATTGGGGCGCCCCGGTAGCCTAATAGTTAAGCCGGATACACATAACCACAAAATCAACAGTTTGACTCCTGCCTGGAGAACCTTTGTTGAATGGCCCCTCCCTCTCGCATCTTTCCTGAGTACTTCTACTCTGACTATTGAAAAAGACACAAACGATTAAAAATATTGAAACAACTCAGGCTGAAATGACACTAGTCTTTTATCACCCAATTAAAGACATTGATTTTCAAAGTAATTAACAATCCTCAGTGGCCACAGGCATATGGCCACTGTCTGACCAGAGAACTCATTAAACTGTGGACAAGGTAGATTGCCATCAACAGGTTCAGGTTTGTCAGTCTGTACATACCTGCAATGATTAAATATTTGTAGAACTGTGTCTTGGTTTAAGTACACTTCCATCCTACAAGACAACCATTTGATGGGAAACAGAATACTAAGTGTGATCTTATTCTCAAGCATACTAGATTAAAACAAACAAAAAAAACAAGCAGTTTACACATACACAAAAACATCATCATCATGCATGAAATCCAAAAATATCTGCACCAGTATCGGCTTTTAAAAAACAATATCAGTCAAACGCTATAAAAAATGCAGGACAGCAGCTCCAGCAAAGAGCACCAAGTTCTGTCATGAACCCAATGACACCATAGCCCGCAGTAGCAGCTGCACTCACTAGATGGCGACATCCTACTTCAATCCTTTCAGAAAAGTAAGCTGGGCCACTCAGGGAGAGTAAAAAGAAACTCTCAAATTACATTTTGGAGCTCCGGAGTTTGGCTTTTTAAAAACAGTTTCCAGTTCAGCTCCACTGGGCATGGGCACACAAGTGCGACAGTGGACTCCACGATGACAGATGGACTCAGAGAGAGCAGAGAAGACAAGCAGATGTTTTGAGACCCTGATCTGATCAGCACCAGAGACCCAACACCTCCCTGCACTCATAACTGAGCAAACACACTACGAGACGAGGAGACCTGAAAACAGACGGAGACACACAAACAGAAAGAAAGAGGAGGGGAGACTTAAGGGGGAAGCTAAAGGGGGACTGTAAGCAAGGGAGAGACATAAAAAGGAGAGCGAGTAAGGGGAGGGAGTGTAAGAGAAAGTGAGAGTGAGCGACACAGTGGGAAGCAGGAGAGCAGGGAGAAAGGAAAGAGAAAGAACTCAGAAAGGGGGAGGGAGAGTGTTTTTATCCTCATGTGCACCCAGTCAGAGGGGTCAGTGAGTGCGATTGTTCCTGGACTGCCTGTCAAAACAGTGTGGCTACCACAGTGTCTATTCATCTCCGCCCCGCTCTGAAATGCACGCACGCACAAACCCATAGGCTAGTAACACACTCACGTATGCATGTGCAAATGCACAAGGAGCCTCCAAAAGCTTTTAATAATGCTCTTGTTAAAGCCTTAGCAACAACCCAACAACAGCATCAACACAGCCTTTTTCAGACCTGCGTCACTGCACCACCATCTTCCACTGAGTTTGAGTTTCAGCTCTGTCATAAACGTGCACAGGCAAGTGAACAACTGCGGTGAGAAAGTGGGGGGCAACTTGTTGTGTAGAAGACACAGAAAACATTGTCTTACCAGGTAAAGAAGAAAGGTGTGCAGACCGGTGCCAAGACCCACCGAGGAGAGGATGCCCAGGCCGACCCAGTAGGCGCACCACAGCGTCTTCTTCTCCATGTAACACACATACTGCAGGGGCCAGAGAGAGGGACGGTCAACCACATGGCAGAGACACATGCACAGAGTGTGAGGAAAACAAGAAGTGCATGTGGGGGAGGGGGGGGGGTACAAAGAGAGGAGGGGAGGGACAGAGGCACAGTGAGAGAAGGTAAGTGAGTGAAAGAGTAAAAGTGTGAAAGTGTGCAATACAGAGGGCACTTTAGAGGGTGGGAGAGGGCAAGTGAGTGGTAGAGAAAGAGAGGGAAAGGAAGCGAGTGAGAGAGAGACCTTTGCAGACAGAGGTTGTTGTTGAGTTTAGAGGACAGAGCCGTAGGGTAGGAGTGTTCAGCACAGTGTTAGAAGAACAGCACCATTATTCTCTTTGGTGGCAGTCAGCTCTTACACAACTAGTAAAGTAAGACAAGCCAAGATCTCTCTATCGCCCTCACTCCATTCCGCTTCCTCCCGTCCATCCACCACTATCGCTTCATCTATCACTCCATTTACACTCTCTCCCTCGAGCCAAGGCAGGTTGTTTTCAGGAGGAAGCATGGAGTGTGTAGATTACGGGAAGAAGGGAGGGGACTGAGGGGTGGAGGGGACGGACGAGAGGAGAATGAAGGGGGGACTCTGACCAAAGACTCCATTTCCCAGGAAACCCAGCAAAACAAATACAGCACAAACTGCCTTTCTACTTGCTGGCAGAGAGTTGGGAAGTTCAGTGCCAGCCATGGGCGATTTGTTACGTGTTATTACTGAGAACTGATTACACAACTTGTGAGTTTTTGTGTATAAAATAAAAAAAAGAAAAGAAAAAGATTTTATCATTGTGGGTTTCAAAATTCTACAGCTCATGACAGGTAAAAGTGGAAAAAGAAAGGAAAGGATTTTAATTAGATCTATAGCACTGTACACTTGCTTTACTAGTTTCCCTGATAGACATAAGAAATTAAGTAGTAAAACTAAGCTTTATGGGAGGGTTATAATCAAGCAAATGTGATATAGTCACACACACACAAACACACACTTGCTAGAGATGACGTTCATGCAGGTATCCTCTCAGGGGCACTCCTGTGTTCCTGCCATATGAATCCCAATCTCTGTCCTGAATTATGGAAAAATAAATGGACTACTGCTATATCACATTTAGGACAAGCACTTGGTTGAGTATCTTGCTGAAGGACATTTTAACCCGTGAACAGGAGGAGCCTGATAAAGATCAAAGATCAGTGTAGACAACCACTTTATCTCTAGGCCATAGCTGTACCAAACTTGCACACTACATTTAATGTTATAGAAGTAAAAAAATATAAAAATGATAACCTGTCCATGATTGATTTAGACTTTATGACCCTTTCTTCTTTATATCAACATGGATTAGTTCTACAGTGTTCACCACCTTCTCATGATTAATGTCAATGTATTTATTGGTTATAGCGTTCAGGTGCCAACTGCTTAAATATGGTTATTATATGCTATGAAAAATATCTGCAGTATTAAATCACCTTTTGGTGTGTTCCTTCAACACAGTAGGCAATGGAGAGGAGGATAAGGAGGATCAGCAGGCCAAACACAGTCTGTCTTTGCTGCCAGAGCCTGGGTGAAGGAGAAGAAGAAAATGAAAGTGGAAACAATGGATGCAAGTGTGAAAGGGCGGAGGTGAACAGAATACAACGTGGGGAAAGGGTCAGTGAGTAAGGATGAGGGAAAATGAAAAAAGATGAGGAATCATTGAAAGCATGATGGCAGAAATATTAGTGAAAGAAAAGCATGCAGTTCTCATCTCCACTTAGGAGGAGATTGGACTTTTCAGTTCTGTTTTGGGGGAGACAGAGACATCTGCTGGAAACGAATCAAGACACTACATTACAACCTCTCTCCAACAGGAGCAGCATGTTCTCAGTTGGATAACAGACATGTGGTCAATACACTGCATAAATATATAACCCTTTGGTGCATAATGTGGTAACCCAATATTAACAGTGTAATGAGAACAGGGCATGTTAACTGTTTACACAGTTGGATGATTAAAAAGCACTTAAACACTGAGGATTGAGCATGTGGTTTATGTGCATGATTGTACTAAGAGATAATGGATTCAGATTTATGACAAATTAATGACTTATGGCCTGAAGTTTAAACACTTAAGACATTTTACTTATCCTGACTGACTTATCCCTACTTATACTTTATTATTTTCACACAGTTGATATTCATTCTAATTTGGGTTTTGTGCAGGTATTACTTGGATATAAAAATTTTGCACTTTTTACTCCATGAACTCCATTTATTTGATATAGTTGCTACTTACACTACAAATTGAAATTTAATGTATCTATAATACTCGTATAATACACATAAGGAGCAATGTTTCCACATTATAGTTTTGACATCCATACAGAGATATATTTGTGGTCTGAAGTACCAAAAACCATCTATATGTAGTTTTGCATTTCCTCTCTCATTCATCTTGTGATGTCTAGCAAGAAAAGGTCAACTATAAGTAACAATTTATACCTTGCTACTATAGCTTGGTAAAGATGAAGTAAATGCAAATGGCGTAGATCAGAACTGAAATGAGCCAAACAGATGGTTAGCTACTCTACTCTCACATTGAAAAGGCTGTGCAATGATACATTGACTCCCAATCAGTACGCAGTGTTTCCTCAGCTCTCTGCTGCCTTCTAGGTTGCTAGATAAGTTATACCATGATGGCTCTGGGTGGGCTGTGCTGGGGGTGTGGCTGAGTACAGTGACTGTGCAGCTGTGACATCACAAAGTAACAGAAAGCTTCACAGCTTGTTTACAGGCATAGTTTTTGAATACAGGGTATTGGATGCATTTCACCAGGGACTGAACGTTGATGCTTTAACATTATTCATATAGCACCTGGCCCTGCTTTAAAATAAAATAAACACATTTTCTACAAGACGGGACCTCTAACGTATCATTTTGTTGCTACTACGTACCTTATGTTTACAAATAGATATATTTTACATAGTAAAATAGAATCTCTACTAAAAAAACTAAAGTTAGTTTGTTGATGTTAGCATTCAGAGCTGTTTGCTGTTAAGCTAACGTTAGCCATAGTGTACAGCAACTAGCTTAATGTTTCATGCGGCGAACTTGCTGTGAACAACTTGCTGTCAGTTTGAACGGCGGACTTTTTTTTTTTTTTTTTTTGTATATTTCTCCCTCGTTAATTGACTTACCTGTGTGCTGAGCGGATGAACTGCGTCTGCTGGGGTGGACATGATATAAATTCACGACCATCAAGTGGGCAGAGTTTATGTTCAGGTTCAGGTTCAGCTCTGGTCAAGCCTCGTGCTGCATGACTAGTGAGGGTGAGGTTCAGGTTAAGGTCGGTGGAAACACATGTCGACGAGGACCAGGCCACTCCACCCGCTCCTCACACTGAGGCAAGGCCAACCTTCCCGCAGCCCCAGGTGCTGCCACTTGGTTGAGTAAATTTAAAGGGACATTTCGCCCTGTCTTAAAATTATGGCTATGGTGGAGGCACTCAAAACAAAGAGCAGAGCCAACGCACTGAACTCTACGTTGCCCTGAGGACTCCCAGTGCACATGCAATAAATTATAAAGCACCCCTTGTCAAGATTCAGGATGAACTTCTCTGTACACTTGCAGACGGAGCCATAATGTGCTTGCATGTATCCCTCTGCAGCATTTACAACACCATGTGTTTTGAATGTTGGTGAACAGCAGCTTCCCTCAGTCACAACACTGCTCATGGTGCTTGCGGCTCACCACATCCTCTTGTAGTTTAGAAAATAAACACGTTGTCCTCACACACTTAACCACAAAGGCCTCCCTGGGAGTACATTCTGACCCTCTTTTGGGCTCTCGGTGTCAACAAAGATTACTAGGTGTGTAAAAGACATGTACAGTGTAAGGAATTTGGCATCAAAGCAAACTCTGACATAGTCTGGTCTGATGCTGTTGCTTGTTGGTGTGGTCTGTGACATGGAAAGACCTTTTCAGCTCCATAAAGAAAAAAGAAAAAAAGAATGATGTATCACTTTTTTCTCCGTACTAGGTTTCATTAGACCTCTGACTGAAGACTAAACAACGATGGAGAAATCCCTCCGGGATGATAGCACAGAGAAGGTCACCTCCTGTCTAGTGTTATGTGTGTGTTTGTGTCTGTGAGGGAGGTGGTGTAAATTACTACACTGGCTATTTTTTTCACAACTATCATTATCTCTTGTTGCCTGACATGCAAAACTAGCACCTTTATAAATAAATCTAACATCACAAAGCAGAGGCTCAGGTCTGCTGTACCCTGTACAATGTTTGCACATGAATAAAATTATCATTCATGCGCTGCTTTCTGGCATTTGAATTTATAGGTTAGGATAAATAAATATACTTCACATTATGCTCAGAGTTTGTTTTTTCTCTGTCAGTTGTTTACAGCATGAACTGAAACACCTAAAGTGCAGTTCTGTAGCACTGAGGCAGTGTTTGAGGGGGAGGTTGCACCTTGGCCTCACCTCCATATCCACTCTTGAAGAGTGATGAGCAGCTCCAGAGTAAAGTAGTGGAGTGTAAGTAGAGGTTTCTTCCATAACACCAGGGTTTCACGCTCCTCCCTGTCCCTCTGCTTTCTCTCATCCACAGGGAGCTCGGGATCTAGTAAAGCAAACACACAAATAAGCATATAAGGAATTGATACTTAGATAAAAGTCATGCAATTACAACAACAACTTTTCAATCTTTTCAAAGATATGTTCTGCTGATGCAGTGTATGTTTTACCTCTCAGCTCTCCATTTGGCTGCTCCTTGCCAAGACACCTCTGAATTAGTTCACCTTCGGCACCACACTCTGCCATCTCGTTCACCAGGAAGGAGTCCTGCTGAGAGAAGAGACGGGCCTCCAGTATAGCATCATAAACTCCATGCAGTTCTGCAAATCTCATGCAAATCTGAACCTGATGTGAAAAAACAAGAACAAAGTCACATGCAACAACACACAAAAACCCTAGATATTCTCCATACACAGGCATGCCTATATAGACTCCTACACACCTGCTGACCGGCCAGTGTTTTCCTGCTCCTGCAGATTACTGGTAACCCAATCAGGCCTGTACATGACCTAATGAGTACTTTAATTAGCATCAATGTTGACACTAGGAACACACGCGAGTGTTGTGAATGTTTCTGTTTGTGCACTCAATTATGAGCCCACCTATCCTGATAATCAGGACACTTACACAGTGGATGGAACAGTAACATGTATAAATGAGTAAATGACAATATTTAGCACTTTGTTTCTTCTTTACATTTACTCAAAGGAGAGTCACACATACTTAGAAGCATGTGCACACTGTGTCTCACTACAGAGCTTCAGGTCTCTTAGGAATCTGTCAGTGAGCAGTGAGATGGGGACTGACACGGAGGTATGCAGCTCACCATCTGGTGGAATTGTCAAAGGTTCACATGCATACACACACACACACACACACACACACACACACACACACACACACACAGTCATGGCTTAATCCCTCTATCCTGTGCCCTACGTCTGGGCCTCTGGCTCCTGTTTCCATGCGTTCACACTTGCTTTGACTGTCAGGTTACCAACACTGTGCAGCACTGATATTACAGTGAGCCATGATGGTTCTTTAAAACCTGTAGGAATTTAATTGAAACAAAAATTTTGTGAGAAATTCTTTTTTTTTTAATTTTATTGCCCTATTATGTTCAGATTTTTTCTGCAGTGTAACATTTTCAGTATTTCTATCTTGCTATGGGGCCAAAGACCAGAAAAGGTATATGATCACTATATATGTCCAGCATGTTTAGGTGTCCAGTGTTATCCTGCCAGACAAACATACACATTCTGAGCTGTGAATAACAAGGTTGTGAGTGCATTGCAGATTGATTTGTGCAATTGAATGTTCACAGGGAGAAAAAAAATCTTCTCAGACAATTAGACTGCAAGGCATTTGGAGAGCTCCTCCTGGCCCTCTCAGGGAACCATAAACAAAAGCTTTTCATCAGAGACCTTAAACCTTGTGCACACACTAGAGGCACTTTATCATTTCTTCCTGCACAACAGTATTTAATACACCCTATCATTTCTCCTCTTGCACTGAGGAGAACAATGCGATCCCACAAAAAGACTTAGCAAAGTGCGTCAATGTGCAACATCCTGCAACACAAATTATGGAATTTCATGCCAAGCAACCCACCTCAGCAAGTATGTGCTTTATTCTACAAAACAATTAATTTCGTTTTTAATTACATTTCAATGCATTATTCACAATAAATACACAGGAAACAGTTTCATAACAACACTGCTGCTTGTGTGAGACACAGTAGCACAGCACTGCTCCAGCACTTGATTGCGCAATCGTTTCAACCAAAACAACTGAGACCTGTTGAGTAACTCTTGTGCAAGGGACAATGAGAAACTCAACACGGAGCACGTAGACCACTTTAGGATGAGAAATTTAATAAGTTGTTATCAGTTTCCACCTTTCAGACACAGATAAACACACTGCACCAGAGGGAGAATTACACATTCACAAAGTGACACAAAGACAAAGCGGGGATATAATATCACTGCATTTAAACATTTGAACACATTATGGAGAGAGAGTAAACTCACCGTTCAGCTGATGTTTAATCCACAATGAGCTCTGGGCTCAGATAAATTCTGTGGTGGAACCCCAGTGGCAATGTAGGGCAAAAGTACGCTACCCATGAACTGCATCATAACTTGAGTGCAGGGTGTGGTGATGGAGGGGGCCAGTGAGGGATAGAGTACTGATACAGGGTTGCCGGGGGAGGGGAGAGAGCAGGCTGACAGAAGAGAGGCACAGAAAGACAGAAAGAGGGAGAGACTTCATCATTTGCCTGGTAGAACCTCCAGAGAGCCAGTCTAATTAAAGTCTATAAATAAGTGGATCTCTTTCCTGGAGCGCACTTCTAACACTTCTCAGTCCTCAGTAGGTTTCACACAGAGTGAATGAATGGCATTTGGGCAACGAGAGCTCAGCTATATCCCAAATAAAAAAAATTTAAAAAATCACCTCGGGACATCACATTTTTCAGGTCATAACTAGAGACAGGGGACCTCAACAGTATCTCCATGTTTGAGTTTCAGCTCTGCCTTGTTTACCAGAGTGAGACAGAAGTCCTTTGCAGCACTTTGTGGTGATTGTTCTTCACCAGGTCACTGTGTTCCCACAGTTGGAAGTTGTTTCTAATTGGACATGAACACAATGCTTTTTGTGTTACTGTCTCTTGGGGCCTTATAAGAAAGGTACAGTAGGAGTATGTTTCAAGGGGAGAAGATCTCCAGTGTCATTTAAAACATCACCATAGCACTTAAATGACAGTGTATATACTCTATGTTGAATATCTAAACATGGACAATGTCTGTGTCATGCACAGCCTGTGGTGGAGTCTTAGCACTGAAGCCAGATCAGTTACTTCCTATGAGGTTCTGACCTGTAATATTGCTGAGAAGTCACATTGCTGAGAGGTGTTTTAGTTCATGAGAAGCAATGGCTGGTGCTGGACACAGAACTGTCCACCAAAGCAGGAAAGAGTGATGAATTTATCCAGATAACACTACTGTAGCTTTTGACAGTGGAACAGTCACATTTTTGCTCTGCCACAGTCATCCTAATAGGAACTAACTTGTATGTAAACTGATTTACTTTCCGCTTACAACCTTAAAAAGGGTGAGCTAAAAATACAGGCAAATCTCTATAAACCAATCTACTCCAACAATGGAGGAGGGTGGTGCGGTGGTAAATGCAATCCCAGCACGAACCCCCAGAAAGACAAGGAATATACAAAAGTCCTTAATACTTCATGTGCACGTGACCAAGCAAAACTTCTCTCCTCAGTCAACTGACATCATGCTGTGGTTTCACTTTACAGCAGGACGTCAGCCCACGTTCAGCACATTATCTATAGGCTGGATCTTGGCAGCTGATATTCGTTCCATGTCCTGTCATGTTTAACATTGTTTGTTACACTAAATCACGTGGAGCTTACTCTCCTGACACATTGGAGAAGAACCTTGCTATCTGTACCTGGACACTGTAAATTTAGACTGCCACTGTCCACTCAAGACAACAAAAATGTTTTTCTAAAGATTTTGTTTAAATGTATTATTGTAGCTGCTCAGAATTTTTCATGTATGTAGTATGTGATGATAGTTTACCAGAGTAGCATGCGTGTCACTGATTAACTAATTTTTATTCTATTCTTACTTTGATATAAATTAGACTATGGTTATTGTTATTATTATTAGAATGGAATATTGTAAATTAATATAATGGATGATATTGTATTTGATAATAATATGACAGATTTTTTAGTTTTTGCAATGTGTGTGTGTGTGTGTGTGTGTGTGTGTGTGTGTGTGTGTGTGTGTTCCCCTGTTCCCTGCTGTGGAATCCAGGCGACTGTGATGACACAATGTAGAATCATGTCTCATTGTAAAGACAGTCAGTAGGTTCTATCTCAGTGGGAAACATTGTTTTCTGATCTGAAGATATTCAGATCACATAACTTCAACAGAGCTTCAGAGGAAGCAAACGATGAGATGCTGGGCCCACACTTCATAGATGTGGAAGAAATAATTGATGTAAATGAAGGAAGTGAAGGAGAGGAAAAAAACATCAAGTATGTATCTCACTGCAAAATATGGATTCTTTTCTCCTCAGTTTTGTTTGAAAATATGTGATAAAGAAAGATCATATAAAACTTGTTCTGTTCTGCTGTGTGTACAGTGAACGAGAAGAGCTCAGGAGGAGACTCTGTCAGGTTAAAACCAGATACAGACAGGAGAGGGAGCTCCATGACTACATGTTCGAGCATGGACTGGCACTTGAGGAGCTCATAAATGAGACAACAGCTGAGAATAAATTCCTCACTAGAAAAATGAAAAAGTATGAAACCAAACCGACTAGATCTTAATTTTTTCCCCTGTCTTTGGCACCAGGCCCAAAAGTGACTGCAAAATTCACATAGGCTACACAGGCTAAGGTGTATACAGTACAAATAAATTAAATGTTACTTTCAGTATATTTTCAAAATAAGATATTTAAATTTTTATTATTATTATTTTTATTGCTTATATATTCTTAATGATTTTGTATTCAGGTTCCAGCAACAGATGGCAGATATAAGAAAAATGTGGGAGGAGGAGGATGAAGAAGCCCTGCGCCAGGAGTTTCTGTCTGAGAAGGAATGCGTTGTTAAGAGCCAACTGATTTACATCAGGAAGAAGGTGGGTCACATGCCACTTTTTCTTCTTTTTGATGTATGTAACATGTTAATATATTGACATTCTAATTAAACACACCTTTGAATGAATGTGGGGGAAATACATTAGTGTTGTTAGAAAAGTCTCAGGACTGGTGGTGACCAGTTCATGTAGACCAGTTGTACAATGTTCATCAATATAATGTGTGACACAAGATTGTTAAATTCCTACCAACCTGTAGCCTCCATATAAACAGTTGCTAAACTCTTGCTTGTCTTTGTTTTGTGCAGGAGAAGCAGAATCAGAAGCTGAGAGAGAGAAATGAGGAGCTGACTGCTGAGGTATGACCCCCGACTCTGCTACGTGCTCATTATTACCTCCCCTCTCTCCTCCTGTCTGTCTCTTACTCACTATTTTACAGCCAAACTTTGCTCTTTAAAAGTAATTAAAACATATTCAATGGCTGAATACATACCAAAGTAGCAAAGTTAATTTCCTCAGATTCTCCTGGACTCCTCTCATTTTCAGCTGGACAGACTTAGTGTGGGAGACAAACATCAGCAGCAAATTCAAAATCTGAAGACAGCTGAACAGATATATGAGGTAGAAGGTAGTCCTTATCATTACATAATAATGAAATGATACTGTATATGTTCTTCTATACTGCTTTCCTGTCCAAACAACACATTCATAGTGAGTGTAGTTGGAGGAGCTTCAGTGACTCTGTGTTGTAAAGATGGTGACATAAGATGGTGTATAGATTTTAGAACTTATATTCTAACTATGTATATGTGAGTGTGTGTGTGTGTGTGTGTGTGTGTGTGTGTGTGTGTGTGTGTGTGACACATCACNGTGTGTGTGTGTGTGTGTGTGTGTGTGTGTGTGTGTGTGTGTGTGTGTCACACATCACTGTATCTTCCTGACATTTCATCTTTCTTCTGCAGGACCTCAGACAGCTCAGACAGGAACAGAGAGAACTTCAAGAGGCACTGATCTGCAAACAAGAGGAGCAGATTTTGTAATTACTGTGCCATAGTTTTTTGATGGCAGACTAGTCTCAGCATTTCACCAAGGCTGAATATGATGCATTATAGCTAGCTCATTACATATGTGTAGAGTCTCACATCTGTCTGTTATTTGCTTTGATAGAGCTGAACTGAGTTCCCAAAATGAGTCCAAGACATTAGGTGAACAAAGACAGCCAGAGGACTCCTCAGCAATGGTGAATATAATATAAATTATTTTACATGCTCACACACAAATAGATACACTTGTTCGTATTCTTGTCAAGAGATAGATGAGAGGATTGATACTATGTTCATGTTTGTTTAATAAATATGTATCTGGTGCCGGCAGCTGGTTAGCTTAGCTCTATACAAAAACTAGAAAGTAATCACATTTTGTGCTAATATGACAAAATCCACCACTAAAGCTTTTCATGTAACTCACGGTGAGAAATGAAGAAGCAGTTTTCTCAAAATGTGAAAGTATTCTTTTAGGTTTTATCCTTCACAGAAGAGGTCAGCCTTCAAATATATGTGCTGAGGCTTTCTGTTTTTGTTGTAGGATACAGATGATGAAAAGCACAAAAATGAGAGGCCACTGAAGACTGAAAGGTACATTTGTGTTTCACAAGACACTAAAAAATGAAAGTTCCTTTGTTCTTTACACGTGAGTGTGTGTGTGTTTAGCTGGTGGAATCATTGTACCAAGGCCGTGTGGAAAGGAGTCAAGGTGGCAGGAGTCATCACCCTTTGTGTCTTTCTCTCTGTGGGTCTCATGGTGTACATGACATCTGACTGCATCAGTCCAGATCCTGACTGCAACCTGTGGAACATTGCTTTTGACCTGCTGTTGCTCCAAAACCAGCTCTATCACACACACACACCCTCCTGTTAATTAAACTCTATTTGCACTTCTGTGATGTTGCACTGAATTATATGAAGTAAGACTGGGTAACTCCAAGAGAGATGAGCCAGGAGACACAGAGGAGGCTCTGAGCACTGGGGCAGGTGTAAGATCACGTCACAACCATGAAAGATTCTGTCATGACATTTTACAGGTGTTTATCCAAAGACCAAAATAAAGGCCAAATGTAAAGATAGCTGTGGTATGACCCATTAGTACTGAGCGCTAATATAATAATAAAGTATTAACTACTGAATACCCATGTAATAATAAGTAGTTCTGCTGTTGTCAGTTTTTGACAAAACAAAATACATAAATTTAATTAAATAACACTTAAATGTTTTTTCACAACATCATTTAGCTGACAGTGTGATATAAAACATCTGCTCAAGTTTACATTTAAACTGACTTAGTTTTATTTTTTAAGCCGCCTTCTTGTGACGTCATCTCCAAGGGACCAAAAGAGAGGTAGGAGCGTCATTCATGCCGCCAGTCCGTCGAGCAGACCAGCAGGTAAGAGATGAGAGCCAGTCTCACCGAAAGTAAATGAAGTGGTTGACACAGAGTGGCCATGAAATGTATGAACACAAGTCTGTTCGTTGGTAAAGTGATATCGACTGGACTGAAGTGTCGTTTCTGGAGAGTAAGCGGTCCTGCTTGTAGCCGGGGAGCTAACGCGAGCCAGGCTAGTTTCACATTTAAAGTTAGTGATCTTGTTAGCTTATTAGCCAAAGAAGTTGAGTTAAGTTGAGTCCTAAATCGTCGATGTGTGGACAAACTATCAAGAGGTTATTAGAGGCGCATATAGTTACTCAGCACCGTTAATAGCCATTGGTGGAGTTGGTGTTATTTGTCTGTCATAGTCTGTGAAGTCAGTAAATCTTACACCAGGCTGACAGTAAAGTGGTTGTTCCGAAGCTCCCGTGAATGAATCTCACAAACCCATTAAATACAGAGAAGAATGGAAATTTGAGCATCGACCTTTCCATGACACCTGCTGCGACATGGTCGGAAGCTCCAGTTAATGTATGATGAACTTTTCCTCTCATCTTTAAAGATGTGAATGTGCTGCTGTTTCAAACATCTTCATAGGTGCGTATTTGTGACAAAAAATTAGTGTCACTGATTCTGTACTGTCGTTTTCGCAGGTTTGAACATGGATTTGCTGTATGGTCATTTGAGCTTGGGCGTGGTAGCAGGACTGGGCTGTGGCCTCTTCGTCGGCTGGCAACTTCGAGGACGCTTTCATCCAGCATCCAAGAACCTGATGGAAGTGATGGGGAACGGCACCAGTGAGGCAAGTGTGATGGGAGAAGGAGGCGAATTCAAGATGATTCTAGTTGTCCGCAATGACCTGAAGATGGGAAAAGGAAAGGTCGCTGCCCAATGCGCCCATGCTGCTGTATCGGCTTACAAGCAGGTCCAGCGCAGGAACCCAGAGCTTCTCAAACAGTGGGAGTACTGCGGCCAGCCCAAAGTGGTGGTGAAGGCCCCTGATGAGAACACCCTGATCGATCTGCTGGGTCGTGCCAGAGAAGTAGGGCTTCCCGTCAGCCTGATCCAGGACGCAGGAAGGACTCAAATTGCACCCGGGTCTCGTACTGTGCTAGGTGTTGGTCCAGGCCCAGCTGATCTGATTGATAGTGTCACTGGAGACTTGAAGCTCTACTAGAGTTCTTGCTGTCAGACTTGCATACATACATGCACATATCTTTGTTTGTTAAAACCATTTTCAATATAAACTACGCTCAGCTACCATGTCTATATTTTTATATAACAACAAATGACTTGATTACATGAAACATCTACTTGACTTTACTTTGCAATTTAGGGAGTTTTAATGCCTGTATTTACAAATCAGTTGCCTCTTGAACAGCAGCTTGATGACTGATTACTCAGACATTGACATAAACACAGTAAAGTTTTCATGCTGCACACCAACCAGTTTGCGAGTCTGAAGACATGATGCTCACAGAAAACTAATGAAAAACATGACTTGTCAAATATAGATAGTGGAATGCACTAGTTGGTCTCATTTGAATCAAATAAGATTCATAAGCTACTGAAATCAGATAGGCCTTTCTTTATATCATCAAGTATTTAGTGCTTGAGAATACAGTGGAAGCAATGAACACTTTGATGTAACATGAGTCTACAGTGCAGCAGTAGAGCTGCTTGAATCTAATATCAATATTATGATAAGCTAAGTCATTTGGATTTTGTTATAAAACAATGATGACATTGGTTACACTTTCTGTAAAAGTCTAACAACTGAAAAAAGGAATTTATTCTTCCTCCTCACCAGTTATGTCCATATTGTTTTATTGTGGGTGTCCTTTTGTCAACATTCCAGTTGTTTCAAGATGAGACATCAATATTGGTAATAACTGAACTTTTTAAATGTCTGCTTCACTCCTAGCACCCTCTGATTTGTGCCATCAGGGGGTGCTGGTGCTACATCCTTCTAATGACTAAATCCTACATCGACATTAAACTGATAAGAACATATTGGTGACAAAGTAACAGGACAATGTTACAACACAATCCATATAACAAAGTACAGCTTCAAAAACTGCTGAATCAGCAGCTCTGAGACTTGATCTAGAGGACATGTAAACTGAACTGGATTTTTAATTGGTTGGTACAGGTACAGCAGAATCAGTAGCATGTTCAAAAGGAGAGGTCTGTAAAACATGGAGTGAAACCACAGGAGTGTTTTTCAGGTAGGGTCAGGTCACTATGGCACCAGTCCATATCTCCTATTCTCTAACTGAAAGCTATACAAAATCAATAACATATTTCCTGTTGTGTTTTGTTTGGCTGCGATAGACTTCCACATTCACCTTTGAAATTTCATTTCCTTGGTTACACATAGGTACACTGTTTGGAAATGGAGAAGTCATTCTGAGGGTGTCATCACACTAGTCTCTACAATCTGACACTGAACTACAAACTCTTTCACACACTATACCATGACATCACTTCCCTTTTCGGAGAGCAGGGTGTGCTGTAAAGTCATTGGATGGTAAACCACAAACAGTACACGTAAAACACAACCACACTGTTCTTGACAAACAAGAAGCCTTTATTGTTAAGTGGAAAACACAACCGCTGTTTCATTCATTATGATCCTGATTATGCACAATCAAGTATCTTAAGTGCACAATTTAAATCTAAAGGTAATTTAGATAAGAATATAAGTTCAAAGGAGTTAATGATTGATTTCTTGTATACACGCTAGCCTTTGATAAAAACCTCAAATTACCACAAGTCTGTGATACTGTTTCTGAACTGTGTGGAAAGGTGAACTGAAAAGGTTAAAGGCAACCCTCAACAGGACATGAGGAGGATCAAATGTGAAAAATCTCTCCTGCACACTTACAATAGTAACCTAAAATGATGTCCAGCAGAAACAAACCACAGCATAAAGAGGGGGCATGGGGCATGTTTGCCAAACACAAACAGGTCTGCAGTCCCTCCTGAGGTGGTATGGTCCCATGTTAGAGCAGTAATTAAAGCACATGGCAAAGTCGTCTGACTGCAGATTTGTTTGGAGAGTCCTGCATAGGCTTTGCTGGAAAGAATCAAACTTTCCTGAAAATTGTATGGAAAATACTCTTGGGTTTTCTTCAAGAAATAGCCCTGAAGCGTGTGTGGGAACTGGACAGGTACAACGTAGTGTTTCAGGATTGTGGTCATGGAAGCGGCAGTCTCATGTTCAAATATAGAAGAACATAGTAGCAGTTTTGTGTCTGAATATACAATAATTAAATGCATTTTACAGTTGGACAGAAGAAGCTGCTCACACACATCAAAAGGAAGAGGTTCTACATTAATTTCTTCTCACTACAGAGTGCAAATCAGATGCTTCACGACAGACCTTTTTTATACTGAGAAGAGGACTAGCTCTTCCCACGAGCCCCCCATTGTACATAAACCATTTCCCATTCAAATAAAATAGACAAAAGAAAAATTAATCTAGTCAACACGGAATGTGAGAAAATTAATCTTTGTGATTCAATCTTTTCTTTGACAACAGAAATAAAATGAGTCCTTCATGACAGTTTAAAAAGGGGAAAAAACTAAAAAAAAAACAAAACAAAACAAAAAAAAGTTTGTATTATCCCAGGCTCCCTGTAGAGGGCAGAGAGACTAAAGGTCTGGTGAAGGACTGTGGGAGATGGATGGATGGTAGCTCCAGCCTACATGTGGAGAGAAGGGGGTGGGGTCTTTACATGCCATAGCCAAAGCCTGGTTGAGCTGCTGGCTGACCATATCCTGCAGGTGCCTGGTAGCCATAGCCGTAAGGCTGCTGAGGAGCCACGGGTACACTGGGGCCCGCTGTCAGCATCAGCTGGGGTGTGCCTGTAAGACAGACAGAGAGGGTCTCAGACATGTGACTGGTATGTTTTACTTGAACCAGAGCCAGCGCAGATGTAAAACACTAATGATTTGATCACAGTGCTTTCTCACAAAGTTGAAAGATTTCAGCTGCGAGACAAACAGCTACAATCCATCTATTGTCATGAACACGGAATACTTTGACCCATGACCTATTTATAAAACTCCCTAAAGGACCTATTTTATATTATCTCCTAAGTTTTTCTCTATCACTTTCTTTCTTGATATGAGCACATGTTTTGGTGCCCTAGGTGAAACATCTGCTGCCATCCCTTAGGAGTCTGACTTTTTTTCAACTTCTGTTCTGTCATACCATCAACAACACGTCAACTATAGTATCTTTAAATACATACTAGAGGCTCTTATGTATCATCCTGGTTTTATCTTCTCAGGATATGACACCGAACTGATGATGTCTAAGATTTTTCACATTATCAAGTTACGGTTCATCTGTATCTTTGATGCCTCTAAATTATACTGTGTCATTGTACCGAGCAGGACAGGACTTAGACATTCTTTGACCTCAGCATTAATAAAATCCCAAACAACAGCAGCCCTTTAAAGGTGTATAAACCTGTTACATTTCACAGAATCAGATGCAAAACAAGCCCATTCATTCTGCTGTTATACTGAATAAATGAAATTCACTAACTGCTACTTTCATAAATGTTGTTGCTCTGTGTCACTCGCTCTTATTACATTCATTTCAGTGAAGCCGAATCTTGTACGATTATGGGCTTTTTAAAAATGAAATCCACCAACCAACTAATTGACAACATGACCTGAGCTGAGGACACACCTCCACACATGCAGTATTACCTGTATCCTGATGATACAAATTTATGATTTCATATCATGTTTGGATGCAACAAAAGTAATGTGTGTTTACGATCTGCAGGGTTGGAAAAGCTGCACAACCACCATCTGATGACAGAATGTGGGTTGTTTGTTCACTGATCAAACCAAATTACATCAGTCCCCATGAACTCTTCATAGATAACACCTAAAATTATTTCTCAAATTTAGAGAAATACTTACAAGTGTTTATCATTCACATTATTAACAAACAAATGACTGATCCTAGTGAAGAACCTGTTGGGAATTATTACATAATTCTTTTATTATTATTACATAATTCTTTTCGCTGTAAGACTTTTTGAAGTCTTACAGCGAGTTTCATCGTTTTGCTGTCCAACCCACAACTCTTTGGCTCATGGCCGAAATAGCTCAAAACTCACTGTAAACTGTTCATCAATGTTGATTAGCCCTGATGGCATAGATGAGTATTAAGCTGCTAATATTTCCCTCAGAGACCAAAAAACAAAGCTTAAACAAAAGGTAAAAGCTAAAGGAAAATAAATTATTGCAATTATTGGTTTAATATTTGTACTTAAAATTTGTGTTTTAAATATATTGATTATGAGAAGTTTTCAGGGGCTCAGGTTATACAGCAGGGAGCCTTGGATAATATAGAGTGTATTGGAATATATAAAAGTGTCGTGTGGAAAAAGACTGATGCCTTTTGTATTTGATCACAGTAGAGGGGGGTAGGGGGTAGAGGGCTTACCATAGACAATAGGTTGCGTCTCTGTTGCCTGCTCCTCCTCTTTCCTTAGGGACTCTGAAGTTTCTAGTTTATCTACCTGCAAGGCAAAGACATACAAGTATTTAGAATGAATCCACACAAGTACAAACAAACAAGTAAACAACAAACTAAACAAGATTAAAAAATATAAACAGTTACATGTATGGTAGATGTGTTAACTATTCTGCAGGGAGGATGGTGGGCTGCAGCCATGAGCCGATTTCACTCAGTTTTAGGTGACTGAACCAGAACTATTAGCTTAAGCTTTTCATGCTTAATACACAAATTGTGCAGCTATTATTACAGTTTGTACTGAAGAGCAGTAATAATGCATTAATGAGTAGTGCTCAACTCCTTTCTTGTGCTTATAATACTAATGATAAATGAGAGGAGATGAAGTTAAACTAATCTTTTTAATACGTTAGAACTGCCTGTGTGGCCTGCCAGACAGTAATTATGGAAGTAGTAAATTTGTCAAAAACAAAGGAAAAACATCTAGAAGCAGCAAGTCAGATAAAAAATGTGCAAAATATCCATATCAGGTCCTGAGGGGAAAGCAGCAGCACATGGATGCAGATTATTTCTCAGGATTAGATGTAAAAGACGATCAGCAGTGTCTGAATTCATCATTTTCTCCATGCCCCAAATGTTCAAATCTGTCCCATGCTTTAAGTGTTACACTGGCTGCAGCACTGAGATGCAATTTAGGAGGAGGAAGAGGAGGGAGGAGGATGGTGGAGGGTGAGTCTCAGGCCAGGTGCTCCTACAGTTCATGGCTCTCTAAAGGAAGCCAGGCACAAAGGACAGCCTGCTGCTACATGTCAGCAATACATGTTTAACACATGCTTGTGCCAGTAACAGGCTAATATATCAAAACACATCAACCTGGTTGTGCAGTGTCACTAACTGGGAGGAAATGCACTTTTAAATGCAGTAACAGAATTTCTTTTACTTGTTGAAATAGTCAGCAAAATGGGCGATATTTTCATTAAGTCAGAATGTAAAACAGTTATTGTGTATGTATAAGTGCATTTCCTCCAATAAACCCACTGGGTACTCAGTATTTTATGGACCTAAGGTTTAATATCTGTTGCAGTCTGCTTCAGGTTCATAGTTCTTTAAAACAGAGGGTAGGGGCAAATGGTGGTTACTTAGGAATTGGCACAATTTGCACCTCATGTTTGATGTATTGTCTCTCCACAAAGTGAGCTCCTTCTTTTCAAACTGACAGAAACCATCATCTTATTCCCCACTTGTTCCTTATCCACAAGTGGGGAAAAAAAAAAAAAAAAAGTAGAGTATTACTATCTCATCCTGACACCAATTTGATCTGCACATTTTTTAAGATAATTCCTTAAGGAGGTACTGTCATCATGCCAAATATTTTATAGACATTTACAGTTTTTCCAAGTATCAGTTATTTGAAAATAATATAATAAATAATGTATTGACTACAAAATCTCCAGTCCCCTATTCTTGCAGCAGACTGCTACAGTTTTTTATGGAGACTGCAAATCTATAACATTGCCCTACAATTCCAAAGTGTCAGCCTGAGAGATGTCTCAGTGACTGTGTTGAAGTGAGTGTAATGCGTGGTAAAGCTAAAACCATGCACACTCAAGGCTGCAATCTTCTGAGCTAAATAGTCTGACAGCAAAAACTGAGCTTTTAACTTTCACCTGTTCCTTAACTGCATCAACCTGAAAGAGAAGAAGTGCAGCATAGAAGAAAAAAAATTAAAAATATTTCCCTGTAAATGAAAAATAGCAAAGAAAGAAGACTAAAGTAAGATGGTTGACAGAAGAGCAGCAGAAAGGGTTCTGAGTGTGTTTCATACTGACTGAACTCCAGCCTGGATGTGAATGACCCACCTTGCTGAGGTACTCCCTCATGACCTGAATGAAGTATGGCATAGAAAAGTCCATGATGTTGTGCTTCCAGGCAGTCTCCAGCACCACGTCAGGCCGCAGCAGGTCATAGCAGGTGAACAGGCAGGCGGCGAAACACTCTTTCTTGTTCTCCTGCAAGAACCAGGACAGCAGCTCCTCTGCCAGCTCTGTGTCCTTGGACTCTGACGCATACTGCATGGCATCCTGCAGGGGAGAGAAGGCATGGAGAGGTCAGGAACGGTCTTGGTCAATTGAAGAAGTTCATCTGAAATATTCACAGTGAAAGCAATGGTGAAAAAAAAAAAAACATTATTGGAAAGTGGAAAAAGCACCTTATAGAGCTTATCTTTCTTGCAGAGCTCCACACTCTGTTTCCAGCGGTTGTTGCCCTTGAAGAGGTAGGCAGCGATTCTCCTGAACTCGATCAGCTCGTGCTTCTCCAAGCGCTGGGCCAGTGAGATGTTGTCGAAGTTGTCGTAGGCATCTATTGATGTTCTAAGTGCCTAACATGAATGACATAAACATTATATGACATGACATTTCTGAGACAAAAAGATGTAATAAAATACCATGCCACTGTCAAAGTCTATTACCTGGTAGTCCTCCTCTGTGATGAAGAGGTTGTTAAGTGCTTCATTAACTGATTTGTTGTTGTGGTTCTGTACTGACCGCAGGTAGGGTTTGACCAGAGGCAGCTGTTTAACCTGGGAACACAAATGTACAATCATTATCGCAATCCTGACAAACAGAGAACATTTCTATCATACTCCTGATTTATCATTACAAGAGAGTAAAATGTACCTTGCTGAAGAAGTTGACAGCACGGGAATGGTCCAGTCTGGGGGAAAGCACTATGAGCAGATCATTCAGTAACAACGGCTTAAACTCCAGATAAAACTGGATGGCTTTGTAGTACAGCTCCACGTTGGCCACCTACACCAGGAGAAGAGGCAAAGGACGTATTAGAAACAATAATTTAAGAAGGATAAACACTGGATCAGGAAATAAATTGTAATAATACACAACATGCTAATGTATAGACATAAAAACCCCATCATACAAGATCTCACAGAGTAATTCCAACTCAAAAGAATGATACAAGTTACAGTCATATAATTTATAAAAGGAATCAACAATAAATAGAATGGTTTCAACCTCATATGTAACTGTACCTTGGTGATGATGTCTTTGAACTGTCCCTCTTTCCAAGCATCCGTGGGATGGTTCATCATGGTGATGATGGCGTTGTCATACTCCTCATACTTGTCGTACAGGAAGACCAGCTCAGCCCACAGATGAGCCTGCTCTGCTGCTCTCAGGACCTTTGGGATGTTCACTCTGGACCAGAAGAGCTCCAGATGCTCCCTCATCTTCTGGGGCTTGAACTTGGAGTAAAGGATGGCCAGCTCTGTGAACATCCCCATGTGAGCGCGCTCCAGGCCCAGGGCGGCCTCCAGCATAGTGATCAGCTCCTCAAAGTAACCGCGGTCCTGAGAGGCAAGAGGGAGGATGAGATTTTATGTGCGTTCATATATGTAGACTAAGTTTTTAAAGTTGTGCACAGAATGCCTTCAATCCTATCTTACTTGGTAGTAGTTGATCAGCTCCTCCAGCTCATCGGCGTGTACCACAATGTGGAGACCACACATCTGGGCCAGTCTGAATTCCTTTCCATCCACGCAGGCAAAGCACACCTCTTTCCAGGTGCGGGTGCTGTTGGCCTTACGGGCACCATCCACAGCAGCCTGGTACTCCCCAAGGTGCACCAGAGTTGAGGCCAGACGACCAAAGTTGGAGACGTTGTTGTATAGCAGCTTAGCAGCCTCATACATTTTCTCATCGTAGCAGCGGTCACCGACCTACAGAACAGATCCAATATAGAAATATTGTATTATTTTGTTGACCTGACAACCGATTCACAGGACTGTATGAGAGTGAGGCTAACCTGCTGGATGTGAGCATTGTTGGGTCCATTGATGAACTCTTCCAGTTCTGCCAGGCGATTGGTTTTGGCCAAGGCAAAAATGAGCTCTGTTTCTACATAGGACTCACGGGCCTTCTTACGAGCCATCTGAAGAAATTTGACCAAGTCCTCCCAGTTACCTGAAACAGTGGATATGGATATCAATATGAAGCTGTTGGTGTGTTTTCCTTTCCTTTTCTTTTGGTAGATTTGTAATACTGCCTCGACTGTATGTAATGCTGATAGTGTACACTTTCAATAAAGATCTGCTGCACTTGCTTCAACTGTCAGCAAATACTCCTGGGACTCCCTGGAAACTCAAACGACAAACTCCACTACACAGCTGACGTGGTTGGTATTGATTGATTTCAATCAAAGTGGCAAACAACTGACTCTCTAAAACCCTGCTCTGTTCTTAACGATTGCTCGGTCCACAATAAATCAGGCTCGATTCTTCCCACCATGCTTTGAAAAGTTTTGGACAGACCCTTGTAGTCAGCAGCAGAAGAATAATCGTCTGAATATGGTCTTAAATGTTTTGCCATCTTGTCTTGGTTGAGCTCAACAAGTCTCCTTACCGCTCTTATCAGCAGCCTGTACCACCTCCATATATGCAGAGGGGTCATCAGCTTTGATGTAGGAATCAATGGCCTCCTTAACCAGGCCTTTCTGTAGCTGAGCCTTAGCCAGTTGGCTCCACACAGCTGGCTCATTGCAGCGTTCAGCAAACTCATAGGCCCGGTCCAGGTTGCCAATATGCTCGATCAGCACCTAGGGAGATAGAAAGCAAAAACATCAACAATCAACATTTTTTCAGTCATACTTCTGTATTACAAAAGCTGTTTGAAAGCTCATGACTGACCTGCACAGCAGAGGTGTTGACGTCAAACTTCTTAAAGATGGCAAAGGCCTCCTCAAAGAGCTCATTGCTGATGGCGATGTTAGCGATATCAGGAGCATCATAATTGTCTAGTCTGCTAATATACTCCATCACACGAGTACGGTCAGCTTTGATTGCTGTCAGGATGAGCAGATTCTGCAGATTTCTGTAAGAAAGAAGAGAGAAACTGAGCACACTGTAACTTTGTAATTTGGTTTTGAAATGACTCAGGGCAGACATAGAAAAACCTAGAATGCTACTGCTGGAACAAAGTAACACCTGTGTTCACTGAAGACAGAGTTGTCCAATACAATCTTCTCCAGCAGCTCAATGAGCTCGTTGGGCAAATCTGCAGTCATGAAGGCCTTGACTGTGACTGAAACCTCCTCTGGGTCCTGGGTTTCTGACAGTGCTGTCTGTACCACCTGAGATAAGACACAAGGGAACAGAAGTTTAGAAAAGAACCAGGCAGCAGTATTAAATGACATGAAATTTGCCTTGTGTGTACCCTACCTGGTCAATCAGTGGACGTCTGTAGGGGTTGCTCTCAAGCAGCACACTAGCCCAGAGCTCAGGGTCTTTGCGACGAACCAGGTAGCGAGACAGGCTCTTGAACAGTGAGTTCTCATTGCAGACCTGATGTGAAAGAGACAGAAGATTAAGTTAAATGCAATGCACCATTAAAGTAATTTGGACTGAAAACAAAATATTTGGATAAATAGTGAGTGGCAGGTGAGTACAAAAATTATTCCTCACATTGATCAGCTCCTGGTCACACTGTCCTCTCTCGTAGGCCACACAGGCCAAGTGGGGGTCTCTCTTCTCGCAGTACTTTCCCACCACACGGCTGTCATAGTATGGATTCTCCCGCAGGAAGCGTTCAGGGTTATTGTTGCTGTCGATGTAGATCTTGGCCAAGGCATTATGAGTGGCAGGCTCCTCGCAGCCTTCGTGGATACGAGACTCCAGCCAAGGCAGCAGCAGCTTCAGTCTGTAAAAGAGAGATTGTAAAAAAGTGTAAAAGAGATTTACTCAGGCTGCTAACATGCTAATAACCTCTAATCTGACACATTTTGATAGAATAGAGCAGCACCTGTTCCTCTTTTCTACTTCAGCGACCAGTTCATCAGTGGAGAACTGTCCTCTGACAACCAAAATCAGGCTCTTGATGACATCCTCTGAGCAGTCCACGTCTAAGAGACCACCAACCACAACAGGCAGACGGCTGGGATTCACCTGAAACACAAATAATCAGACTCCTTAGCTTATGTCTATAATAGAAGGATAGACCGATATAGTAATTTGAATGCCTTCGCATTGAACCTTACCTTCTGAACATAGATCTCAATGTACTTTTGCAGGTTGTTGCGGTACAAGTAGAGGACCAGGTCATGGACAAAGTCAAATCGGTCACAGACGATGATGAGTGGCAGCTGGTCGGTGAGCTTGGCTTCCTGTTAGTCACACAGAGCAGAGGGAGAGAGACTCCAGTCAGCAGGATGTCTTAATCATCATCAAAACCTCTACACAAGCCACAAACTTCAACCAAACCAGACACAGTGGGGGTGATTTTCTTAAACCACTGCACTTAAAAGAAATTTATTTTGGTGGTGGAATATTCAATGTGTGTGTATGGTGGACACAAGACCTTTTCAGAATCACTGAAAATGTAATTTAAGGGATTTTCCTGCTACATCCTCAAAAATTACACAATACAATATCAAGGGGAGGGAAACAAAATAAAAAGTCTGCCACTACAACACACAGACATGTTTTTACAGGCTAGAGAATGGTTAGATGAGGAATTATTGTGTCTGACATTAGAGTCACAGAACAAAACCTCTACATATCCTAAAGTAGCTTTCCCATTTGTTATCAGGCAGAAAGCTGCAAGTTGTCACCAAGCGGCAGCATTGATCACTAGTCCTCAGTACCACAGGTGTGTTTCTGCCATCCACATAAAGGATAAACAAACTGGGATTGTGCCCCTTGTTAATACTACTCAAGAACATGCCGCATGGACTGAAGGCCCTATCACAGGCCTACACTCTAAACAGAAACACACACCCTTTGGATGTCTTAAAAGTCCTCAAATATGGAGTACAACACCTGGACATGTTCACTTTAACTATGGTCACACACAAAATATCCAATGAATGCCTAGGACTATGGAAAGAGCTCCGGCACACCCAAGTGGATGTATGGATTGTGGTGTATGAGCATACAGCATACACCTCCATACATATCCCAGTTTCAATCCTGCACCTAGTTCAGGGTCAAGGATGAAAGAGGACTGAAGAGATGTCCTATACTGTGAGGAGGGAAAGATTTACCTGATACATTTGCTGCCATTCCAAAGTCAAGGAGGGAAAGTACAAAAGATAATTGACTGCTATCAGGAAGGTCAGTTGAACATTTATAATTGTGCCTGTATACAATACAGGCAAACTGCTTGGGATCTGGTGGGGATAGTAAGAATATTATAATCTATATGGAATGGGTCAAAATGTGAAAATGTGAATGTGAAGCTTTTCTTTTAATAGCACCAACATGGGATGATATTCTGCAAACCTGTCATAGATCAAGATAACAAAGACAACATGTAACAACAAATTAGTAAAAGTGTAGATAAAGACTAGAAAGATACAGACAACTGAATGTAGTGGAAACAGAAGCAAAAAGAAGGACAACGCACAGGAAGAAAAGAGCTGTTAAATGTCAGTGTTTGATCAGTTCAGCTGTCCCTGCGGCTTTACCTTGAGAAAGTTCTTTACACGCTCAGGGTCATAGCAGTTGCTCTCTCTACAGATCCTCTCCACCTCTTTGATCTGGCCTGTTTTGCAGGCAGCCTGGATGTATTTGAAGTGAACCTCAGGGTCCTGGCTGAAGTTCACAATGGAACCCAAGAAGTAGAAAAGACCTAAGAGACAAAGAAAGTCAGTGATATAAATCCTCAAACAGAGTGCATGCCTACAGCTCCACCAATATAATGACAGCATTATAGATCATCTAATACTGCCTGAAAAACAAAATCCAAATGCGGCTACCTAAACCTAGCTCCATGACTGCAGTTTCATGTACCATTGTTTCAGTAATAGTAAAGGAACTGCACTGATTAATCTCCAGGACATTCTGTACAATCTATTGATTGTCCTGTTTCTGCTCTGACCTACTTGTCTAAATGATAGTTAGGAAACATCTATCTAAGTAAGGGGACTGGAAGGAATGGCTGCATGAGTGAAATGTTAGTCTAATGTTTCCTGTGAATACAGGAATATTTAGGTAAATTGTCCCATTTTAGAAAACAGACGTACTTATAAGGCTTGTTTTAGCTACTTTTTAATAATTTGCCTCTGTCATCAGAATTTCATTGGTGTCTATGAACTTCAAAATTAATTTGTATCATTAAAAATCAAATATTTAAATATTAACCAAAACTGCCTTCATTAAGTTTCAGATCTCACCTTCAAAGCTCTTGAAGGACTCAAAGAGCTCAGTCAGTGCCTGTGTGGTGAGTTGCTCATGGTACTTGGAAGCCACCTGGACACAGATCTGCAGGTTCTGGCGGATGTTGGCCGACAACATGGCCCGGAGGCACTCCAGAGAGTCTTCCACCGACAATGAGCCAAAGAAGTTCACCAGCCACTGAAAAAGCAGGAGGAAATCTAAGTTTAAGTCATTGGTTGCGTAAAATATATACTGAAATTTCTACAGTGGAGTTAATCACAATTTGCTCAAAAAGCAATGAGAGACTGACAAGAAAATAAATAGCCTCTAGTTTCCCTCCGTTGGTAACTGAAACCTACCTCTGGGTTGAGCAGGTGTGTGTGAACCACAGCACGCTTGATGTCGTACAGGTCGGTGTAGTGCTCCAATGCCCTTTGCAGGAGTCCAGCCTTCTCACACAGCTGGGCAATGTGGGCACGATCATAGTTGGTGAACATTTGGTTGCCCAGGATAGCATCAGCAACCTGCACCGATGACATGAAGCACCAATACTGTTAGAAAATAGTTTCCGGCTTCATGAATAATCCATTTCCTTTTAGTAAAATATGTGCATATGTGTCCACCTGTGGAGCATGCATGAGGTTCATCTCGAGCAGGCGAGTCTGCAGTGGGCCTTCTGAGGGTCTGTTGTTCTTCAAAGCGTCCAGGAGGAATGAAGTGCACTGCTGGATCAGGTTGTACTCCATGAATACATCCACGATCTGGACAAACAGAGATACATTGTCACACAACTCAGGAAAGGAGGAGAGACTATGTCTGTGAAACTGCTACAACCCTGACAAGGTTATTACTTGTCAAAACGTTTCAATGTACTAAATGAAGTACAACATCACTATAAGAAAAAAAAAACGTGACACCAACAAAAACACTCCTGCCGCAGTGTTGTATAGTTCTGCACCACTGACAAGATTAAACTTGATATACATAAGACTACACACTTCTCTTAAGGCTCAAAACAATGTAAAGTGGAAGTTGGCTGAATGTGACACATTTCCTCTTCCAACGATCGAAGACAGCTTCTGATGCAATGTGTTTTATTCTTAAAATTCCTGTTACCTGCCAGAACAGCACTTTAGGCAGTAAGGAAAGCTGTGTCAGCAGTTGACATTTGCAGTGCAGAGTTTGCAGTGGCAGGAAGCAAAGCAAGAGCTGCATTGCCTTCATACTACAGGATAGCTGAGGTCTACAAATAGTGGTGTCATGTGACTTTTCAAGGAAAGTTTAGGGTTGATTTTTTAACTGCAAACTTGATATGTACAAGGTAACAAAGTTAATCTTTATCAGTTTAAGAGTAAGGTATAAATGTTTTTAAATACTTAAAAAATATCCATGATTCCTAATGGGTTACTGGAAATCACTCTTCCTTTTATCTGACCTGTGTGATGTCAGCCAGTGGCTCTTCATCCTGGACCAGCATCTGGGCAAACTGTAGGCCTTGTTCTGGGTTGATTCGCATCACATTCCTCAACAGAAAGATCCAGTCTGGGGTGTAGCCCACCTGGAGAAGCAAATAACATTGTTTAAACCCATTAATGTCAGTAACAGAATTTAGCAAAACAAAAAGAGATTAATTACAGTCTAAGCCAGTTAAACATACCTTCTTGGCATACAGGACAATCTTGGGGAACTGACCAGTCTCTGCAAAGCACTGAATGACCTTGTTGGGGACGTTGGCCCTGAGGTAGACACTGAGAGCCAAGGTGGGATCCACTGCCTTCACCAGGTCACCAAGTTCCTCTGAGCACTCGAGCTGAAAAGTACAAGAAATCTCAGCATCAGAAGCAATTCACAACTATTTTGTATCCCTTTACTTTGTGGAAAAATTTGGCTTAAAAGTTAATCTTAATGTCAGAAAAATATAAGATCTCATCAATTACAATGAAAATACAAAAGGAGAGCGTGCCAAAATAAAGAAAAGGCATAGCTAAAAAGGTATGTATTGCAAAAACATAATACATATACTATTCAAAGATACTACATCCTGAATATATAAAACAAGTGAAAATTCAAAAGTTATTGCGATGACATAGCCCCGATCCACAATTATCTTGTTTACCACTTAGGCAGCTTTGAGCCACCCAACTGTACAGTTTCTAAGGGAAAGTTCTCAAACTCCTTACATAATGATCTCACATGATCCAAGATAATAGGAAGTCATGTAAACAAATGGGCTGCTCAGGAAGAACCCCTTCCTATGAGTGGAGGCTGAGATAGAGATCTGCAATACCTTGTCTTCCTTCAGCCACTTCTCCAGAAGCTGCTTTCGTCCCTGTTGGAGGACAGGTCTGCAGAGCTCCAGGGACTCAAACTTGTTGAGCTGGCCCTGGTCCAACAGGATACCAAAGTACTGCAGCAAAGGGGAGGTCTGGCCGGGTTGAGTTGGAACGCTCTGGAAGCGGCGGATGGTGTCTGGGGTACGCAAGATACCCTGAGACGGGAGAGGTCAACTGAAGGTGAGAACAGATCTATACAATATAATCAATACACATATATATGTATATCACAATGTACATCATGTGATAAAACACATGATGTAATCCAATACAACCATGTTTTTTTTAAGGCAATTTTCTGTCGATTAACCCTGTGAGTACCTTTGGTGCATTGGCAGCCACTTTGGCGGCCTCTGAGTAGTTGCCAGCAGCAAATAGGTTGTTGAACTTGCGGGCAAAGAGCTCTTCAGCACCGGCGAGGTTGTTGCGGACAGCTAAGCGGAGGGCCAGATCTGGATTCTGCAGGACATTGGTGATGTAGGGGATGATGTTTTCCTCTTCCACGCACACGGACAGCACCTGCATTATAGGGAAATACAGAGAACAGTTCAGTGCAAGATAAGGCCAGATAAGGATAACAGTATAATCGCTGCCAGATTTAATCTTTGTTTTTGCATAAATCTGATGAAAAATGCCACATTAACTGATACTATATTTGCTTGAAGTCAGTTTAGTTTTATCTGTTATCAGTTTGTTTTATCTGTCTGAAGCCGGTCCTGTTACATCAACATATATTCCAAGGCAATCCATCAGACACTAGTGGTGGATAGAGCAGCTAAGAGTTATCACCATACCAGTCATGTTATTTTAACATCTGAACTCATGTGCTTTCATCATATAAGCAACATCAAGTCAGAATGAGTGTAATGTTATCCCCCCATTCCCTGCCCCACAAAGAGCCCACACTGTGTTTGAAATAATGAATGATCCATTTGATTTGAACTCATCTTCGATAACTCATCTAACCACACTGACATTAAACGCATTCCTTATTCACATCCTGTGCCAGAAATTAGCAGAGTGAGCAAGCTCAGCTGAATTTAACTGTAGGCAATGGCATTAAACTCTATTAAACTCTGTCTGGCCTTGGGTTGTGGCTGCTGAATGCAAATGTATTAATAGCAGGTCAGTGTAACGCATGGCTTTTGTGAGCGATCTGGCAACAGAGGGAGAGAGAGAAAAGAGAACGGGTCGAATGAAAGAGCAGGATGGAGGAAAGGGGAGGGGGAAGGGTTGAAGGAGAAAGACTGCCAGTGTTGGCCCCTCTACAAACAAGCCCAGCAGGTCAGTATCCCAGCTTTCAACACGGGTGAATAGACCTCATTCTTCCTGCCACTAAAGCAGGGTCACTTACTTACTATGATGTGGGTGGACTAATTGGAGGTAGTTGTAATAGCAAATGGACAGAAAAGTTGGATTAAAAATAGGTCCCTGTGGAGATTCTGTGTTCCAATTTGTACGTAGGTGTTGTGAACACGGAGAGGATGTAGTATCCAAAAGTGATGAAAAGGCACACATTAAGTTCAGGAATGATTATAAACAGAGAAACGTGAGTGAAAACAAGCAAGGGCTAGATACTGACCCAAGCCATTTCTTCCTAATGGCTGATTAAAGAATTCCTCCAATCATTTGAGTCAATAATTGACAATATAATACACACACTGTAAACATATTATTCAATTTCTTTCAATATTTAAAAGTAATATTCCATTAATACAATGATCAGAGCCTGATGGAAAAAACAGACAAAGCTGCCAGCACAGCTGTTCTGAACAAGAGAGCACTAAACATCAGGTGATACATGAGCTGTAGTATCAAGTGATACACCAGCACAGACACAAACACACACAGAAGTAAAATTGCTGGGCAGACTTTACAGGTCTCTGTCATGTCATGCTGATGACGTGGAAGAAAAGGTGGAGATTTGACTGGATGGGAGGACCAGCACTAAGAGGATTGAGGGCACCAGGCTGTGCCTCCCACTCCACATCATGTGCTAATAGGTGGTGGGCCCTTTTTTCCTCTCTTGCTCAGTTGCCTTCTCTCATTCTTTTCCCTCCTCTGTCCCTCTCTGGTTTGTTTGCAGCTATCGTCATTATGCGTCACTGTGAGGCCACACACATTCACACATTGTATTGTTAAAAAAATGTCTTCATGTCACTCCATGACTTCAACATTTTAACATTTTATTGTACAGTATGGTTTTGACTGCATTGATTTTTCCTCACAACAGTGACAGGACAGTACAACCCAGTGGTTAACCACCATTTAGTTCTGTAAAAAAAAAACTTACTAACTCCACACACTTTCTTTTGCAACTGAGTGAGAAAATTTCTTAATTTTCTGAAGGTTCTAGATTGTTTGCCTACAAATAACTTTACTACTGTAATAAACTTGTTAACAAAACCTACCCATATATCATACTAATGTTTTTCAGCAGCATATAGCTACATAAGCAACCCTTTCTGATGCATTCTTCACTACTCTGTCTGTACAATCAAAGAGTTTCCATTCATCTGGTGAGTTCCCTTATGCTGCTTGGTAACCAGCAGTGGACTAAAAGAGACAAGGTAAAAGCATTGTAGTGACGTATTTCTTGTTATCACATTACCAATATTGTTGGTAGACAACCCACTCAACTGTAGGCACTGAGTTGCCTAGACAGTGGCCTATTATTTCTTAGACCACTGCCTGTGTGTACTTGTTTGTGTGCATGTTGTGTGTGTACACACACACACTACATACACATATGCAATTCACTGCCCTGGCATAGAGTGAGATCGTCTCTGTGTCAGATCAGCTTTCCTCTCTTTACTTAATAATTCATGTGGTGTGTGGCCTGGCTGGAACATTATTCATCAGCTGGCTGGATCCAGTTCTCCTCTCTGGTTCAGCTTTACAAAAGCAGTAAGACACAACCTTCTCTCCACTGTGTGAAACGCTACACTTTGGATTATTTATAATGCCTCCTAGCAAAGTCTGGGCTTGCCTGATGATGAAAGACAAACAACGAGACGTGATTAATACTCCATACAAGTGCTGATGTTCGAGCTGTGCTTGTTTACATAAAATAACGTGTCAGATTTGTTGGACATGTGATTGCTGATGATGTAAGGCATAAATAATTAAGAAATGGTTCTGTTGTCGCTGTGTCATATATGTTTGGAAGAATATTTGGTTTCATCTGTAGAATTCTACTTTGACATTAAGAAGACTGAGCAGCCATGATAATGATCAATGTCACTTTCCTGAGCACACAGGGTGAACACACTGGCTGACATTTTTACCTGTCCCTTCCTGTTGACCCCAATGATGCCTGAGGTGGCTTCATGTGGAGCGGTGACAAAGATGGTCTCTCCGCTGATGCGGTTCATGTAGATGCAGGTGCCTGTCTCCAGATCATACAGGTGGATGTAGCCATATTTGGTAATAAGGAAAACCACATCTTGCTTTGAGCTTATCTGTCAAGGTTAAGAAAATGACATTTTGTGTTTGTTAATGTAATTATCTGAAAAAAAGAAGAGAGGAAAAAAATACACCAAGCCCCCTGATGTTAAAGAGACATCAGGGGGCTTGTAGAGCATAAGATGATTAACTGAAAGGTAATGAGTTTTATCCTTAGCAGCTACAGATCAAAGTAAATGAACACAATGAAAAAACAAAAAAAAAAAAGAAAAACACAAACCATTTCGTGAGGGAATATATTTGCTGTCCCAGGTAAAAATGCTGTGCAGAGGTTACTGTGTTAATGTGTATTATGTACGTGCTTTATGTGGATTTTATGAATGGCAGTTTATTATCTGTCTGGGCCAGGTGCTTCATTATGAAAACATACCTGCATAGCCACAGGGAAGTCATTCTGGGCTTCTGGAGGGAAGAACACATCCACTGCTTTCTTTGGAAATGGCTGGTTGCCAGTTGGTGGGGTCCCCACTTCGATGATATGCAACTGTATCAAAGACATAAAACAAAAGTTGAAAAATAACTCAGGGAGGCTTTCCTGTGATAATGCTGACACATTTTTCTCCTATCATGTTATTAACATGTGTTACCTTTCCTCCAGCTTGGCCTCTGACAGCAAAGCAGAACAAAGTTGATTCCTCTGAATTTCCTTCCATCTTGAACTGGGCAAAACTGGCAGCATGGCCTTCGATGGGCTGAGAAACTTTTCTATCCACAGAGTAAAGCTGCATGGCCCCCACCACTCGATTTTGCTGAAAAAGGCAAGGGTAAAGGTAATGAATGCAAACAGTTTATTTCCTGTTTATCATGCAAGACAACATGTTTCCAGTGTTACAGTTCTAAACTTCTGAACTGGGATATGTTTGGTACTAAAGTATTTGACATGAGGAGCAAATTACCTGGGCTGAGATACCAATGAGCAGTAGCCATTTCTGCTTGGCGTCAGTGCGGTAGTTGATGATCTGGCAGCCTGCCAGGCTGGAGTGGCGGTCAAAGACTTTCACAGGCTGTGAGTCACCCTCCATGCTCCAGTGGTAGACAGCATTGTCAGTCACAAGCGCAACTGTGTTAAGGGAGATCCACTTCCAGAAGGTAACATCATCCGTCATGGTGTGTGCCTTCATCTTGCTCTTCATCTCAATGTTGAAGATCTGAAGGGTTTTGGCCGCTAAAGGGAGGGAGAGATGGGACAGGAGCCAGGCCCCAGAAGAGTGTTATAGTTTCTGACAGGATGGCCACACACACACACACACACACACACACACACACACACACACACACACATTTATAGGAAAAACACACCAAATTTTAATAGAAAAGGGAGATTCAAATTTGAAATATTGGTCATGGCACAGAGGTCATCAGGCAACGACACCATGACTGATAGATCGGGGATGCCATACATGCTGTAGTCGGAAATTGTGTCATATGAAGTGTAGTGAGACAGGCATAGAAAAAAATACAAGTGAATTCAATTTTGACCTACTGAGAGGCAACACAAGGTGTCACGATATAAATTATGTGTACTTCTAAGCAAGGTAATTCTTCTACTCTAAATGCAATTGGTACATTATGAATTTGCAGGCCAATAAGAACGCTGAACTGTTGAGTTGCTGAAGGCTAGACTCATGTTGAATTATAAGTAAATGAATGGAGGTGAAAAGTTATTTTCAATGTGTATTAAATTAATCAACAATCCAGTGAGCAAAACTGAGAGACATAGGGTTGCAGGTGCTCTTTGTGGTCTGTGAGAGTGAGAATGACTTCATACATGCATACTTCTTCCATAGCACAAGTCATTATATATCAAAAATTTAAATATATATTTAACTAAACTGTCCAGTTTTTAAAGATGTTTCATAATGTACTCAGTATGTGTCATGGATCGTCATATCCGACTACGTGGTCCACCCCATCAAATGAACAGCCTTCATAGAGAGTAACAAAGCAGACAGAGGGTAGAGACAAGAAACAAACAACTCACAAAAAAGGCCAACACATCTGCATCTGGGCCAAATAGTCAAACAGTTAAACATACACTTTGACGCACAATTAAGGGAGAGTAGTACTTTCAGACAAGTGTCACAGAAAAGGTTTCCAATAGTGATTATGCTTGATTATCTACAATTAAGGTTTAATGTTTTGTGATGTCTGGATAACAGACCAGAGATGAAATGTTTTAAAAGGTTCACTCACCTGCATTTTTTTGTGTTTTTTTATTAGTTAGGGTTAATTTAGTGAGCTAAAGCTTTATTATGAAGCAGTGTGACTTCCTTGTTTGTTCATTATTCAATACTCGTCAACAAAGTAAGAAAAAGCAAAGACCAATGCGTTAGCACAACCGTCAAGATCATTTTGCCATCACTGAGCCATGAAATCAGAACAATAAGCGGTGTGGTGAATGGACCACTTGCAGCAGCAGCCAAAATTTAAAGAGCAAGCAAAGAGATTTTTAATTGAATAATGATCAGTTGTTGGAGGTGTGTGTGCGCATTGTGTCCATCCTTTAGATGTGGTTACATGAAAAGGTTTGATACTGTGTCACATGACAAGGTCGGCTGAGAATCATCATTATGGTAGACTGAGCAGGAAAGAGTGTGGTGGAAAACGGGAGGGAGGTTCTACACTGGCTTAACGCTGCATTGGTGAGAAACAGACAGGTACTACAACTTGAGCCAATAAGAACATGAAGCTCTCCAATGCTATACCTGTTGAGTTACCTGTTCCTCATGACACTGTTGTAAAATCCACCATAAACACACAGTTCATGTTAGCTGTGAATGATGAGGAAATGCCTGTTGCTAAAGTGACAAAGCTTTTAACTAGGGAGCATTTTCTGAGCTGTCACATACAGGAGAGGACTTTAAATTGTGGTGACCAGTGTCATTACCATTGCAAATTGAAAGCAAAGAACTGCATGTGTTTGCTGTGTAAAATTTAACCAGGCAGCATGGTGTGCAGTAATGCAGCTACTGAAATGCTCACTCCTGCTCAGGTGAGGGTGTCACATGTTTGTCAGCAATGAACTACAACTCTATAAAAAGTTCACACAATTTATAACTGCCCATTGTACCACATCCTCAGTAGAAAGGACAGTCAGCAAAGAAAGATTGTTGAAAGTTGACTTCTTTTTTCTTCTTACCAATAACACTGCCGCAACAAAACACCAAAATTTTTATTACACCCATTACCTTCCATCTTCTCACTGCAAAACATTAAAACTCGCCAATGTTCTCGAGCTACATTTACCTGAAATCGACACATTCAGCAAGCTAGTTTATCCAGTCAAAAAAGCAAAACTAGATGAGATAAACCATGTGCTTATATAAATGCCCTGAGGATGCTTTTGAGTGGTTTAAGTAATATTGTCATTTAAAAAAAAAAAACTGAAGGACTAAGGGGACTTAGACATATACTAATTTCACAACACAAACTGTGACCACAGGGAGATAAATTGCCCAAAAATCCTATGGCACATGGCTTGTAAAATGTTATTTTAATAGTTGGACAGGGGCAAGGCCAAGAGCTGAACACAGATGGATACACCAGGGTGTTTGGCTCTTGGATCAGTTTAACTCAAGTCTTAATGGCAATAAAATTCAAACCTAATCCCCAGTTTTTACACCCTGACACACAAGCCTCACAGGTGACTCAAAGTCTCTTTTTGACCCAGTTTACTGCTCATCTGAGACAACTTGTGATGGAAGGACAAAATCAGAAAAATGTGAAATCAAATCAATGCAACCATAAGATGCCATCAGATTTTCCACACAGGTTACAAGTCAGCACATTAAGTCTCTAGTAGTAGGAGCAGAATCTAATCTTAAGCACAGTGAACCAAAAGAAGTCAAGTTTGTAACTTTAAGTAATAAACATGAAAGACAGCTGGGAAACAAGTCACAAAAGGTTTGGGAAATTACGTCGTCACACAGATGGAAGAGGACAAGGATTTCAAAATGGAAATTGAGAAGACGTGAATTAAAATGAAATTATTTTTACCCATAGTATTACCACATGTAAAATGGGTTCTAAATCACTTGTACATATAATAAAAATGATGGATGCCAGCAAGCTATAAGGCTGTGAAAGCTAAATCCTGTTTACAAAGAAATATTTTCAGTGCCCTAGATGTGGAAAAAGTCCCAAATATCATCCAGAAACTGGTTTAAAAATATAGAAAATATTAAAAACTAGGCCAGTTACAGGCTTTAACACTACTGTACCAAAATTTTTTCAGTGTTTTGTAACACATAATGGGAGATAAGGTAATGTAAACTTTATTCAACATAGTCTGTATTCTGAAATTTTTATTTTTACAGCAAAGGGCTATACTAAATGAGATCATTTCCGATGTTTCTACCTTCCATAAATACTGACTTGAAAACAGGATTTTACTTCCACAGTGAAGTAGTTAAATTTCAACTCACCGTCTGCAAACAGATAAGAAAGCAGTAAAGTAAAAAAAAAAAAAAAAAGAAAAAAAAAGAAGAAAAAAAAGAACATAGGAAAGACAAAAACAAAAACAAAAAAGTCAAAGCAATCATGGATGCTGAACAAAAAGAATAAAAATATGCTAGTTTGAATATTTACATGACAAATGTTTGGGAAAAAACATACACATTGGCCAGTTAAAACTACTTGATACTGGAAAAAACTAAAATAGCTGGATGTGTATGGACATAAATAGATGAAAATATTTTGAAATACTTGTAAATATTAAATGGATAATGTTGCTATATTAAACAAACATGTCAGAACTGAATGCTGCAGACCCCTTACATGGGTTTAGTTAAAACATGAGGTAATCACTGAAGTAACAATGTATTTTTCTCTCTTTTTTTCTATGGTAACTCCTACATTTTTAGATTTAGAGAAACATGGCTGCTGTAGTGCTAATACACTGCCATACCTTTAAGTGCAATGACCTTGCTGGCTGGATTCATTATGGCGCTGTCGGCTGAGATGGGCCTGCGGATAGGTGTGTTGGGGTCAGCCATGTCAATGATCACCACCTGAGTCTGCTCGCCCACCTTCTCCCGGACACAGATGAACTTGTCCGATTCCATGGTGAGGGTACTGAAGCCTATGTTGGCTGGGTTGATGCCTAAGTTTTGGAGCTTTGAGAAAAGGGAAAAAAACAGAAGTTGAACAGAAATGTCTTAAAAAGTTGCAGTTTATAAGATAATGATGGACTCTTGTTGTCAGGAGACTGTGAGCTCCAGGTACACTTTGCATAGCAATGATAATTTTGAATAGTCAAATTAAATACATGTTGACTAAACAACAATAGTTCCCAAAAAGAAGGCTTTGACTCTGCTGCTCAGCTGCTTCACAATACCAAGGCCAGCCAATGAGGTCACCACGCCTGACACTGAGTAGCTCTCTGGACACATGGAGTTCATCACAACACTTGGAGAAATGGGCTGGGTGGAGAGCTCATTCAGTGCCAATTTCTCAAAGCATGGGCCAAAGAGGAAACTACAACCCTATTACGCAACACTTAAGTCACACTGCAGTCTGACTACCAGAAATGTATCTGGTTTGACTTCTTGAAACTTATTGCATTTGGATTAGATATGCACGATAACTGTATGGAGGACAATTTTGCTACACCTGTCCTGTCAATCACCTGTGCTTAATGTTGAAAATGAGATGAAAACAAATTTTAATTCTAAGGCAGTGTTTCTCAGACTTGCTTCTATCAAAGCACAACAAGACGTTCAACTTGTGTGAAAACCCTGAAACTAACACTGGAAAGCTCTGTAGTCCAACTTACTGCCAAGGCTGGAAACAGGGCATCCTGCCTGCCTCACGCAAAGCCTGACACAACACTACCTACTGAAGGCAGCCACACCGGATGGCTAAACCAGAACAGCTGTGGACAGAAGTCTTAGGACTCTGACATGATAAGAACAAACCATAGATCATGGTTACAATTCTAATATTATACAAAATACAAATAGTACAACAACTCCTCTTCTTGCTAATCGATAAAAAATGACAATGCTGTTGTGAAGTAAGCCTGAAAGAAATTAAACTACCAGAAAATTTTCCATAGATCACGTAATGCTGTTGCAACTTCCTCTACTTTTGCAGTCAGTATTACAGCACGTGTACAAATGTTGTATAATTCCCTACAGCTACTAGGAGCATCAACATGAGACGATGGCTGTGCAGATAAATCTTTTGTGGTCAGTTCTTGGTATCTTTGCTTTGACCATATGCTACAGACCAGAAGTGAGTTTACAACATATTTATCAAGTTATTTCTGCACAGTGAAACATCAAACTTTTAATTTATTAAAACACATTTTTCCAAACAAATGAAATGATAAACTTACATTTTAATCTGTGCTCTAATGACAGCTTTACATAACCACCCTTAAAGGTTAAGTTGGTACATTCATTATTTGTGGCCCCCAATTTAAATTTCTAAATGTCAAGAGTAGTTTCCTGAACACAAATTGGATCTCTGCCATGGAACCTATTATGCTTGCCATACACAGCCAAAACTGACCCATGTTTGGTGGTGAACATTCATTTTGAGGCTTGTTAAAGATAAAAGGTGGCTTCACTGTCAACAATTTGCCACACAGTTGAGTCCTAATCAGCAAACACAAACCACAGTTCCAGGAACTGCTCAACGAAATGGGAACACCTTTTATCAATGGCAGGACACACCCTCCCTGCAGCACTGCCCCACCCACATTCTTTCACCAGTGAGTAACCTGGTCCTCTCTCCATGACATAGCGATAAATACCTTACAGAACAAGTGTTACTACCAGCTATGAGGAACGAACTGAAAACTGATCTGAAGCAAGCCGTCACCACTGTGACAGTTTTACTGCTACTAAGGGTGACATCACAGTAACATAGCTGCAGCTTCCATGTCTCCCATCATTGCCATTGTCCAGGACGGAAGCCTTGTTTACTGAGGCAACATTTATTCAAGCACCAGACAAAGAGAAAGGGCCCACAGGGATTATATTTTAGACCCTGAATGCATCTGTTTTCAGTAATAACTGCCAACAGTTTGCTTTACAAGAACACTATAAAAGCTATCATCTTTCTTGAACTAAATCTAACCAAGGGCACTCTTCTTTTGAAACAATATCACAAGACCCCATGCAGTGGTTCTGAGATCTAAGAGTGTGTGAGTTAACTGACTTTCTTTAAATCAACTCTCTAATCTCTGGAAACCTGACTAAGGCATGTCTACACATAAAGCAGACAAAGGCGGCTATCCCTCTGTTATTACACAATAGTTTTCTAGACAGATTTATGTGTCAAGAAAACTCTCTCCACCATCTGTCATCTATTCTGGGATCAGCAGGAAGTCCTTTCATTCACAATGAAAAGCATTTGCAACACAGGAAAGAGCAGCATAGCCTAATCAGTGAGTATGTTACCTCTGTCCCTTGAAATAAACTACAGCAAATACACACAGATGTTGCACTGCTGGAAGACGGACCACTCCATGGTCTGATCTGTCAGACTGGTTTTTTATGGAAACCTTGTGGTTAAACACTGCTGTGACATCAATGAGCAGGAATTTGGGTGAAAGCAGGTCAAACCAGTGGCGCTACAACCAATGTGGAAAACCATTTAGTCAGCCTGCCGTGGCCTGATAATGCTGTGTTTAGCCTAGTAGTTAGCACACGCTTTGAAAGGCACATGCTCGCCCAAAGCCTTTCAATTCATCAACAGCTAATTAGAACAGGGTTGTGAGAGGAGAACATTTGGGACTCAGAAAAAATATAAAGGAAGACTGAAAGCATCATATATACTCTTAGGCAATCAACAAACTCAAGCTCAGTGTGTTAAGAAGTTTTGGAACTGATGATAAAAATATGAGGCTAATTATTTAATTGCTACTTTAAAGAAAGCATGTGTTTATTGATTAAAAAAAGGACAAAAAGCAAATCAAGAGGAGGAAACGAATCAGAATTAATTGTCAGCAAGAGACACAGTGACTCACAATTACACTGTGCATTACTATCATTAGTCTTGTGGCAAATCATTGATCTTTGAAACCTGCATTTTCAACAACATGACACAGTAGGGCATGTCCCAAATTAGTGTCTCTGCTAAGCAATATTTTTTGTTACAAATGTTATCTTTGCCTCAATGAAACCTCCTAGGTTAATATTAATCAATAAAAAAAGGGCCCAGGAATTTTATCAAGGCCGTGTGAGGAAATGAGCCATCTATTACTGCCTGATTGGATGTTTTATTGATGCTTTACTGCATTTAAACCAATCATTTAAGTTAACGTGATGACCTACTACCAGTTGCTAGAATGATTTGAGATGTGCCAGTTTCTGATAAAGAATGTCCTACCTGACACATCAAGCTATTAAACTAAAAAAAAATACAAAAGCATTTAAGATACACAGCACTCAGTTGTAGTGACACAGTGCAGTTGGTGAATGTGACAGCAGAAAAAGTTTGATGGCCAAGTATACAAACACTCACATGCTCCTGCTATGGATGGACTAACTGTAATAAACCATCTCTCTGAGGGCATCACAGGAGGATGTCCCTAAACAACAAACTATATTTCCTGGTGGCTGGAATATATGGAAAATATGTAACAATTATTTGAATTACTTTGTGCATTTCTTCAGCATGTGGATCCTTGAATGCTTCCTTGAAACTAGTGCAATATCAGGCCTCTAACTGATATGGCTCTCAAAATCAATAATATTACTTTTGTGCAACTCTTACTCCATACAAATAACTGATACATCACATAGCCCTCATGAGGACTGGGCTGATCCATAGACAGTCACCCTCAGAAAATACTGTGCTTTCTAGTAAATTTGTTCTGTGTTTCTATAGAATCTCACAGAAGTAATGTGTTACACAGCAGACTTAAACTACTCTTAATGACCCAAGGGTAATTCCTGCTGTTGATTTAACCTGTATGCTCTTCCTTCAAAGGAAAGCAGCAACTTGCTCAGCAAAAAAAAAAAGCTGTATGTGTGTCCCACACATGTAAAGTTCAAGGCAGGGCAGGGAAGGATGTGCGATGTAATGTGCTGAGGCTTGCAGCACTTCATTGCAGTGCTCCACAACAGGAAACCAGGGACCCATTGTCTACGAGGACTGAAACAACAGGCTTGCCCAGTGCGCCTCCTCCACTACCATGTGACACTGACGGGACATGTGATCAACCCACGGATGAGGAGCAAGAGGGGTGACTTTACTGATAAAGTGACGAGAAGAAGAGGGAAGGACTGCATGGATTTCTGTTGCCCATCCATCTCCACTTCAGGCCAGTTCTGCTGAGTTGGTTTTGGGACTAGTTTCCTTTTTCCCCCCAAATGTATGCTTTATCTTACAGTTAGACAGTGCTGCAGAATGTCAAGTGTTCAGCAGATCTGTATCCTCATCAGCCTGTCACAAGATCTCAGCTGGTCAGTCACTAGAACAGTTCAAAGTGTAACATTCAAACCATGTAAGGTGATATTTAAAGAGCATGGCACAATAAACTAATGCCCTCCCCACCAGGCAAACAGCAGAGACCTAAGGGTATCTGCATCAAACAGGTAAAATTTACTATCAAACACCACTGAAAATAAATCCGGAATTATATGAATTAGTCGGCTCGTGTAAGTCCCATATTTCAAGTGTATTCAGGTAACTCAATCCTTTCTTAGCACCAACATTTAATTTAAACCTAGCAGAAACATAACTGCATTCAGGGCAAAGTTATACATTTTATGACAAATTTGGAGACACATGCACCCAAAATGTAAACTACACATTCCACATTTAACAAAAAGGTTCGTGGTGGTGTTCTGTAATTATTTTAGCTGGGAGAATTAACTGGTGACATGTTTTGTAAACATAATGGTTTACTGGGCAACAGTACAACAAAACATCCACCTATGCACGGAAAGTAAATAATTACACCTTTCAACATGTAATTATCACATGTCACATGTGAAATACTGTGTTCAATTAGTATGCCATTTGTTCAGTCAAAGCTTTTGATTTTCCCTCCACAAATCATCAACAGGGTAGTGGGAAGAAAACCTGACTTGTCAAACCCTCTTAACAAAATACATGCGCAAGGGAAGTATTTGACAAGAATGGGAACAGTGTTATTATTATAGCAACAGAATCAATTTTTAAAGATGACATACAGCTAACTCTTCAGATTTAGTATACAAACGTTTTTTGTTCATCTGATAGGTGATAGGTTATTAAGCAAAATCCTAATGATACCCATTCCTACTCCCAGTATACAAGTTGGAGTGCATGGCAAACTATGTACTATGTTGTTTGAGAAAGAGATATGTGCTAAGATAGTTAGATTTTACTTGACACTTGAGCAATTAAAGTTCTCGACCTGTGGTTTACACTAAACTATATAAATGGATGATATATAAAACTGCAAGCTATGCAAGTTGACCGGATGACAGAGGACGCACAACTGCAGAGGCTGAGGGAAAGGAAGGGAGAGAGAATGAAAACCAAGATAAATGCTGGCACTGTACATTAGCTCTCTACATTAGGGCCAGAAAAATCACAGTCCTGCAGAAAATGCCAATGTAATAATCATCTGTAATAACAATAAATGATCATGTTGCTTTAGATACTGGTTTGTGGTTATCCAAATTACAGACAAACCACTCAGGGGGGATTTGCTATCATACTGATTAACATTAACGTCTCATGATACCTCCCATTGACTTCATTGAGTTGATTTATGGGACTGGGAGCAAATGAGTAGAAACTAGTCACAAACTAGTTGCACTAATCAACCTTAGCTTCCTATAATTGCCTCAAGGTTGCACAAATGTCAACAAAATCTGAATTGTTAAATGACAAAGCCATTTTTATTGAAGAATTTGTAGTGTATTAGAGTGAAGTTTCAGGGTATTTTTTGTCAAAGCATAAGCTGAAAGATATAGGTATGATGATGAAGAGGTGAAAAAATTTGGTTAAAAAAAGTCTATGCCTTAGTAAGTTATAAATGAACCTGCTTTGCTGAGCCTGCATACTGTTAAAACTATGTGAAGAATTACAGCAGGAGAAACCAGGAAGTTGTATCAGTTGGAATCACAGGATCATGTGACTCTGGTGTACCAATAAACTGACTTCCTTTCTGTTGCCTGAGTGTTCATGTGAAGAGCTGTGCCAGCATCTTATACTACCTATCAAACTGAGAGCCAACAATATTAATGCACAAACTCCTCAGGATAAACCAATCAAAAATAAGCCAACACAAAAAAGGAAAAACATATGTCATTAAGGGAAATGTAACAACTTGTATACTTATATATCTATCATCCATGCTACATGATCAAGTGATGTATGCTGTGAAACATGCATGAAACAGCATATGCAGGTCATGCATTAGTGATAGTTGCTGGAGATCCCTTGGGAGTTGTATAGTCACACAAAATGACCTTGTGATGTGCCAATGACACAAATCAGGGAGAGTATACTTCAGTCACAGCTTAGCTGTTCATCTCACTGAACTACAGCGCAGCAGTGAGTAACTATTGCATAATGAAGGAAATATGTGCATAAAAGTAAAGCATATCAATAAAAAAATGGTATATGAACTATGAATGACAAGAAGCTACTTGAAGTTCTATGTGAAATATTCTAGTTCATTGAATACACTCTTGCAGTTAAAAATTCAAAAACTGTCAGTATCCTTTCATTGAAAAGATTTCACAGACCTTTACCTCAGCTAAAAGAGAAAAGATTAGTTAAATTGTAATGCTCAGTAATTCACAACTTCTGTAGTGCTCTCTCAACAAAGAAGTCACAAATCATTCCATGATAAGTTTATTGTAATTGTATGCACAAAAGACCTGGACCAAGCTTTGTGATGTTCAGTGCCTATACAATCTCTGGTGATAGGTCTACATATTAACTTATCAACCTCTTTCACATAAACAAAGATAAATAAAACAGTGTTGGGCCGCACTGTGACTATTTTTTATTTATTTATTTTTTTTATTGTGCTGAAGGACAGCATCCATTTAATTTGAACAAAAAATAGCACCATAATGTAACTTGCTATTCTGATAATGTCTGTTAATAGGATAATAGTTTATATAAGACCAGGAGACCTGGACTGAAATATCCATAATGCTTAGCTTTCACCGAGTTCAGTGGCACTGACCTTGACCTCTGACCTCTTTTCAGGAATTAGTGTACAAACACTGTTACTATTACTAAATGCTCAACAGAGCCTCTTAGGATAAGGGAACACTAGAGGAACATTAAAAACAACTCAGATCAAATTGTCTACAATTAGGCCCAGAGACATCTGTCTCATTCTGTGAGGCACAAAGCTTAAAGAGTTTAGGTCAGGCTAGAAAACAAATAAAAAGACTGAATAAACAAACGATTTTCTTACAGCTAAGAGCTAGGGAGATCATATTTCTAATTTGGAGCTTGAATGAAACAGCAATTAGATGATTTATTCATTACAACTTGAAACTCAGTACTCCAGACTGCATAATCCAAAAACATGTTCCACCTGAGCATTTTGCTGTTTTATTGGGGTTATAGTAAAAGTGTGGCTATTTAAACCCAGAACCAAGCTTAATCCAGACGGTGCATAGAATGGGGCTGTACAATGATGTAATGTAAGAAATATATGATACCACCTTCTTTACTACCATATCAAAAGGAAGAGACAACAGAAACAGAGTTAAACAGAAGCAGAAGTCATTCTTTGAATGTTTGAGCACCCGCCAACTTTGGCAAAGTCATTCAACATGGGTAGTCGGACCGCTATCTGACAAGCCAATACACCACATGACCAATTCTACAAACTACCAACGTGATAGCCTTCAGAGGTCGAATAATCGCTTTCAAGACATGTCAACGCCATATAAATAACTTCTCTAGAGAAATTCACACAATTTCACTTTTTATTTAGCTATCATGTTGCCGTGTGATGGAAATTGATGTCCAGAATTAGGTGTAATCATGGCAGTACATGTAATAAGATAGACTATATATTACATTCATTCTGAATTCCAGCCTTACCGTAGCATTGACAGTTACCATTTGTACTATGGCAGTATCTACTCCGAGAAAAAGAATACTTCACTGAGTATGATTTCATTATCGATACACCAGCATTTTAAGACTGGATGAGGTTAACACGGCATTTCTGAGTACTTGATAAGAATATATACTCTAAATATATATACCCAGTGGTTTAGTATTGTACTTTCGTCATCTACATCATGAACAAGGGTGGCTCGTCAAATGTTAGCAAGAAGGCTAGATGCTAACTAAGATAAACGTCATCCACCCTGCCAAGCTAGTTAGCATAGCTCGCGAAAGCTAACTTAGCTTGTTAGACTTTGAAAAGTCTCTGGAGCCATTTAGAATCTCGTATTCGTTGCGACTGAAAGACAAACTTTACATAACATTTTAACCATTCATTCATCCAAATACCTGCAGGTGCTCCTGAAAGCGAATAGGTAGGATCTGAGCCATGGCGGTTCCTCTCTCACTCTCCTCCGGTTTCTTCTAATGCTAACAAACTACGGTTTCTTCTCTCAGATCCTAGCCGGACAGCCAGGGAGCCTCTCGTCTAAAGTCCAAATGAATTAATTATAAACCTTGTTTTTAACGTACTGTCGGCGTGATGGTACTTTTTATTTGTCCCTAAACTGTTTACTTGCGGGCTTCCCCTAGCTAACCACTGTCTGCCACTACACCGACTCCCTGGACCTGCAATGGCGGTGGAGGTTGGTCAGCAGAGAAAACATCCCGGAAATGGAAGTTCACTCAATACGGCGGATGGATACGGTGTCACTTTTTTAAAAAAGTATATTATGTCGTGTATAATTACTATTGATTTGGCATAGTTACAATTCTCAATATTATCTTTGAAGTATCAAGCAGCGACACGAGACTTTAACATCAAAGCACATCAGAACAAATGTAAAAGTGGAACTACTTCTTTCTATTCGCCCTTTGATTTTTGCCACATCATTCGTATTTGTAAATTAACGTCATTCCTACGCATTGTATACTTGTTCCTCTTAGCCAATCAGATCACTCGGAGCAAAAGGCGGAAATTTAACATTTTCTTGAACTCTACAAACATCTATTCAACATTTATTGTATTAAATTAGATTTTGTATGTTCAGAGTTGCTTTTTTTATTATCACATGAACAGAGATGTCCTTGGTTTACCGAACTTTTATCCCACATTATGCGTAAATATGTCGTGTATTTAGCATGGGCCACTTTAAAAGGGTGAACTGTTACTTTGGCTGATGATCTGGACACGCACTACTGTCAAAATGTCAATGATAGACAGTTACAATGTACATGAATTTGTACATGCCACAAAATATAATGATACAAATATTCTCTGAAAACTACTACACAGTTTTGTTTTTCCAAATGCAAAAAATAAATACTTGTTGAGGTCATTCCCTTAAGACAATAATAAAAAAGATTGTATGGTATATAATAATAAAATATTAATTAGTCTTTTTGCAGCTGCATTTGCATGCGTGTGTTTTAGTCAGCATCATGCAATATCTGTTGGGTGTAGTGTGCACCCCAGTGATCATTTCCCTTTTTTACATCCACAATTTTTGCTGGCAGAGGATGTAAACTCATTGCCCATTGCAAAACTGAATGCTAGGAATGCAATCTCTCAAATGAACTGACCTTTTAGCAGAGATCTCATTCTGCCAAGGCAGCAATTGTGGCTTCTGAAGAAAAGAGTGTTCACAGTAAAAGTAGTAGGCCTACATGGTATATGTCGATTAAACACATTGTGTTGCCTGAGGAATGCAGTGAGACCCTCAAACTTCTCCTTGGAAGGACATAATCAGGAGTAGGGGGTACAAACAAAAATATTGTAATATTTCTATACACATTTTACAAAGTTTACATTGTGTCAGTATCTAATATTTATGCCAAATGCCATCAGTTCAAAAACTCAGTACAGTACAAACATATGGACACAAACATGAACATGTATTCCACATGTAAACATTTCAAATTTACTAGGAGTGTCTTCAATTGCTGATGGCAAATCAGCATACCATATTTCATAATCAGATGTTATGGGGAAGTGTCGGGAGTAAAGTGTATAATTTCCAAAAATGGTCAAAATAGGATTTATACATCACAGAAAATATGTTTTAATATTAAGTTTTAATAATGTTAGATAATTTGAGAATATTTAAATATCTAAAATATCTAAATTCAAAATTCCCCACCAATGTTTTTATTTTATCTGTTAAATCTTATATGATAACACAATCACATAACCAAATCACAGGTTTTGCACTCCAGAGGAATGAATTTGAATGAATTTGAATGTGAATGATTTTATGTTTGGGATGACAGAGGACAGCATTTCGAATTTTGTTTCCCAGCCGGGACCCAGTTTAATAGAATAACACAGCTACTTGTGTGAGCATAAACCTTGACCAAACCAGTTATGCAATTTGTTTACTGATCTATATTTTCAGAGGCAGAGGGTGTAGTGCCCCTGAATGGACCATTCACGCTGCTGTTGCCATGGATTCACTGACTAAGGAAACAGGAGACACAGACACTCACAGAGAAGCCACGTGTGTCATGATAAAAGAGTGGCCTTCGGACTCTCTGCAAGGATGCCACACAGGCCGATGAGGCTGAGTTTAGCTTCAGGCTCCATGCATACTGAAGGGAAGTGGTGGTAGCTCTGCAGCCTTTGGCCTTGTCTTTCCTTATCGACTCTCCAACATGATGTCCCCATCTCTCTTTATTGTAGGTCATCCCCTGCAGCTCAGTGAAGAGTCAACTAAGGCCAACAGAAGAGCAACAATACTTGAACTTGAGATATGTGTTGCAAATCTTGCAAAAAGGTAAGGACTTTTGACCGCGAGTACACTCCAGTGCTTTGGCAAGGATTTAGGCACAGATGTGAGCTCTGTGTTTCCTGTGGCTGGGAGGATCCCGTTGGGGATGACTGAGAAGGGCTGACACTTGGATCCGGAACCAGGATTGAAAAGTCCAATAGAGGCCCCATTGCCTCTTTTGCTCTCTCCCTCTCTTCTGTTTCTCCCTCTATCACTCTCTCTGCTCTACTTTGAGAAGGCAGATGTTGGGATCGTGTCATCACACAAGTATATGAGTGATGCATGTGTATACTTTCTGTTAGTTCTTTTTTTGTCAGTTATCAGGTTGAAGTTCAATCGGGTCAATCAATATATTGTACATCTAAATTAAACTGTAATCCACCCCAATGTTAAATGAAATGCATGATGTAAAGTCATGCTGAAACAGATCATCCTGAATCACCATATTTTTATATATATATACATGTAGTGAAATGTGACATACTCTAGACTAACCTTTGAACGTCAGCAGAGGTGAAGTTACTAATTGACTGTATGAAGACCTTTGCTCCCTTTAAGCAGGAGGAATAAGAGTTTGTCACTGGTCACACAGAGCAATATAAGGAGTCAAATAATTTCAGTCTAACAAAGTCAAATAATCTTAAGTCTAAGATTTGATTTTAGGCCTGTTGCTGTCTTTGCATTTTGGTTAAATATAAGTGTCTGCTGCCATGATTCAAGTATACAAAACCTACTGTGAGGTCAAACCCTTTCTCCCAATGAGTCATGAATGAACTATGTTTAAAGCTAATTATTGACTTGTCATAAATACTATACTATATTTGGAATTATGTGTGATTTTAATAAAAATTGTGAAACTGTTTTCAGTGCAGTTATTTGGATATTGTTGCCATCTAGTGGACTGAGGCTTAGATGCTGCTGACTTCAGCTCTGCAATTTAGTTGAAGCGAGTTGTGTCTGTTCTCATGTTCAAATGAACTTCACCACGATCAAAGGTTTTTTGGCACAGTTTAAAAGATATGTGCATAATGTTTTTTTTAAAAGTCTGTCTAATGATCACTCTCATATGTATACTGAAAAAGTTATCGGTCACTATAATCATTCCTCCTCTGCATAATGAACAGGAAATGTTTCCTTCCTATTATAATTCCAGTGCAAAAGTTGAAGAAATCACTGCCCATCTGCTGAAATTTAGATTACAAATTTGCACTGGTCTAGGACTGTGGATTTTGTCTCCCATCCTTTAGATTGCTTGTATAATTGTGTTACAAAAGCAATATCTTCACTGCCAGTATGCACGAAAGGAAAGCTCATAATGAACACAAACTGTTTAGAGACAGACTTAAAAGTGTGAACTTATCCTTTAAGATTTGTTCCACTTGTTAGTCCTTTAACAGATTATCTATGTAGCTAAATCACATTCACTGACTAATGAAAACTGTTAAAATGTTAAAGGGTTCTAAATTAGAAACAAGCATATGTTTATTCACACTCCCCATGGTGCCACATTTATCATTCTGAACATGCTGCAGTACAACATGCTGAACTTCTGATAACATGTTATTGTAGAAGGTGTAATCTCTAAATATTCTTGCTGCCGAAGTTGTTCATGGTGGTTGGTGGTTGGTGGTTACTTTGTCTGCATGCAGAAAAGCACAGTGGAGCTAACTCTTAACTTTCTAAAATCTGGAGCTCGTTTGAACACTGAAAATGCTATATGTCACTATATATCACTTCAAGCTCCTGTAAGGATGACTTGTTGAATGCTGGCATTTTTTAAAAAGAGAAATCACTCTCAACTTAGCTGGAAAATATGGTGAAGTGAGAAAAATCTCCTATCCCCAGAGTGTTGTCTCTAAGTTGTATGGTTTCCTGGAAGCCTTCAGGTAAAACAGATGTGAAAGTGAATAATGTTGTGATTTATTCCCCCTGTCTTCTGCTCATCATATGCATCAGCACCTTTCTGCTGAACTGTATCATCACTGCTCTGGTGTTTTCTGTTGGAATGAAGGTCTGTTTGTGCAACTTGCCACCAAGGATTGGCCTTGAAAGAATCACTTTTGGATGTGAGTCTGTTAACTGTTAACAGATTTGCTGTTGTTTGTTTCCTGTTTTTTCTGTTTTAAATGTATTCTCAACATCACTGAAAATGATACTTCCAAGTATCTGATGATTTTAATAAAGATATTATTTACGCACATACACAAATAATTGTTGTTTCCAGCATAACAAGATGAAAGTCATTCACTGAGGCAGAACAATAGGAAAGGAACTTGTTATGTGTTTTTGGAGTTGGTACGAAGCAGTACAGATGTTATTAAGAAATATGTGTGGTCAAACTTTCGCACACAGATTAAACATTAATTGTGGCGTCCACCTCATGGGGAGGAGTCTGTCTGCAGTCAGAATAAATGCTTGAACGTACAGGATTCCCTCTGTGTGGTCGGCTGCTGACCTGATGGGAAAGAGACACAACATGAGATCAAGTGCAGGTACAAGCTTCAAACCTTCTGTAATATTTTAATGTTCATTTTATATGAGCTATCTCATTCATGCTGTCCTTTTAGTCAGTATATTTGATTATATTTCTAGATTTATTTTTTTAATATTTTGTATTACTTGTGCCTGTTCCATCATTGTGCTCTACTACATATATCTATACAGCTAATGAAATACAGATTTTATATAGATTTCTATACTTTCTCTTGTTAAACAAATTCTAATAATAGTTTGGATAGTGCTCCCAAACGTGAAGAAAAAATGGCATGTTTAAATGGGGATAATCAGCAGACCCAGTTTATTGTCAGAGATTTGTCTTTGTGTGTATATAGAGGACCACTACGTCCTAGAACATTAAAAGGAAGGTTTATGGTGGGGAAGAACAAACAGTGATCCATTAGCTGCACTGAAGTGCCTGTGGTATGAGCTATTCAGGAGAGGAGGCTGCTAAGCTACATAGATCTGATGTGAGGGATGGATTTCATGTGGGGGCAGAGAGTTAGGGAGTGTGTTGTTTCACAGATTCTGTGGTTCACTTTATCATAACACACTGTGACGCTGTGTCAGAGAGACAGAGACTTGGTGTCCGTGACATGCTGAACCACACAGATCAACAAAGTTGCAGATTTATCTTTGTTTAACCTTTATTTGTACAAGTTAGGTGAGCTGAGAACACATGTTCTTTTAAGGGAAAGCCTTGATGAGAATTTTGTAGAGCAAAACAACAAGTACAGCCTGACTAAATAAATATAACAAGGCACAAGCTCACTGAAAGGTGCAGATTGGTTTCATGAGTCCACTACAGTAAAAGCAAAGGCAGGTTTTCCTGGAGCAGTTCTGGTGTAAGGCTGCTGCAACATTAACCTGTTCCTGGAATGAGTTTTGTGTGGGCCAAAGTACCAGTGCAGCAAAGATGAGATATATGATGAAGAAATCACAACAGCACTTTAAATGAAAGAGATAAATAAATACTAGTGTGGCTCTTGAACAAGGAAGGCCATCTAAGTCAATCTAGTGGTAAATTAAGTTTAGGTGCCTCTGTAAAGTATTTGAAATTCCCATAGTTCAGAGCTGAGAGAAAACCTGCTTCTTTACTGCTTTCTCTGCAGCTCAGAGAGAAGCTGCTTCTGCTTCTGTATAAAAAGACAAACTTCTTACTGACCAGGTTTTCTTAGACATATTTCAATGTAAATTTCTCAGATGCCAAAATATTTGTATTTTGTGACCCTCTCTGCATTAACTCCATTCAAATAGGACATATGTATTTTATTGTAAATCTATGTCTATGCATCTGGAGTATTCTTGTTTATTTTCACTGAGTACTAACCTAAGTATATCATCCATTTATGTAGGTGGGATGTTTTTTTAAATTCATGGAATGACAGTAGGTTTTGCTTAAAAAGCTAAAACACATTGATCCTGATGGCCCATGTATTATCTGTCAGTCAGCATCTGATAAATAATCCCCCTCAGTTTGAGAACCAGGTCCTGACTAATAATTTAGATTCTTCTACATTTGCAGCTATAAGGATTTTAATGTTCTTTAATTCCCTCCCCTTTTAGAGAGGCCAAAGACTAAAGATTCTCACAAGACAAACCCTGTTTTATGGTGCCTCTGCTGATAGTCATCGTCAGCACATATATCCAAAGCTCACACACCAATCTCACTGTTAAGCTGTTTCATCACACATTAGCGGACAGAACCACGCAGATGTTCACAGAGCTGTAAGTTCAAATTAAGATATTTAACTGTGATTAGTAGTGATAATTATGTATGGTTTATGTTGCTATTCTACAAAATTTGATTTGGTATCTGTGGCATCAATGCAGATTGGAAATCAAAACAGTATCACGTGTTAAGATCAGTGTGGTAAGTATGTGTGGAAATGTGGTACAGAATTATGCATCTAAAGCCATTCGCTTAATATGATTCTTGTCTTCAAGGGTTGGTGGAAATCATAGGGTTGACAGAGTAAGTCTGCTTTTCATCTAATTGTTTTCACAAAATAGATTTTAAAAATATTCTTATGTAAATTAATGTTAACATTAATCACCACACAGAACATACTTAGCCTGAAAAACAAGATTACAGTTCAGTTCAGTTGTTCATGTTTGTCCAAACCAATGTTATATTAATGTTTAGCACAGAATGTTTGACAGGAATTTTAAAGTTGTATTTGACTTTGGCAATTTGACTTTGGAGGACAATAATCTTTAAGACTTTGGGCCTAAGATAAGGCCTAATATCTACAGATAATTGCTGTTACAATGATAATGGTGAGGTTGTGCAATCAATAACAATTTATATGCACTCAACATTGTAATGTGTTTGTAACTGATGCAATTGAACACTTCATGTCATCAAAATTTAGAAAAACTAAGATGGCCTTTATTCAAACAGGTCACCTATAGATAATTTCATTTTAACATTTCAACAGGTTATTAGTTAGTTGAGATTCAACAATTCAGCTGTTGCCCTCACCCTCACCTTTAAATGGTTTACTAATTGTTGGTTGAGTTGTTGGTATGTGTATAGACAATGTTGAACATTAGATTGTTCAACAAAGACTGAGACTGTCACATTGCAATGTTGCAAATACTCCTTATTAGGATAGACTGACTATACATAGAAAGAAAGAAAGAAAGAAAGAAAGAAAGAAAGAAAGAAAGAAAGAAAGAAAGAAAGAAAGAAAGAAAGAAAGAAAGAAAGAAAGAAAGAAAGAAAGAAAGAAAGAAAGAAAGAAAGAAAGAAAGAAAGAAAGAAAGAAAGAAAGAAAGAAAGAAAGAAAGAGTACTTTTTTTACCCACAAAGTTACTGAGTCTAATAGTCATTAGTAACTGAAAGGTTAAATGTCTCCTATATCTGCTTTTGCAGGAAATTCACATTTAATCCTAAAGAGGGAATAGACAACCCAGTGATGGTCATCACAGACGACGCAGGTATCCTACAGGCATGATTTCTAACTACACCCAGTGTATCCAAGAAGTTGTCTCTGTGTGATGACACTTTCCTGCTTTTCTGTCTCCTCCTGGTCAGACTCTGTGCTGATACCCAGCCCACGTCTGTGTGTACTTAAACGAGAGGAAGGGGAGTCCTATGGCTTTCATTTGCGGTTGGAGGGGGGGCACCAGGGTCACATAATCAGAAAGGTGGTGTCAGGGGGAGTGGCTGCGCGCAGTGGCCTTCAAGATGGAGACAGGCTTCTGGAAGTCAACAACTGCTATGTTGATGATGTTCCTCACCCAGAGGTAAGATGAGCTTCCAACATTATTAAAAAACCTGACACCTCGCAGAAGGACTCATGCCATTGTTACTGGGACCACTGTTCCCTTTTTATGAATAAGGTGGCCAGGAAGATAAGGCTAAGTGGACACCAGTTATGCTTATTAGTGCTGAATGGGGAGGAGTATGAGCAGGCTGTGTCACGAGGCCAAGACCTCCAAGATCTGATCAGAACACACAAGGGTGAGGGATGTAAACCACCCAGACTCTGCCACATCACCAGAGATCCTGTCTCAGGTCTGGGCATCAACTTCACACCCATGGAAGGTAACACTTCTGCTTGTAATCACAACAGTCCAAAGTTCAAGATTAGATGTCTGTCTATCTGACCTTGAGTTGGAGTCTTTGCAGCATTATTCCGTTGCTCCTCCTGTTTCTGCTCTGTAGGTGAGAAAGGTCGCTTCTCAGTGAGTCTGGTGACAGGAGGTGCAGCTGAAAAGGCAGGGGTGTGTAAGGGAGACCACCTGGTGTGGATAAATGGAGCAACAGTGTCTGACCTCACAAACTCAGCACTCAGCAGGATGGTACATAGTCAATATATAATATTATATAATATATAAATATATTATATTGTAAAATAACATTTCTCTTTTGCTGAATTTATCCAAAAATGGTTATTTAGAAAAGTACAGACAAGACAGGAACAAGATTTATATCCAGCCTTGTCTAATAATTATACATAATGTTTTGCTCTAGATGAAAAAATGTGGTCATCACATCACCATCCTGGTGATTGACAGTGAGAGTGAGAAGAATTACATGCGACTGAGGATGCCTATCCTGCCTACCATGGCTGTTCCACATAACCTGCCTCATAAGGCCAGAAAACTCCACCTGGTCTCTGGGCCTGAGGGCTATGGCTTTGTCCTTCGCCTGGAGAGGACACCATCAAGACGCACAGGTAAGGGACAAGAAGAGCACAAAGCTTGAACACAAGCATACTGGCCATTTATATGTTTTAAATACATTTCTGTGTATTTTTAAACCATAGCTCATGTTCTGCGTGAGATTGACAGAGGCGGTCCAGCAGAAAAGGCAGGTATGCAAGATGGAGAGCTGCTGCTGGAGATCAATGGAGAGTCTGTGGAGACACTAAAGCATGAGGAGATTGTGGACAGAGTGAGGCAGAGCAAACCACAAGTTTCATTCACCACCATCACTTACCAGGGGCTTGAGTTTTACACCCAGGTGGGCGTCACCAAAACAGTTTTATATGTTTTACAGGGGTGGAAAGAGCGCTGTAAAATTGCACTCAAGTAAAAGTATTCTTAAATACTTTTCAAGTAGAACTAATTGTTGGTGTATTAATGTACTCAGATAAAAATTAAACCAGTTAAATATACTCTGAGTAAACATTTCTTCCAATTTTAAAAGATGGACACAGAGGAATAAAAAATTGTATATTGTGATAATAATATTATATGAAACAAACCCAATCAGAATATAATTCTCAGCCAGATAAAGAAGTTTCTTTTCTTTCTTTTGTTTCTGCAGTTGGGTCTATCACCTCTGCTCTTTTGTGAGGATGATGCAGCTGGGAAAGAAAAGGAGAGCAGTGTACCAGCCTCTGAAGCAGAGAAGTCAGTACAAAAGAAAAAGGATGACTCGTGCCAGGCTAGACTCTGTTCTCTCCGAAAAGGTCCTTTGGGCTTTGGCTTTAATCTGGGTTGTGTTCCACAGAGTCCTGGGACTTTCATCAGCCAGGTGGGTGATGAAATATTGTATTGCTCTTAGTCAACATTACCTTGTTACTGAGGCACAAAGCCTGAGAATAGAGCAGTCCAGGAAGTTATGTTTTTTTTTTTTTTTTTTTGGCAAAATTAAATTTGTTTTTTTCTCTTGAAGGTGGCTTTTGGTGGCTCTGGGCAGAGTGCAGGACTACTTGTGGGTGACGTTGTGATGGAAGTCAATGGACATAATGTGGAGGAAAAATATTTGGAAGATGTGATTATGCTTGTGAAGGAAGGGGGGCATTTTCTTTCGCTGTTAGTCATGGATAAGACCAACTACAACAAGATGAAGCAGAATGACACATCAACCAGAGATGAAGTAAAAAAGATTGTACAGTCTGTACTACATAATGTCTCTACACATGTATCACTTTAATGAGGACTACTATGTTTACCATGTTGTTTCATTTCTGTCTCAGCAGGAGGAAGACAACAATGAATTATCATGTTTGTGAACAACAAAAACAAATAAATCAGAAGACATTGTCCCGTCCCATGTGTCCACTGAGGAGACTTCAAAACAGAGCTGAACAAGAAAATCCAAATATTGTTAATTTATTGGCAAATCTGTTCCTGAGGTTTCACAAAGGAATCAGTCAGTTGTACAAACCACAAAAACTTTGCAATGTTTCTTTTTACATTATATAGACACTATACCATGACAAATTTGTTTCGATATTATACTGCTTGTGTAGAGATGTTGAACATTTTGTATTAGCACACAACTGCCACATAAAATCTCAGTCAGATAAAATGCTCAGCAAATAAAATGCTCCACATCTTGAATGACCATATCATGTAAAAAAAAGTGTTAATTTTATTGTATTGAGTAGAGGTGGGAGGTTACCTGTGTGTATTATGTATAAAATAAATGAAATAAATTACTTGTACTTAATTGCAATTATTGCAGTGATGTGAAAAAAAAAACATGTTTCTTTCTCTATTGTTAACATTTTTATTTGTAATCTCACCTATGTCTCTGAATATCCACCCTCAGTTTTCCATGTAAAACTCCTGAGAACGATATGACCTAAATCATAAAATACAAAATTATAAAAAGGCCTTGTGAAAAAGTTTCTTCTGAGCAATTATGAAAGTGGTAATATTGTGTATATTACCACTTTTATAATTGCTCAGAAAAAACTTTAATGTCAATGTTTATCAGAATTTATGCAGACACAGCTGATTTTTTTATACATATTCTCGGTCTAATTGAGCATAACATCACTTGGCAGTGGTGAGATCTTTGCTGAGATGTGATGGATGGATCAGCTGATCACACCCCGGTGTGGCATTCACCTTCTCCAACCTAAGTCAAGTGGTGGTCTTTTATCCATTTGCCAATTGCGTAGTACATATTCTAATGCATCCATTTTTTTGAGTATTGTTCCTATCGGTGATCTGTAGATTATCTAATGACATACACCAACAAAAACCCCCACATAATACGGTTATGGACTGGCTCACTGCGCCCTCTGGTGACCATATGGCAGAAATGTACCTTGTGCATTATCATCCAAAAAGGTATAAACTGTTGAATTCTGTGATTGAACTATAAGGTTGAACGCTGTAGAGAGTGAGAATTACACAATATTGAAATTCTGGATACGTCCAATGCTGTGCGCCACATAAACCTGCTAGTTTATAATGTAAACGACCCCTGTACAGGGAGGTCTCACCTTGCAGGCTGTTTTTGAACAGGCACTTGTGTGGTCAGCTGTAGACGCGGGTCCTTCTACTGGAGGTGACATTCAGTCGGCTCGTAGCAGGGATCGGTTAGCATCGACAAACACTTCAACATGGCACAGGCAGTGCAAAAAGTGGTCGCAAGAATACCTTCCCTGGTCGGCTGTAAGTACATTTGTTGTGTTGTTATAATTTTACATAATGTGTCCAATAATAGGGACGTGATTCGTAGGTGGCGTCATCTTTATTGACAATGCGTAGCTAGGCCGTCGCTGTCAGTCAGATGCACCGTGACCCAACCATCAACTAAATGAAGTGGACGTAATGTCAGCTAGTGCTGTCTGGGGCAGAAAAGCAGCGTCCTTTAACGTTACTTAACTAGACTGATGCGTGGCTAGTCAGCACGAGTGACTCATATTGTTTATAGTCATTGAACATTAGCCATTAAGCTAAGTAGCTAATGCTACCAATATGTGTGTCGGTACCCCTGGTATGGTTGAATGCTAGCTTTAGCAACAGTATAGCAAATGAACACATGCAGTAATTACGGCATTTTTCTTTCCTAGCCGCTGTCACCTACTCCAAACCTCGGCTAGCAACCTTCTGGTACTATGCCCGGGTTGAACTTGTCCCCCCTACCCCTGCTGAGATCCCCAAGGCCATCGAGGGAGCCAAAAACCTCATCAGGGCTTTGCAAGCAGGACGTCTCGGTCAAACCACAGTGAGGGTGCGTGTGTTACAAACACTACTGTGCATGTGTGTGTACTTATAATATTATGAAGAATATATTTTTTAAACACACATAAACCACATCCTCAAATGGTCTAATCCAAAAAGTTAATTGTCTTTTTCCATTGACATGTAACATCATCAGAAACCCCAATGCAAGAAGCAGAAAATGGTCTGTTTTAATATGTCACAAGCTGATTTTATCTCTGATTCTCAGGAGACCTGGTTCCCAGATTTGATACAGCACTAGGTTGTAGTAGCTATATGTTGTGTACATTCAAATTCATTACATTTAAAGTGGAGATTAACAAAAATTAGAAAGTAATGGCATATTACAACAGTCTAACCATGCAAATAGTTGTAGCCAATGCTGCCGCCACACTCCAATGTCATTTATAGAGGTTTTGTTTTTGTAGTCAATTGTATTTGGGAAAATCTGTTTCCAGAGGAAAGAATTTTTTTCACAGAAAGACCTCATGGAGAACAGTTTTCTTTTTAATACTTCGATTTATTTATTTATTTATTTTTTAAGTACTTTGGAGGATGTTTTTTTTTTGTTTTTTTTTTAATAAAAATGCATATTGGTCATTATCAGTGATAAATGAAGTATAATTATTTATGATTTTATTTGCATGTGTCTGCTGCAGTCCACTATAACCCATTATTAATGCGAATAAATGGTCATGTTGTCAAAGTCAAGATGTGAAATATCCTTAAATTCGATTTGGTCATGATGCAAATTATGCACATTTTGGCCTAAATTAACTAACTAAATCACTTTTAGGATATCTGGCAAAGTATTTGTTGATTCATTGCATATTTAAAAAAACAAAACATGAAACCAAAACATATTCATCAGTATTATTTTTTTTGATAATGAAAGGACTATGCTGTCCAAATAGAACAAATTATTAAATAAATCCATAAGGAAAACAGTGACAGTAATATTGTTTTCAATGATTAATCTACTATTTTGCTTGATGCATTTCTCTAGAGGTAAATCAAATAAGACTTTTTGTTTCCCTACAGGATGCTCTCAGGAATGGACTGGTTGCCACTGAAGTGCTGATGTGGTTCTACATTGGAGAGTGCATTGGCAAAGGAGGCATCATTGGCTATGATGTCTGAATTTTGGACTGTCATTCTTTTTTTCTCTTGAGCGTTGTATGCTCAACTTCCTGCAAGAGTCTTGGGAACCAATAAACAGATGCTTATTGTTAAAAAGACTACAGTGTTTTCTGACTTCTTGCTTTCTCTGTACAATATGTTGTTTTGTTTGGTTGCATTACCTGCAGACGTTCATTTTCATATAGCACATACGTATGTACTTGGCAGTAAACATCTAAAGAAAAAAAAAAAACCAGTGGAGCATTTTAACATGGCACAGTTGGAAAAGCACAGGTTTAAATAATGAAATGAACTGTCTCAGGGTCTTGAAATGTGCATGCAGTGTTACTGCCAGAGCCACCATAACTGTGATTAGTAACAACTGTGTTTTTTCTGCTATGAAAAGTTAAAATCTCAGATGTGGAAATGGTCTGTAGTTTAATGGCGTCATCGTCATTAGACAAACTGTTTGTCACAACTAGTAACTTATGAGTCTGTTACAGTGACTGGCCTTTTCATTTTTATTTTATTTCAGCTGCCCAAATCAACCAGCAGAGGGAGCCGTGAGTATTATTACTGTTTTTGTTTATGTCAGAGCAGGTATCCAGCAGATTCACCATCTTTACAGTTAGAATAGTTCCTATGGATGCACATACCAGTTTAATAATTTAAGATACATTTCTAGCTCAGTGTTTTATTATATCTGTTAAAATGGACATTTTTTAAACCTAGTAAAACAAATCAAACAAATGGTGCTATTTCCTTATTTATATCTATATAAATTTCTCATCAATTTGAATCAGATTCAGTTTAGTCCTAATGTTCTTAATTTAAAAACAATTTCAAAAACACATCAATCTTCATTCATTTAGCTCTTTATTTTGAACTATCAATGAATTATTTTGTTACAAAACAAAATAGTTATACTCTGGCCATTATATAAGTAAACACACAAAATTAAATAAGGGTTAGTTCAAGTGTCAAAAAAACTAAGGACTTTCAGCAACTGATATGACAATCGATTTCACAATGTGACAAAATGTAAAATATTCTAAATATAATGCTGTTAATGCACCAACATGAACATTACTGTAATATAAGAGTAATATATTTAAAATTCATTATGCAATAACTGGTGAACAGTGTAATGACCTTTCATAACCCAGGATATTTCAGGGTAAATTCTTTATGTATTAAAATATAACAGACACTTAATGAAGTCATAATTGTGAATAAATCCCAAAATGTAATGGTACTATATAACCTGTGGGAACTTTATTTAGCTCAATGAGTGACATTTACTTCAACACCTCTCTTCATATTGTACTTGATTATGTATTTAATAAGGCTTTAGAAAACTATCATGAAAATGTGATTTGACAACAGAATGCAAACTACAGTATGTGATGTGTAAGGTTAGCGAAATGATATATTTAAATTTTTCAAAGAAGAGTAACTTTTTCTTTTAAAAAAAGCAATAAAACTTAATTTATGTGGTTTGGTACAATTTCAAAAATATATATTCCAAAAGCATTGCTCTATAGTAAAAGAAACAAATGCAAAATATTTTCTGACTCTTAAGTGAAAGCTGGGACCTCGATGATCACTTGATATTGCAGATCTTGACTGAGGTTCCAACTCCAAAGCCTGGATAGAGGGGCTCAACAAATGTGGTCTCAAACCTGTGCAGGAGCGTCATGGTGTTGCTTATGCTGTAAAATGCCAATACACCTGCACTATGGTCCAAGTACACGCCAATCCTGGGGGAGTGGGGGCCGTTGACGGCTTTGTCCACCCGGTTGTGCCAGGCAGAGTAACCTGAATCAGAACAGAGGAGACTCCAGGATTTGTCGTTATAGCCCAGGAGACACAGTGAGCCTTTGCCCTTTCGGCTGATGCTCCTGTAAGCCACTCCGATGGAGAACTCCCCGTTCCACTCAATCTCCCAGTAGAAGCGGCCTCCAGAGAGCGACTCCCGGCACAGCACCTGAGCAAAGCTGTCAAACCGCTCTGGGTTGTCTCCATAGGGCTGCAGGTCCCTTGTGCGGATGACTTTTCTGCTGTTTTCAGAGATGAACAGCTCCTTGTAGGCTGTGCTAGGGTCTAATTTCAGCTGGCAGAAGTCTAAAGGACAAAGAATGAGAGCATTTTTATAGTATTCATTTGGTAAATGAATTGTGTGGGTTTATTTCTTGATAACTTACATTTCACAAAATCTGCTCTGCTCTTCGGCTCTGGAGGAGGACTGTTGTTCACTATAATTTCTTTTCCTGCAGATGATGAAACACTACGTTAGGTCAATGCAAACTACAATCGCCCACACACGCCTTTAATTCTTTTGTTTGTGTGTTTTTGCAGGGTTTGTAACAGAGGAATCTATGATGAAAATACACCTCAAGCACCTGCACTATCAACACAGGTAATAATTAACCTCTTGTATTGCTATAGGATGTAATAGTGCTCACCTCTGCTCCTTCTGTCCAATGTTCGGCTTTCTGTAGTGTAGACTGGTACCTCATTCACTACAAAACACAACAGATTTAGTAAACCTTTTGACATTTTATGCCCAGTCTGCACAAATGTGATGTTTGTGGTGCGGTCAGACCTGACTTGGAGATCTTAAGCAGCTCCTCTCTGCCAAACTCCTCAAGGCGTTCCTTAATCTCCGCCACAGCTTTCCTCACTGCTCCAAAGGAAAAGTCAGGGTTCACCGTCACTCTGGGAATGAAGCCATCATCAGTGGGAGTGCAGAGGTAGTTGAAGTTCTGATGGGGAAAGAATGATGGATATACATCAACATGAAACATTATTGTTTCACGATCAGCAGGGGAAATTTGTTGAGCTATGAGTGTCAGACATCTTGAAGTGATATTCTTACTAAAAGGGAGAGCCAAACAGTCAGATGTTGACATTTGTATGCATGAAACTTTGCATTCATAACATTGTGAATAATATATCACTGCTGAAAGTAATGCTGCTTCTGATGCCTCCTCATAAGCTAGCATAGAGAGGACTTTGGCCTTTATAGATAACCTGTTATTTAACAAAATGTCTCATGTCTCTCAAAGCCACACCCATGTACTAATATACTTTGTGCCATAAAATGACAACTCCATGTGTATCTATACTTAAACAGTCGCTCTAAAAGTGTATGTTACCTGCAGAAAGTGGATGTGATCTTCTGTGCTGTAAAGCTGCTTGAGGCCAGACTCCTTTTTCTTCAGTTCATCAATCTCTTGTTCCAGTCGCTCGATCAAAGCCTCGGCCTGGTTGAAAGCGGCCTTCTCATTGATACCAATCAGCTTGGTCACCTCTGACCTCATCCTCTCAATGGAGCGGATCATGTCTTCAAACATCTTCTGGCTCTCCACCATGGCTCTCTGCGCCGAGTTCTGGACAGGACACACAGAAGAGTGCTTTACAGAAGCCGCTGCCTCTACAGTTCGATCCATGATGAGCTACACAGTTATGGCAGACATTGTTATAAAAATGTCTGCCATAGCTTCTCTGTCATAACTAGAAATTACACAATTTATTATCAAACATAGTGGGCTTACCTTGAGTGAATCCACTGCAGTCTTCAGTTCCTCCAGCTCCTTCACCCTCTCCTGACATTTTTGTCTAATCTCGGCTTGGGAGATTCCCAATAGTTTCTGCAGAAAACAGGAGTATGACATCCATCTATTTCCCATGTTCTCTTACATTCAGTCCATTGCCAAGGTGACCATTCTTCTTTTAATTTATCATGCGGTGTTACAGTTTTTGCTCATGAAGTTGCATTAAATCTGAATCATAAGATGCTGGTTTATTGTACGAGAATATAAAGCCTGATATTTGTTGGCTCGGTACAAACATTCTTTCTCATCAAGGGATATCTGGAGAGGCCCTTTGGCATGTCTAATAAACCCTACTCAAAGAATCTTCTTAATACGGCCAGCTTTTATCTCAGAGGGAGAGGGGGAAAAAAAATCTGTAATGGAATTCAGGCCATGTCAGGAATGTGAATCTACCGCTGCCTGACTTTTAAAGAGATGTTTCAAGGTGCACACAGTAGTGACATGCAGAATAGAGGGCTTCTAATTCAGCTTTTACTCAAGCCCACCAGCCCATTCTTCAAGATAAGCTTGAGGAATGTGGGGAATCTAGGGGGTGAGTGAACATGAGAGGGGGGAGGGGAGTGAGTGGGAGATGGAGTGAGATGTGTGAAAATAAGGTTTTAAATCTTGGGATGAGAGAAACCAGGCTCCTTGTGTTGTAAAGAACAGTAGGATGAATTATTACTTCATCATGCCCTAAAAATCCTTTAACCCATCCTGGCTGCCATAAAAAACCCTTATCCTAAATTAGTCAAGTATAACACCTATAATTACACTCAACAGATTTACACTAAAGCATATACTGACATTGTTATCTACCCTTCATTGTTTTATAGGCTGCCTGGCTGGTGTGTCATTTGAATGTGCACTGCCATGGTTTGCAACACTGTGACTGGTCTCCCATGAGGTGCAGAAAGCCATCACTCCCTGACATTCCAGTATCACTACAGACCCACTCCCACAGGTGGGAACCAGTGCAGCAGGAGGAAGCCTGCAGTTTCAGTGTATCTATCCCACAGCTGGAACACCACATTCTGTGAAAAGCAGCTTTCATAGGTGATAACTCTGAGACACTCCCCCAGCCTCCACACAGCTAATCAGAGAGCTGGATTTGTTTTGGCGGTGAATGCCTGCCAGGCTAGCTGATAGCATTGGTGAAATGGGTCAAAGTCCATGCACCAGTTGTAGTGCAGGGACAGGAGTTGGGCAAAACACCCTGTTTGCTTAAACTCCGCCAACATGAAGTCACACTTTCATTCTCTGAGAGTGATTTTACAACAGGTCAAAAATACAGTATCTGTGCTTTTGAGCATAGCATTTATCAAAAGTAGATTTCTTACCTGTTTCTCACCCCTTTCAGCCTCAGCAGAGACAATGTCATGGCCCCTATGTTCACTGACTGTGCAGATAGCACAGATACACATCTGGTCTGTCCGACAGAAGAGCTCCAAGGACTTCTGGTGCTGTGGGCAGATTTTCCTGTCCAGGTTTCCCAGCTCATCCACCAGCTTGTGTCGTTTGAATGTGGCTGATTCATAGTGAGGCTTCAAGTGCTTCTCGCAGTAGGATGCCAGACAGTTCAGACAAGACTTCACAGCCTTTAATTTCTTGCCAGTACAGAAGTCACAGGGGACATCACTTGGTCCAGCGTAGACATTCCCCTGGGACATGTTAAGGTTGAGGTTCAGACCACTCTTCTTGATCTTCTCAGCCACCATGCTCAGAGTGGCGTTGGGCCGCAGCACAGGCCTCTGGGTGAATGTGATCTTACACTGGGGACAAATGTAAATCCCTGTGTAGTCAGCTTCGTTCCAGTAGCCACTGATGCAGTCCATACAGAAACTGTGGCCGCAGGGTATAGCCACAGGATCCCTCAGGAGGTTCAGACACAGGGAGCAGCTAAAGTAATCTGGAGAAGTGTGATCAGCCATTGTGATGGACTCAAAACACACTCAGACCTGTGGAAGCAGACAGAGAGAATGCCAGAAGCAGATAGAGATTTCAGCGGCTGTGCCTGGTAGCCCGCCCTCAAGAGTTTGGTACAGCCTGCCAGAGACAGGACCTACTTGTATTTCTGAATTCCAGAGGTTATTGATTGAAAGCAGACAAGGCCCTCCCCCTGTGCTGTGAGTATATCGAGCCCTGCCCAGTTTAGATAAGCAGGTTAAGCAAGGAGGGAGAGAGAGAGAGAGAGAGAGAGAGAGAGAGAGAGAGGGAGAGGGCGGGCGGGCTGACAGGAGATGAGAGAGAGAGAGAGAGAGAAAACAGACTGAAAGAAAAAGAATGAATGAAATGTGAAAAGCAAAAGAAGTGAAAACCAATATGTAAGAACACGCTTCCATTTTCCCTGCTGTTTCCTTTCTTCGTGAATTTCTCATGTGGCTCATCTGTGGATGTATTGCGCACACACTTCTCGGCAGCTGGATTTCCACCTATTGTTGTCAGACAGAATTGCCATTGTCTTAAACCGGTTATAGTCCGACAAACATCAATTCGGCCTATGGTACTGTAGGAATTTAAGGGACCACCCAATAAACAAACATTGACACACAGAGCTCGAGCAAGGTTCCCTTCATCCCTTCTTCTTCTTTTATCACCAAAAACTTGTGTCAAGGCTTAACTTGCTGTAGGTGATTTGTCCAAGAGCAGGTAGAGTTCAGAGTTGTAGTGTTTACACTATGACCAGTCAAACCAGTCAGGCCACTTGGAGAAGTCAATTTGTAACCGTAGATATGTATGTGTTTGTACAGCAGAAACAAAATGTCATGGCTGGGACACAAAACGGAAACACACATGCACACATGCATGCTCAAAACAACATTCCTGTCAGCTTCAGGTGTGTCCTTGTAGTGGGTGATTTACATACTTGTGTGCATGCTTCATCACAAGTTGTGATTCATTTTTGTCATTGTTCTCATTTTTCATCACCTCACACTGTTATTTAAAACCAGCTAAAGAAAAAAAAAACACTTCTGAGGAGACCCTGAGTCTCTGCAACATGAAGTTGCTGACATCATAGCTGCTCATTAGCATCTCCATTAGACCTCCTCCACTGGTTTCCACCAAAACCACTGGCCCATTTACAGACTGTTGTTCAGGATTACTTTGAAAATCCCAACTGTAAAGGGACTTGTTTGAAATAAAAGCTTTCTTGTGTACTTTGCATTCCCTGCCAGATTGAGAATAGGAGAAAGATAAGTGTTAATTTAAGGTTGTAAAACTACACCTCAATTCATATCTTGTCCTGTTTCATCCACTAGGTAGTTTCACCTCTCCATATTTGGTCAAGTTTCTGATAAGCCAGTTTTCCTTCCTTCCTCCAGAGTAAAGAGAGCACTCTGTGCTTACAGATTAACAACCCGTCAGTGGCGAAGAGGAAACTTCTCACACATTACAGAAAAATGAGGATTATACAGTGCACAGTTGTTTAAAAGTTGTTTAAAGTTCAGTTGTCTAAGTCAATATGAAGCACGATAATGTTTGGATACAAGACACTTTAATGAGATTTAATAACACACATCTGCCCCAGAGTAGCATGTCTCTTTAAAGTCTCAGTGTTCTTTGATGAAGCAGACAGAAACTCCACAGTCATCTGTAGCTCAGCCCAAGTTCAAGGTGAAAGGTCAACATTTATTAAGGTGCAGCGGGCATGCTTTCTGCAGAGCGAGTGCAGGAGAGCACAAATGGCTATTTCATCAAAGGAAATAAGGACCTACTTCACCAAGTGTGAGTAATAAAAACAGGAAGACACAATATTCCAATATGTCATCGGAAAACATTGGACACATTTGTTGTTGCTAGATACACAAAGGTTAAGAGTGCTGTAACACAAGTCAGATGTGAACCTAAGGCTGCATACCACTCAAAAGCAACAACCTGAGCAAAAAAATAATAAATAATGCAAATATTGAGGTCCAAATAAAAATCTGAACTAATTTCAAAGTAGTGGTTTGAAGTTACCATGCCACAACAATGTGCAAATTTTGATATAAAATACCAACTAGCTTATTTATATTTTTTGTCTGCATAGTTTGTGTAAAATGTTTATTCCTAAACTGTGGTCTGCCATATTGCATGATAACAAATAAATTAATAAAACTGAAACTTAATAACAATAACAACAACAATAATAATAATAATAATTGTGTTTGGTTTCATAATTCTGTCAGTATGATACAGATTCTTAGGCATGATGAATTTTCATTAGGTGCAGGAGTCAAGGAGAAACAGGCCAATAGGTTCTTCTCTCCTATAAAAATTCTATATTTTTTGTTTTCTGGAAACAAAGTCCATTTTAAGGCTAAAATATAGTTATAGGGCTGATCAGGATGGTAAAGCAAAGTACAAAACAAATAAATAAAGTCTTGCAAGACAATAAAAAGACATAATTGAATAAAGCCCATTTTAGGCATCTGTTGAAACATCATTTTGAATGTTGCTGGTTATTGAGAGACTGAATTTGGTTTTCAATGTAATGAGCATAAAAAACATTGTACAGTGACTCAACTCAACCATTGTCTCCTATAACTGATATTTTCTTGCTGTATTTCTCACTGTCAATAGCTATGTCGGGGTCAGACTCATTGAATTCACATGCAGAGGTGCAATCCAAATTAAAAGAAATAAAATATAAAAATTATATAAAATAATGAAAAATAAAAAGTCTTGTCTATGTAAGTAATTCTTGCAGATTTGTAACATTAATGTTAATTTTGTGATATAGGATAAGTAATATTAATACTAGTGGTTCACAATCTTTTGAGGGTCACGGATCTTTTTTCATCCTACCTGCACCAAGTCTCAGTTAATATCTCATCTCTTGAAGAGTATGACACGTCAGTGGAAATCTTTGTCAAATAAGATGCTACATTTAGTCTTGCATGTCAGCTGTAGTTACTGTTGTTGACGGACAACAGACCCTATAATGCCTGGCACTCTGCTTGGGCCCTGCTGGCTCTAACACAATGGAATCTTTTAAGCAGGCTTTCTTGGCCCTCCTGTTATCTGGGCTATCAAGTGTAGTTGCATTCCTATCTCCATTTCAGCAGCCCTGAAACTCCATCTTGGCTGGGAGGTGTGTCCACCGTAAGATGAAATACACAGCAGGCGGTTTTCGGCACAGAAGAGGAAAGAATCTTGTATATGCTGGAGTTTGGTGGAGTACATTTTTAATATTTGGGACAGTGTAACAGTATTACACACAAACAATATCAGTGAAGACTGTAGACAGCAGGTGTCCCACAGACCTATGAAGAAATCAATGGTAATGAAATGTAAATGTAAAACAAGTTGATAATTAACTGGTTACAGGGAAGGTGAAGGTCAAACTCTGACTGGCTCAAGAAGCCCAAACCCACTGATTCTGGCCAGAGCAAACAAAGCAGGTAATTTGGCATCACTGCATTTTATCCACTGACTCAACATCACAACAAAAAGAGTTGATGAGTCTGATAATCATGAGACCACAGCTGATCGCCAGAGAAGGACTTGTATTATTATTAGTCACAGTGCAGAAAATAATGTCCTCAGACTAAGGTCAGTTTGTACAGTACTGTGACTTGGGTGGGTATCATCACACGTCCAAGGGAACAGTCTGTCACCAGGCAATCTGTAACACTCAGCAATTAGAGTACACTCAACAGTATAGTGTGACACACCTGTGGTTTCTCCATATTTCATTGTTTCACAGAAGCCTTGTGATATTTGAATGTGTGTGATTATTCACACACATTCAAATAATGTGTGTGATTATTCAAATACACTCAAATACTATAAACATGATTTTAAATACCACATTAATACCACTCATGCTCTTCAGCTCAAGAATATGTAAAATCCCTAAGGTCTGTCTAGATTTTTATATGAAATAACCCCCCCCCAAAAAACTAGGAAGAACACTTTTGCTCTCAAGACCAAACCTTTTATCTTACAATCACACATTTCATTCATTCTCCTTACATTCTGTAAGATATGGAGGTATTCACAGTGTCCTTTCTTTGCCCCACCCTTGTTTTACTGGTTTCGGCTTAACCAGTTTAGCCTCTCTGTTTACTCTATATAACTTGTACCTGACGTACCTGTGTGAACACTTTGCCACCGTGCTGACACAAGTCACTGACTGTCTTCACAGAATATTCTTTTGTATTAGAGGGAACAGCAGCACCAAGTTGTCCTCATGTCATCTGACCAGGATAATTGTTACCTGTGTAAGGAATATCTCAGGGATCCCGTGTCCATCCCATGCGGGCACGGCTTCTGCTCCATTTGCCTGAAAACATATTGGGACCATGCTGACCACACGGGTACATACCTCTGCCCACAGTGCAGAGTCTCCTACAGCAAGAGGCCCACACCAAGACGCACGGGAGGCTCCCGACACTCCACCATCCAACGCAACTCTGAATCTTACCCACCTGCACCCCCCTCCCCAGACTACAACTATGCAGGACCCCAGGATGTAGGTTGTGATATCTGCGTTGGAAAGAAGCACAAAGCTGTCAAGAGCTGCCTGATGTGTCTGGCCTCCTATTGCGAGAGGCACCTGAAGCCTCACTATGAGTCAGCCACTTTTAAAAGGCACAAGCTGGTGGATGAAATCGGCCACCTGGACAGGCAGATCTGTCCCCAGCATCAGAAGGGTCTGGAGCTGTTCTGTCGCACTGACCAGATGTGCATCTGTGTGCTGTGTACGGTGAAAGAACACAAAGGTCACGACATGGTGTCTGCTGAGCAGGAGAGGGCTGAGGAGCAGGTCGGTAACTTTTTACTTATAGTGACAACGTGTTTTTCAGACTGTCATTAGCTTACCAATCGGTAAACTAAGAATGCTAAAATGTGCTTTGTTTAATGTGCCATTTGTGAATCCATGGCGACAAATGAACAAATCATGGTTCAATGCACAGGCAAAACAGTGGCAGGCAATCCATAAAAGAGCAACTTACAATAGATGAAACACGCCTGAAACAGAGACTGAAATATAGCTGCTCCCTCAAAGCACAAAAACTTACACAGTTTTTACTTGAGTTGTGCTGTACATTGTTGTTATAAAGTTTTAGATGTTTGAGATGATTAGATGATTTAGTCTAAATGAATTGGTGTCATCAATGTCTGTTGTTCTCTCCATAGCAACGGCTAGGCGCCACCCAGGCTGAGATCCAGGAGAAGATTCATGACCGGCTCAAGCAGATGGAGGAACTAAAACAAGCAGTGGACTCGCTCAAGGTTTGTGCTACCGTCATCCATCATGCAGATAAGACCAGACTAACCACTAGAGAATGAGTGGAAAGTTAAATCAACTACTAACACATACCACATTCCTTTATGTAGGTGTTAGTAAAATCAGTGTGACTCATGTTTGATTTATCACATACCTCTATGTTTCCTGTGCAGAGCTCAGCACAGAGAGCGCTGCAGGAATGTGAGAAGATGTTCGGTGACATGATGCGCTCCATTGAGAGGATGCAGCAAGAGATGGCGAAGCTGATCTCCTCCAACAAGAGAGCAGCGCTCAACAATGCAGAGGGCCACATGGAGCGTCTGAGCCATGAGATTGCCGACCTGAAGAGGAGGGACAATGAGATCACTCAGCTGTCCCGCACTGAGGACCACATCCACTTCATCCAGGTAACAACAACTTATACATAGAAATATTAAAATATGTTCAATCAAACATGGTACCAGGCTCACAAAATAATACAGTGCCACGATCTATCATGCGTTTTATTAACAGCTTATTCTGTTCAGAAGGCTAGAGCCTACCCAAACCCTAATGGTGTTTCAGCTAAGACAGGCCACCAGTCATATAGATAGACTCACACCAATAAGAATCTAGTCCCATTCTGTATTTCCCAGCTTTCTTTTGTTCACTGCACATTTCAAGTTGAAATGAGTCAGTGAACTACTGGCTGATAATGTGATGTCTGCTGTCAACTTAAAGTGGAGACTAATTGAAAACACATGATATCTTAATGCTTGTGTATTTCCTCATTTAGAGCTACCATATGCTGATAGCCCAGACAGAGGCTGAGGAGCTGCCCACAGTGAGCGTCAACCCCTACTTCACCTTCGGCCCAGTGACTAAGGCCGTTTCTGAGATGAAACAGCACTTGAATGAATTCAGCAATGATGAGCTGGTTAAGGTAGCGAAGACAGGTGAGTGTGATGTTGGCATTGAGACCCTGTTGTTCTAACTGACAGAAAAACACAAAAATTGGTGTTTGGTGTTATGTAAATCCACTGGTATTACACTATGAACATGTTATGAACATATTACTCCTGTTACCATGATCACTCATTAATTCTATTCTTGTCTTTTTTTTGCAGTAAATAAAATGACCTTCTGTCAGCTGGATGAATCTAAAAAGAGACGATCAATAAAAAGTGAGTCAGCCATTTAAGAAAAATACGTTTTCCTGATTTCATGTGGACAACAAAGTAATGTGGTAATATATAATACTAAGAACTAATCTTGAACAAAATACTTCCAGTTAATACACTAAGCACAGGATAGCTACAGTATTTAGAAAGTACCCTAATTCAAGACCTAATTCGACCAGGGGGAAGTCAAATAGATTTACAATTTCCTTTGTACTCAGGAGGCTTTGTGTTTCCTGTTTGATGTTTGGTCAGGGCCGGACCATGATATTCATTAGAGGGTAGCCTAAGGTCACTTGATTGCTATATAGTTAAATGTTTACTTTGACCCAGTTTACATTAACTCATACAGAAACCAAGTTGCATGGTCAGGAATGGTGCAGATAAACTTCATGAATAGTGTCACTCAGTTACTATAATAAAAATATCAACAGAAACCACATTATACCAGCCTTCAATTTCAGTCTCGACAAAATCCTAGGGATAACACATATATTGCGTAATAATGTTGATTCATTTTCAAAAATATCACTTACAACTGATATGTATATATTCCTTCTACAGGCGATGAAGCTGCCATGTACAAGTCTATGCCGGTGCAGGAACCTCAGTACAGGGAGGATTTCCTGAAATGTGAGTTTTGGCTTCTCTGATGTTTTTTCTGCAGTGACACAGTTCACTGCTTACTGCTCTCCTTGCTCATTTCAATGAATCAGGCAAATAAGATGCTGATAAGGTTCTCTGTCAGATCGTGTGGCTGACCACACAATCTGATTTTAGTGGCTACTGTATGTCCTGCAGTGTTGACACAGACAGGGATTGATTCATTACAAAAATACTTTCAAGCACTTGCACAGCTTTCATGTTGAGTTGCAAGTTTTCCATCCTTGATTTTACTGAGTGCATGAAAAAATTATTACTAACCAGTCAAATTAGAACTAAAAAAACTAAAAATAATAAAGCATTTCAATAGAATATATCTTTTTAAATATCATAAATTTTAACTTGCATCTAATCTTGGAGGGTCAGAATGTAAGTCTGGCCTTGTCTTGGTCCTGGGTCATTGCTTCACAGTTAAATATGCTCTTTGTTAGATGAATTCTGTTAGGGGTCAAACTCACAAACAGTGTTGATACCTCTGGCATTCCAGATAATAGGCCGGGCCGATCTAGCCGAGGCCACCGGGTGTCCCACCAGCTGTGACCTGCAGACAGCAGGCAGGTGACATCTAAACCCTGGGTTTATGCTGATTTTATGCTGAGAGTCTCCTTCTTTTTCTTCTTCGTGTTATTGCAGAACTTAGTTAAAAACTCTAACAGAAGGAGAAATCCTGATTACATTCAACTAACCTCTAGAACCTAACAGCTGGTATTGCAGAGGTGAGGGTTCCGTATGGGACGGGTTGGGAGTCAGAATGATATATAATGTATGAGATGTTTAAGATATTCGATATTAGATATATTCAACCCAAGCAGTTTAAGTGAAACAATTCCTGTTATGGAATAAATGTTCACAATCTTCTGTCCCTTCCTAGATGCTTGTCAGCTCACTCTGGACTCAAACACAGCCTACAGACAGCTCTACTTGTCTCGAGGGAATAGGAAAGCTGCCCTCAAGAGAGACCCCCAGTCCTACGGTGACAATCCTGCCAGGTTTGACTCTCTGCCTCAGGTCCTGTGTAAGGAGCCCCTTTCTGGAGGCGCCTACTACTGGGAGGTTGACTGGAGTGGCGAGGGGGCAGCCATCGGCGTCACCTACAAAGGCATCAAGAGAACCGGCTACGGAGACAGCTGTCGGATCGGTTACAACCGCAAGTCTTGGAGCCTCTTCTGCTCTGATTCCAGTTACTCAGCCCGCCACAACAAGGACCAGATCGATATCACCCTGCCCTATTCCTCACGTATAGGGGTGTTTCTTGACCATGCTGGGGGTACCCTCTCTTTCTACACTGTAGGGGACACTATGTCTCTCATCCACCGCTTCAAGGCCTCTTTCAGTGAAGCTGTCTATCCAGGCTTCTGGGTTTGGTATGAGTCGGCCATCACCATCATACAGCAGTGATTAGGTTACTCACTAATCAATGTACAAATGTGATTCAGTTGAGGTATGAATTTACAGAACAAAACTTTTACTGCTCTTTGATGACATGTAATTCTTTTAGATATATTCTTATATTTTTAGACCATACAATATATGTTATATATGAGTATAAGGGGATCTGTTCTTTATGACTGTGAATATTCTGCAAATAAACATGTGTGGAAGTGTATAAAGTGTATCAGCATTTAAAAAGTTAAGTAATAAAGTGATGAGGGCTGTACTTGGTTAAAATATGTCATGTGATCATATATAGAAACTATGTTGCAGCTTTTTTTCAATCAACACAATTTATTTATCAATAAATGTTTTTTAACAACGATAAACTGTTATAATGTTGGTTTACTGCCCAGGTTCCCCCTCAGCCTGCATAACATTAACCCAGTAAATGTGGGAGATAAAAAGAAATGGTTTTCATTTGTTCCTTAATTCATTCACTCATCCCTTGATAAGGAGAAAACTCAAATTCATGGCTTTTCAAAAAAAGTGGCTTTTCCAGACTTTAAGATCACAAAACTGATTTTATATTTGAGAAATCTTACTTGCATTGCCAACATTGAAAATAGATAAAATTATCGAAATGCTTTTGTGTGATCAGCAGTGTTGGTTTTGTGGGAGACGAGAGGTTTGAGAGGAGTTGTACAGAAATACATGAGGTGTGACTGAGAGCTCTTGAGCTCACACATGGGTGAAACTCATCTAAAAGTCGTTTTAATTGTTTCTGTATGCTGAACCAAGGTATGATCCAGCGTGACAGTAAAAATCTTTATCACCTAGTTATTCATTAAAATGGTAGATTTTATTTTCCTTACAAAAGTAGCCGTAACGATGACTGAGTTCCACTTGATCGTTGTAGTAAAAACATTTGCTCTTTGCTGGGAGGCATTTTGAGGTCTGCTATTGACAAAACGTGCTTTATTTAAACACAAGCCAAAGATTACACACCAGGAAACATCACAACTGGTGACACTGCAAACAGGGTTTTGTGAATAGTTTGAAAGTTGTTTAGTAGCTTCTGCCTGTGATCTTGGAGTGAAGCAGGTTGTGGAATCTAAAACTGGAGCCTCAAGGGAAAACTTAACAATATTGAAGGGAGGATATGAAAAACTCCTCCAGAAGCCTTTGTTCATTCATTGTTCATTGCTATTGTAACCTTTATTTTCTAAAATTACTCCTTTGCACTCTTGCATTGAGCAAGTCAGCTGCACTACAAAAAAGGGCATTGTGCAATTTTTGTGAACATAGAGGGGAAACAAATTGATCTCAATCCTCATATAATTGAGACATTTTCTGTCTGATTCTAGGTGCTGGTTTACACAGACACTTCAAAATAAAATATATATTGTCGTTATTCATTATTTGATTTTTATACATAAACAAAATGGTGACAATAAGCAAATAAGTTTGGGGTAATTTCCTGCACAAAGGTGAGTATTTTTCCCAGTGTATGTTTCTATGATGTACAAATGCATATTTGCTGTATATCTGAAATGTAGATGTCCTGCCTTGAATTTGTCAAACCTGTAGCATGACTTATGAACCTTGCTACCTCTAGTGGAGGACTGTATGCAGTGCTTTCCAAGGCTGTCCTTGCCCTTTATCCACTTTAGTGCTGGGAGAGCTTCAGTGTGAGGAGATGATTTACTGTCAGAGATACAAAAGAGGAAATCTTTAACAGTACAAGAAGTATTAACCTGCTGTCCAGTTTACCTGTGGCTTAGGTCTTGCAAAGATAGGCCAACCTTTCTCATTATATTACTTGGTTATCCTGAGCAAACTCACAGTACCTCTCCATGTACTTGGTACACGTTTGTTTTGTAAATCCTAGATTGTTTAAAGTGGTTACACGTCATTTTACACCACCGAGACTCAAAGGGAAAAACATCTAGCCAAGGACGGCTTCCAGTTACAAGTGATCTCAATTAGAAAAACGAGACAAGGTAAAATGTAAAAATCTTCGCATGAGGTGAGATATCTTTCTTTGAGACACTAAATGGTGACACAAACAACCTTATTCTGCACTGCAATCGGACAGTTAATAGGCTTGAGCCCACTCAAAAGTAACAAGTAGTGGATAATTCAGAATTTCTGGTTGTCACTTCTTGAGTAATTTACCTTTATTTCAATTTGTATCCACTCTCCTTTACCACCATGTCTCCAGAGGGCAGTCAGCCTCAAAGCTCGCACATAGAAAAAGAAGACCTTGTTTCTCGTCGGACACATTTGCCGTGTGCACCTTCAGAAAGAAGCGCCGCATTCTCACATTTTCACAAGTGTGGCTACACAGGTGAGTGTGTATTTCATACGATAGACGTAACAGCTATTGCGCATATTGATCGCTTACGTCTTTATACCGCTGTATCTGTAGTTTAAGTGAAACCCCGTCTACTTGCTTCAGCGTTACATTTTCATCCGGATGTAACAGCAGTTACAAAAGACAAAAACCTATGAATGGAGCTAGCTAGTTTGCTAACATAACATTAGCCAGCGCAAGCATTATATTTCTCTGAACTAGCGCAATGGAGAAGCCAGAGTTTTGACTTCCGCGTGTCATTAAACTCAAGTGAAGTTTTTCGAGATCTTAGCGGTTTCTTATTTGTGTAAAAACAAGTATTATAAATGATATTGCAAGCAGTTAGCCGCAGTTACTTGGCTAAAATAGCAGTCGGGCCACTTTCGTGTTGAGGCATTCATTTAACTGTCACTATGACAACCGATCGCACAGCGCAGTCGACAGTAATTCAGTTTAATTAGATTCTTTAGCTTGGTTCACTAATGTAATATTAGCTTTTGGATTACGGGTCAAACCTGATGCTTTTTTAAACAACTCAAGCGTTAACATAGGCAAGGTACCAAATACATGCCCTGATCCAGGAGTTAACGTATAAGGTAATTCTCAGTTGGCTCATTATATAGTAAAACTAGATAATACAAGCAACAAATCTGTATGAGAGAAAGAGGAAAATGTGTGGAAGGGGTTCATAACTAAATTGGCTGTTTGTGTGTAAGACAGGTACATTGTACCAGTGTATTAGGAGTGGGTTTGCTTCATTTTTCATTTAATGGTATAACAAAGGCCGAAGAGCTGGGAGGAGGATGTTAATTTTCAATATATGGAAATTTATTTCCATATTTATGACACTTGTGTTGTTTGTTTTTACGTAGTCGAGATGGCGACTCCGAAGGTTCCAGAGGTTCGTGATATCATGCGGATTGAGAGAATCGGTAAGAATCTTTATTTACAATGACCTTGAGAGTTGATCCTATTGTAAGTAGATGCAAGTGGTACCTTTACTTGCTCTTCTAAATGGGATTGATATACACAACATTTTAAATCTCATCTTGTGTTCAGGAGCACATTCTCACATCCGTGGCCTTGGTTTGGATGATGCTTTGGAGCCAAGACAGGTACATTAGTCTCAGGTCACAGTATGCCAAGTAATTGTTAGACTAGCTGAATGTAAGCACAAATATTGGGAATTCAAAGACTCTACTGGATTAAAACAAGAGTGATGTGCATTAATATGTTTTGGCCTCAATTATTCCTGTTCCTATTCACCTGCAGGTCTCTCAGGGGATGGTTGGCCAGCTGGCCTCCCGTCGGGCAGCAGGGGTCATTCTGGAGATGATCAAAGATGGCCACATTGCTGGCAGAGCAGTACTGATTGCTGGCCAACCTGGCACAGGAAAGACTGCCATTGCTATGGGTAAGAGCCACATAGGAGGCTTTCCAGAACACAATGTCATTTCATTATCCTCCCCTGGAAGTGACACTGTTGCTTTGCATCGATGTGTAATTGGCCCAAGTTAAGTTATTTTTTTATAAATCAAAACTCCCTACTCCTGGATTTAGTGGCTGAGCATAGGTTCATTTAAAACTTTCTCTTTTATGCAGGCATTGCTCAGTCTCTTGGTGCTGATACACCCTTTACAGCACTGGCTGGTAGTGAGATCTTCTCTCTGGAGATGAGCAAGACTGAAGCACTTAGCCAAGCTTTTAGAAAAGCTATCGGAGTGAGAATCAAGTGAGTGTGCAAACACAGTAATTGAGCTTTCTAATTCATATTTTTCAAATCAATTGTAGCTCACCTTGTTTTTTTTGTTTTTTTTACAGAGAAGAAACAGAGATTATTGAAGGAGAGGTGGTGGAGATCCAGATTGACAGACCGGCAACTGGGACGGTAGGCTGCTTATACTTTTGTTGGCTGTGTTCTGCTTTGGAAAATATTTAAATGAATAAATGTATACATTTCTTGCTTGGCACTATTCAAAATACTTTGCAAATACTTTGCCGTCTCTCAGGGCGCCAAGGTTGGCAAGCTGACTCTAAAGACTACTGAGATGGAGACAATATATGACTTGGGAAACAAGATGATTGACAGTCTCAGTAAAGAGAAAGTGCAAGCAGGGTGAGTTGATCTCTTTTTCATTGATCCTTAAACATAATCTTTGTGTTCTGAAGTTTTGCAACATCAGGCCTGATGCATAGCATAATAGCACAATATTTCTCTGTTGTCTTGTCAGAGATGTTATTACTATTGACAAAGCCACTGGAAAGATCAGCAAGCTGGGTCGCTCCTTCACCAGAGCCAGAGACTATGACGCCATGGGAGCTCAGGTATGTTGTCACATCACTAAATTCTGGATGCTGTAACTCACACTGACCACCAACAGTGAATGTTTGCATCAATAAGGCCGCTGTTATTATTCCAATTGAGTTATGGTTAATTTATCTAAACATAATTGGCCGCATGGATTAAAAAAAAAAAAAAAACTTTAGTTAAAGCTTCTTAAAAAAAAATAAAATAAAATACTGTATTTGCAGAACAGTGCGTAACTTATGCAGCATTATTTACAATCTTGTTTTTATTGCCTGAACAGACGCAGTTTGTGCAGTGTCCAGAGGGTGAGCTGCAGAAGAGGAAAGAGGTGGTCCACACAGTGTCCCTCCATGAGATCGATGTCATCAACAGCCGTACACAAGGCTTCCTAGCACTCTTCTCCGGAGACACTGGAGAGATCAAGTCTGAAGTCCGCGAGCAGATTAATGCTAAAGTTTGTGAGTGGAGGGAAGAGGGCAAAGCAGAGATCATTCCAGGGGTAGGTTCAACAATGCTGTGTGCATGTGTTATTTGCCTTTTCTGTGTGATTGCACTTGACTGATATATATTTTTTTTTCTCCATGCGTGTGGCTACAGGTGTTATTTATTGATGAAGTCCATATGCTGGACATGGAGTGTTTTTCCTTCCTGAATCGTGCCCTGGAGAGTGACCTGTCCCCAGTTCTTATCATGGCCACCAACAGAGGCATCACTCGGTACCGTTTATGTCCACCTTCAGTTTTTTTTTAGAACCTGCATATTTGGCTACTGTAATGTATTGACTCTGTTTTTAAAAATGTTATATATCTTTAGGTCAAATAAAAAGACAGAAAACAATTTTTAAAAAAATTGTGGTTTTGAGGTGTCACTTGTAACCTTTAAATATGTATCACATAACACTGAACATTCTTTTCCCTCAGTATCCGTGGCACAAACTATCAGAGCCCTCATGGCATTCCTATTGACCTGCTGGATCGCCTGCTCATCATCGCCACCTCCCCTTACACCGAAAAAGAGACGAGGCAGATCCTCAAGATCCGGTGAGAGTCTTCACTAATCGTCCATCAGCAAACTTTGTTTCCTTCTTCCCAGAGCACGAGTAATGACAATCTATGTGGTTTTTATTTCAGGTGTGAGGAGGAGGATGTGGAGCTGAGCGAGGAGGCTCACACTGTCCTGACTCGCATCGGCATGGAGACTTCGCTGCGTTACGCCATCCAGCTGATCAGCACTGCAGGACTGGTGTGTCGCAAGCGCAAGGTTAGCTCAGTCTGACGAAGACGGTTTTATTTCTGTAGCTTGAATGAATTTATTCTTAATCAGTATGGTTTATTGCCACTATCTTCAGTGTAGAGGTCATCTGTAATTTGTTTTGTTTTTTTATTTTTCTTCAGGGTACAGAAGTCCAGGTGGAGGACATTAAAAGGGTCTATTCTCTGTTCCTGGATGAGGCCAGATCCTCTCAATACATGAAGGAGTATCAGGATTCCTTCCTCTTCAATGAAACACGTGAGTTTACTGTTCATCTTCTCTTTCTATCGCAGGTTAAATCACAGTCCAACGAAGCATCAAAATGCTGAGAGACTCTTAACCAGGGGTACCTGCTGTAATCTGCTGCAGTCATTAGTGAAGATTTCAGTTTTCACATGTTCACTAAAACTGCTCTCTATCATACTGATTGGTTTGTAGCAAAGAAGAGAAAAGAACAAGGAAAAATACCAAACAAAAGTAAAACAAAAATCAAACTCAGGTTTTCTTATAAAATACATGACTACATAATATGGTGAGTTAAACGAGATTTATTTGTTCCTACATTTCAGAAACAGCTGTGATGGACACCTCATAATGAAGACGCCTGCTTTGTTTTCTTACTCTGAAGTTTTTATGTTGTTGCTCATCCTCTGTTGGAGTCAAGTCAGAACAGGTTTTTACTTAAATTGGAATTCTTCATTGAAGATGATTGGAGATAGAATTTAAATGTATGAAATTCCCTGTGTTTCTTCTCTGTTCATCTTAAATATTGTTTGAATTCAAATTTATTTACTGAAATGTGGCTTAATCAATTTAGCACAATTCTGTTCATTACTGAGGCCTTGTGGCAGGAATATCCATTCCTTCATTGTTTTCCTTTCAGTTTTTTTATTTTTATTTTTATGCTTACTTATCTTTACGATGGTTTGTAAAGATAATTTGTATGGAATTATTAAACAGGCTTTTATAAGCACTCTCTTGTTTTCCCCTTACTACAAATTTAATTTTAGATTATTTGCTATGAATGAACCATAACTAACCAAGCCAAACACGTTTCATTCAGTTTTAGAGTTCCAGACTATAGTTGGTCCAGGGTTCTGGCTCAGATTCACAATCCTGCAATCTGAGACTAAAGCCTTCGTTGACATCCTCACAATAATCATGTGAAAATCTTTAGATATAAACAAAATGATCATTCTCCCATTATTTTTTAATGCTTAACGAATTCCCTTTGAGTACTATACCATGCAAAATAAAAGCCCCACTCCACAGAAAATGTTATACTTAATTTTAAATTTAAGTTTTTTTATTATTATTATGTGTCACATCAACAAACAGTTGTGCAGTTTACCTCACACTGACTGTGTGGAGAATTTGTTTAAACAAGGACAGAGAAATGTGTCTCTCAAATTGTAAAAAAAAAAAAAAAAAACAGTAACAGGTCATTCCCTATATTACGAAGGAGTTGGTTACATTTTCTACCACAAGGTGGAGCCCAAAGATCTCTGTTGAAGACATCATTTCTGCAAACAATACAATACGACATGCAAACTGTGCTGAGATAAATGTGAGCTCCTAACAATGGTTTTCAACAAGCAGGTCACTGACATTGCTCACCAGCTAAAAATGTCCTCTGGTTGCACCATTTAATTTATTATAGCCATCTTCCTGTATGATGGGTGTGAGCTTGTACTGTAAATGACTGCAGCTAGTTCCACGCCTCAACCTCACACCTAGTCTGATATACTCCAGGTGCTTCCCTACTCCCACACATACACTGGAACAGGTTTCCTCACAACTCAGTTTTTCTGTACTTAGCTACCTTAGATGCTTCATACTGCATCTGATCCCATCCCTTTTCGTAGTGTTACTCCATTACTCCATTATGGATTCTTTATAGTAGTACATTATAGTTTCAAAATCGTATTTGTCCAACTTACACAACATATACACAACATTTCATCATTATAATAGCAGTCACATCACAGTTAGATCTTCATCAGGTAGATCATATTATCAGCTCCTGCATCTAATTTATTCTGAACAGCATTAAATAATAAAACGCTATATGACATTTAGCTGACATCAGTAAATGTACCTGCAAAGACATCAGTCTATAAAAATCAGAGAGAGCCTTACTGCAGGAAAGAAACCACAGTCATACCCAGACATGAACATTACCCTACACTCCACCAGCGAGACGCTACATCTCTTTCAAAACTAATTACAGTAGATTAATCAATTCTACCTGCACAGAGAATGAGAGCAGTTCAGACTCTCGTGGAAATGAATATTTAATGTTTGCTGGTGGGAGAGAGTACTGCGTGGATTACCCTGCTGCCTACATCCCATAAATCCCCCTCAGTCCCACGAGGCTTCTGTTGCCTGCTGCCCACTCCTGCATCAGATGGATTCACTGGTCGGACTAAAGCTGGGATCAACCACATGAGGGTTGGGTTGTTTGTATGCAAAACAGGGTGTGTGTGTGTGTGTGTGAGAGAGACACTTCTCTCTTGGGATGAGTCCATCTTGTTTTCAACATATAAAGCAGCAGTTTTCTAACTTGATGTTGTGTTAAAATGTGGAAGCCCTAATCAGAGTTTGAGCGGTAGAGACCTGAGCAGGATCCCACCGCCTTCACTGTATTTAATGTTTATTTGAATAAACTGGACATGAAGACATTTCACTTTTTCAATGTCAATGTGCAATGTGTTTGCAGATAACATTCAACTCAGGCCCTGTGTGTGTGAGTTCTCTTGGACTGGATCCCGCTCTTTGTCTACACACCACTGTCCACAGGCTACAGAGCTGCACAGCATGCTAACATATTATGGCATTTTGCCTGCTGCACAGATTTGGGTGCCCTTTCTCTCCAACACAGTCAGGCCAAGCTAGAACCCTGCAAACTGAACCCACTAGCCCTCCATTTCTTTACAGACACATCTGTTATCAGCAGTCACTGCAATTCTATAGGTGAGACAGAAATTAGCAAAGGCCTTTTTAAAACAGAGATGGTCTGATGACTTCCACCTGGGTCACAGTGACAGACAGGAAAGCTTTTTATACTATTGACCGTGTCAGAGTTCACTGGACATTCCTATAGTCTAATGAGGCTCTCAGTCTGAATGTCATTAGCTAAATGTGTCCATATCAGAACCACTTCCATCAGTCATGAAATGAATCGACTTGTTGATCAATCAGATTGATCTGAGACAGGATTAGAAAATAGATTCACCTGTCAAGCTGGATTTTCCAAATCATTTTACCTGCTGGAAACACAGCCATCTGAACATGAGAATCAAAGACACTGCTAATATCCACAGGATTTAAAAGTCACCACCTCATGATGCAGCTTTCATTCATTACAGAAAGACGTGAGAGAACTGAAATACAACTTAAACACAGACATAGCAATCTGTAGTAAGAGATGAATTAATTAGCCTATTGAACAATCCCAACTATATGTTTGCTTGTCTAATGTTTGGGTCATGTGATACTTTATGTGATCACAAATCATTCAGGGGTATTATAATCACTTTGAAAATGACTAGGAATTTGTGCTTGTGCTGATTCATAAGTCTATTTTCTTTATCTCTCTTGATTTTTGTCCAACTTACAGTACACTTGAGTCTTGGTTTGAGTCACTTCTCAAATAAGTGTTGATGAGCACATGTGCATAAATACTATATGTGTGAACACACAACTTAATTGTGAAATAAGGTCACAATCAACACACTAATCATCTATATATGCTCAGTCCGTTAATCTGTTTCCACCCCTGTACTGTTTTTTACTGTGTCTCTCTTGCCACATTTTCTTTTTCTAATTCTTAAATCCTTAAGTAGGATTTGAGGATTTTAAGCACTATTTGAAACGTGAGGCTCGTGAACGGACAGAATTTGAGTCCATTTCCTGAGGTTTCCCAAAAAAAATAAATTTTCACCCTCTGCTCTGCTGCCATATGTTGGAGAGGAGAACATGTGATTCCTGTGGTGGAATCAGAGAACGAGGTCATTTGAAGTGCATTATGTGTTCTCTCACATAAAGTAATGAATGTGTATATTATTTGATGTCAGAGAACAGGATTAAGTGACAGAATCATGCTGTCAGATTTGATGCAAAGTAAACTAAGGAATTCCTTGAGAAAAAAATGCTGATTGAATATGAAGATATTATACAAGGAGGAAGAAATTTTACACTTAATCCATTGAGACCATTTCATTTGTTATCCCTGTTTCATGCAATGAGTTTTTAGACTTTATCAGCAAATCTGCAACACAAATGAAAATGAAAAAAGCAAAAGTGAAATTTCTTTTTTGAGGACTGATCTGAGGGATTGGCGTTAACATTAATTCATTGTATGCATCAGTATGCAGTGCCTAGTAGGTCTAGTAGGTCCTAGTAGTGATTTTATATTATATATTATATTTTATAGTATCAAAAGTAAAAAAGATCTAAATGTACTATAAAGTGCATTTCTATTAAATAGACATAGGAATACATCTCATATTGATATAAGGCTTGAATGTCTTTGATGAGTGATATTCACTGGGTAACATCATTTCATCACAAAGTTCAGTCCAATGTGGCACTTGGACTGAAGATGGAAGAGCTTATCCAGGATTTACTTTCATACTTGACGCTTGTTAAAACACAGGCTCTCATTCCTGATGTGTTAGGTGTTGTTAAAAGGCAACGTATGTTTTTTGATGATAAAACTGAGAGGATTTAATTTGTATCCATACTGTCAGTATGTAGTTTTCGAACCTCATGTATGGAAATAACTTCTCATCTGCCAGTTTTATTTGCACTGTGGCACTGTTCCACGTGTAACAGTAAATCTACTCTACAGCTCTGAGAAGCTGCACTTAGACACGACAATGACAATGTGAAGAAGCTGATGTTGAGCAGTATAACATTATTACATACATTTATCATATTCATCATCTTAATGTTTAACCATGCAAACATTTGCTAATTAGCAAAGACAAATTACAGCCGAGGTTGATGGTGATGTCATTTTTTGTGCAGGCAACATGAACGTCTGTTCCTGGTCTATCTAGTAGAGTGGATTAACAAAGCCTCTGACCTGCTGCTGGCACCAGAGGAAGACTTACAAGATCACCCAAGATATCAGGCGTCATCCTCTGAGCACCTTAATTATCTGTATCAAAATGTATGGAAACCACCCCAGCTGTGAGCGAGTCTTTTAACTAAAAGCTGAATAGTGTCAACCTCAGGGCAGTGTGAAAAAAAAACAAAAAACAAACATCCAAGTCCTTTGGTTTCACCTTCAGAGAAAGATGACTGTGTGCACCAAATAGTTAAGATATTTTGGCACCAAAAATTTTGGTTTTAAAAGGCAGGAACTGGTTTAGAACCCCAGTGCAGCAACAGACTCTAAAATACCAGCAACTGATATAAAGTTCAGGGAAGGGTGATTGTTGAATGGATCCAGGGAGCCCAGGACAGGAGGTCCAGGGAAGCTGTCCCGAGGCAGAGACCAAGTGTGGAGAGGAGTAGACCGGAGACTCATGCACGAGGAGGCAGCCAGGTGGTTCAGGTAGCAGAGGCTGACACAGACAAGATCCAGGTTAGGAACTACATACAGAGAAGCAGTCGTAAGCACAATCACTGGAGACTAATAATACACTAGAGAACATATACAAATCACAAGAGCGCCACTGGGGCCTTGTGTTACCACAAGCAGAGCAGAACTACCTGGCAGCAAGTGGAAGCTGAGCCGGGTTAGGGTTAGAGTTTAAAAACAGACACTGATGAGCTTGATAGGAGACAGGTGTACAGAGCTCTAGGTATGCCTTTACAGTGCAGAACACACACACACACACACACACACACACACACACACACACACACACACACACACACACACACACACACACGCAACACAGGGAAGGATACACAATGAAGCCAGAAAACAGAGACAAGAAACATTAGGAAAGCTGAAGGTAACAGGTGGAGCTGTGTTTTGCTGTAACGATTCACTGATTTGACAAATGGGATGTTACATATTGTAAATACACTAATCAACTACTGTGAAATATTAGAGCAGTTAGAGAGCACTTAATTACCCCGGAAAGTTTAATATTAATTGTAATGTGATGTATTCCTGGACTTTTGATTACAAGGAACAAAATAAGGGAATATCATGGATTCATTAAAAAAAAAAAATCTAATTATATTTGATGATGAGTAATATTGAAATGAACACACTTAGCCTCCTGTACTCTTGTAGAGGAGTGTGCATCTAACGCTCTGTGTTCCTCTGGGTGTGTACTATTTCATTTATTATTGTGCATCATTGTATTTACAGTTTGCACACCCGTGTACGACCTGAAAGAGATGACTATTTGCCATGCGCATGTGTGTACATATTGTATGTATAGTATGTAACCTGCTCACTTCCATTCACACAGAGCTGTTGCCATTCACTAACTGAGCCTGCGTTCTGCACCATCCACACAAGTCATTCACAAAGCTGCTTCCCTGCCTCTGCTTCACGTGTGGAACACATGAATGCAGATGCTACCGCGCACATATGGGCACATGCATAAATAGCCTTTAGAGGGTTTTCTGAATCAGTTTATGCTGCAGTGGAAACAGTAGTTCTAAATATGGAACCATGTGAGCTAAAAACAGCAACTAAAGCCAACCAACATCATTCACTGTTTGCCAAGTCAAGCATAAGCTCATGTTTAATTCAGAAAACTCGGGTATTCATAACTCACACTTGCTGCACCCGTGACACTGAACCCACTGCGGCACACAACAAGCACAGTTGCAGTAACACTATTCCACTGTCAATTTACATTACATCCTTGTTAGTAAGCATGCAAATCAAATTAATCCCTCATTGCAATGGAGACCTCACTGGCACAGTTTGAAAATGCTTCAAGGCCTGATGGGATACGAGGAGTGATCATTATAACTGGCTGCAGGGTAATGACATCTTCTGCTACTGTGGTTCCAGTGACAGCAGGCCTGACCATTACTTGCCATTTACATCTTCTTGAATCATTTGTGTTGGTTCCTTCATTGACATTGCTCAGCCCACCATGAAGCACATCTCTTATTCATTCCACATGGGCAGACAGCAAAGAGGAAGAGGACATCTCATGCTTCCTCTGGAACATGTGTCGACACAGTAACGCATGCAGAGCCATGCATTAATGCAGACTCTGACATCTTAAGGTTAGTTGACTCCTCAGGCCTCAACATCCATTGACACATGAAAGCAGTGATGCTCAACACTATGAAAGCAAGGAGAGGAGGGGAATCAGACGTATGACATTGTCTGTTGAAACAAATCGCCTCTGCTGTAAAATCATTTTGGTGTTGGTTTATTATTGTTTGCTCTCTTGTTGTGTTGTTTTTTTCTCATTTTTTTTGTTGCATCTCTTTCTGGTCAACTTAAAAAAAAGACAACAAAACAAAACAAAAACAAAAAAAAAATGTAATATTAAAATTATAAACACCATATTCTATTCAAGTAAATAGATGATGTACCTCAAGGAGCAATTATTGGACCACTTCTGTTCTCCCATGAAACACATATTTATTAAGATAGAAGTCTGGAAATATAATCCAATACATTTGAACTGGCTATATTATTGGGTGTATAAATTTTAACAAGGTTTTGATGTGACATTTTAACTTGCAAAGTAATTAGTAACTATGGACAATGTAGTAAACTAAGTTGCATTCCTCCACTGAATCCACTCCAAGTCCAATGTTTTTCTATATTTCACACTTTGTGTAACTACAAAGTGAGAAATATAGAAAAAAGTCAGATGACACACACACACACACCAAACAATGGCAAAAATAAGAGTCTGTAGTCAAAAACTTTTACAACAACACTAAAATGATATATAAATGTGTTTTACGAAGCACTCTGCTTATTCATTTAGACAAAAATAAAACATTTAATTTCATTTGTGAGGAGAGATTGTCCTCAAAAAAGGGTTTTCATTGAGGATATAAATCCAATTAAAACACTAACACTGCTTTTCTCTTGTCTCCTATATTTTCAGAGATGATGTTCTACCATCATCACCTTCTGTGATGTTAAGGTCACTCAGTGGTTTGCTTCATTGTGTCTTGTAATGGCAGTGTTGAAAACAAGAGCCTGTCCCTGCCTCAAGTGAACCTCTAATGGAGCAAAGAGCTATTTTTGCCTTTTTCCCTCAATTGCACAACAAGTCTGCAGAGTCATTTGTTGTTCTTCATTCTCTGTTACTCCATTTAATCCTGAGTTCAATCTTGTTAGTTGAAAGAAATATGTGTGACATGGAGCAGTGGAGGATTAGTTAGTCAATTTGCACTTTTGTCTTTACACAATGAAGTTTGCGCTGAAGTAATTTTATTTCTGTGGAATACAAAAGTGGTGGGAATGGTTCACTATGAAAGAAAATGAATTCTATCCTAAAATGACATAACTCTCGGTAGAATAGAGCAACCAGTGGAAAATAGATCCTGGATCTCATATTCACATACAGATGACACTATTTCACATCAAATGAGTCTGGGAACATCACTAACTGGGTACAAACGGAGACTTCCACCACACTTGCTTCAGTGAAGGTAACTGTGTTTCTACACAGTGAAGCAGGTTGGAAAAGTCAGTTTGGTGCTAACAGAGAGAGGTGAGAGATTCACAGGGGAGGTGTGATACCCGTTTCATGTGTTCTCCTACAGAAAGCCTATTCTGGTTCTGTGCTACCTCTGCCTTTTTCTAATCCAGCCTCTGTTTGTGATGTGCTGTTAACTCTGCATTAATCATTAGGTCCATCTAATTACATGAATGTCTACCTGCAACAAAACCCTTTGTGTGAAGCTCTGAAAATGCAGAAACTCCGACAGACATGTGGCAGCAATTCTGTCAGTCTGAAATGAGGGTGGCAAATAATCAAGAAGAAACATATACACTAAATAAATTACACTTCTGCTTGAATGTACTAAAGTGTGAGCCATGTTTCTTGAGAGATTGTTATTTTAAAGCTTCACCATGAAGATTCACAGAGAAATTGACAGAGAAAATATGACTGCGGTTGCCACCAAAACATGAACCTATTGTGTTCTGACTTTATAATAAGATGCTGCCAACATGAGTTTTGGGTTTGATTTATTTTACCAACCATTTTGAGTCTTTAATTTAAGCCTTTACATGTTTTCAACTTGTTGACACTCATCGCCCCTCAGGGACAGTCTGTAAACAAAACAGGCTATTTTTAAATTCCTTGGAGTAGAACATAAAGATTTGAAGGATTTTCTTTACATGCTATAAATCATAGCTGGATTATTCTATTTTGGATTGTTCCTATTTGTGTTTGTGTTTTCTTATTAATAATCTGGCCCTCAAAAATAATGACAGGGTCCATAGAGCTCATATGTCCTGTCACATTAGTTGCACCAAACTACATGTAAAACACTTTATCTATACTTTATATCACATATGATACATTGACATCTGACACAAAACTGAAGGGGCCACAGTATTAGTCATACTGTTTGTTGTCCAATCATCATCATCCAATCAGCTCCTGTCACACTTATATTGTCTCACCCTGTCTTCTTCCCCTGCACCTAAATATTTGTGTTGGTTACTCAGGTATGTGAGTCTTTTACTGATACGTACTAAACAATTACACAGTGAAAGTATGGGTTGTAAAAATGTATAAACTTGATCTTTTACAGTCTTGAAATATGTGCAAGAAATATGTTAATTGACCACATTATTATCCCTCTTATGAGTGATGAAATGAGTCAGACTTTAGTTTAATGTTTAAATAATGAGCTAATCGAAAATTATTATTATTATTAGATATTTAAAGATACTGTTATTTTCCAGTGTAACACATGCATGTTTGATCTGAAAGCATCACAAATCTATTGTATTTTTCTGCTTGAAGTGAAGGCTGACGTCATGCTTCATGAACCAGTGGGTACATTTCAAAACAACAGGGCACTGTGATTCAAAATGCATGGTAACATTTAAAATATAGATGGCTCAAACAATCCTGCTTTTAAACCCAGGACAAGCTGACATTTTGAAGCCTCACATCCACCGGTGGCTATTTTTTAACCTAAGTTTACCCTGTGTGTTGTACAAAGTTTGCCCTCAGTGAATTTCAGTGGCAAAGTCCAAATGGAAATTCCAGTGCTTGCTAGAATGGCTCCCCTTTTCCTGTCGACGCCCCAGTGTTTCCTGCCTGCTGCATGACTAGGTGTGTTGACTTTTAGATTCGACTGACTTTGGGGTACGTATTGGTCTGACTGTGGGAAAGGGTGTTGGTTTCTCTGGGTCATCTACCAACCAAACACTAATTCTCCACTTTGAGGGCTTCTTTATAATCTTCCCCTCTTCAAACTGAGGACGTGTTGGATAAAGGGATCCATTTAAAATGTTGCTCTGCCTAATTAAAGGCCTTGCAGTCAACGTCTCAAGTCTTCTTTTGTCCAAATGCAATGTATACTTACGCCCTGTGTTTGTGCTTCCCTGTCATACACACATCCATTAGTGCTATTAGCTGCCGTGTTAGGTAACCCTTGCCTTTTTCATCAATGTCAGCACACAGGAGACCTTCAGCTGAAAACTTCCTCACTTCCTGTGAAGGTAAATATTATGTTGTTTTTTTCACTGCTTCCACAGCATAGATGTCGTGTCTGTGATGTGTCAGTGCGTCTGTAAACCACTCTGGAGACTGTGAGATTACTTTACAAATGGAGCTTCACAGAGGCCTGCCTGACTGCACCTGAACAATACAGTGGTTCATTCATGGACTGTGGCCTTCTCTCACTCTGTGATAAAAGTCAAGTCTTTGTGAGCCTCTGCTAAGATGAGAAGAGGGGAAAAACAACCTCTCCAGCTCTCAAGAGTGGTGTTTATTTCAAAATAAAATACTTTCTGCATTAATGTAAAACCTTTGACCTGACTCGTCCTTGTTCATCTGGACTGTGATGGAGGTGAACAAATGTGTAAACTCAGTTCTGACAACAGCAAATGACTTGGTAACACTTTACAATAAGCTGCACAAACTACTGGTTAATTACTGAGAAGTAGGTAAGGAACAAATACTTTTTGGTAATTGCAGTCATTTGTGAGCAGAGATGGTATTTAGTACACACAGAACATAGTAAACGTTTTTACAGGCAAACAAGACGAAGGTTATAATTACCTAGAGTAACCACAGTTTGCCCTGCACATTCAGTTCAGTTGTACTCTTCCAAAATCTAATCCCTAAAACAGTCAGTGCAACATTATCTCAAAAATAAGAACACCACTCACACACCAAGGTCTCATTTGATGTCGACATTATGGTTTTCACACAAACTGGACAGTTATTTTGCACCTTAACTTTTGTGCGGCAGCTGCTCAGGAGGTAGAGAAGGTTGTCCAGGTGGGTTGGTGGTTCGATCCCATTCTGTATGTCCAAGTGCCTTTGGGCAAGATACTGACCCCAAATTTCCTGATGATGCAGTATTAGCGTCTGTGTGTGTGTGTAATAGTGATGTGTTGTGTAAATAGAAGCAATGTGTGAATGTGAGTGAGTGTGACCTGTAAAGTGCTTGTCAAAGTCCTCTCATCATTGGTTATCATACTGAATAAGTCATCTTCATTACTTCATAGTTATTTTCCATTTCTTACCCTTTATGTATCAAGTAAAATAAAGTTTCATCCTACAAAACTAATAAGTAGCGTCTGAGTTTTTCCTCCTTATGCACGTATTTGTCACCATATTCACATTCATAACACTCAGCTAACATTTTAAAACAATGAAGAAACTCTTGTTCCTGAAACTGGACCTTGGAAAGCAATGGGAGAGAACTGGTGTCAATTTATAAAGCATCAGCATCACTGTTCCCACATAATATGACATATGGATATGAATATTGAAGAATTGTAGTATCTGGTTTATAGTCATAGTAGATGTACACATGGTTTGGTGCATAGTGAAATAGCACTGGGTGGTTAGCACTTTCAGTGACAGTTCACACTGTCACCTCACAGCCTCCCATGACCCTGAGGGACAAGCTGTATAGATAATGGATGGATTAAATAGAGCTAAACCTAAGGCTCACCTCAGATACATAACACTGAATACACTTCTGTAGTGTGAAAACTACACTTCTCGAATTCACCACTGGACAAAGCTCCATGTTAGAGTCTCCTGAGATAGATGAGAGGAAAGTAATTACACAAAAGATAATTTCTTAATGGAGGCACCCTGGGCTGTTGAATCATTTGCATGTGATGAATTCTTGACAGAATGAAGGGAAACAAAGGCAACACTGTTATATGAAGTGATTAAATAGGTTTATTTGATTTACAGACATGTACATTTTCTATCAACCCCCAGAAGGAGCGTCACAGTTCAGTTCTACAATAATATTCTTTCATTTGTCTGACACCTCTCTTGTATTGACTTGTTCTAAAAATAAAAATAACCTCTGTTTTCTGCTCAACATCAGAAATAGGTTTCTTTATACACAATTCTTGTATGACAAGAAATAGCATAATCTCAAAACATCACTTCAGTGATTATTAACATAGAATTACTTGATACAATGGACTTACACTCCTAAATGATTGGTGCGAAATCAACTAAATTTTGGCAAAGTGAAACACAATTCATGACCCATCTGACCAGAGCCAACATTCCTCCTGATGATAGATGACAATATGTCAGCACTTACTGTGAGCATGAAGTGACAGGCCTCTGTGGTGAGGCTGTGAAGTTGATGCTAGGCAATGGTTCAAATAAATCCCTGAACATTAAGTGTGCAAAATGGTTTGATCAGTTGTTCTTAAAAACAAAACAAAACAAAAAAGAAACATACACAATAGCTAGAAAAATGAATGCAAAGAGTATTGCACCCTAACAATGACACACATATGTTGTCTTACTACCATTACATTGCAGTTCTGTTTGTGAGAAATATGTGAGAGATGTCCAATTCATGATCACAGTAAACAGGATGAATCCTAGTGATGTAGAAAGGTATTGTGTTGCTTCATTGTGATACAAAAGGATGAATAAAATGGTATTTCTAAACCCAAATACATACAACAAAGTGTAGTATAATCAAACCTTAAACTTCCCTTTATAGATTATTCTTCATTATTGTAACAAACAAATAAATACATTGCATCCAAGCCATCATTTACAATATATTAAAGTTGCAGCGTGATATAGCTCTATATATGTGTGTGTGTATATATATATACACACATACACACACACACACATATATATATATGTGTATATATATATCTCTATTGTAGTTATTAGAAAAACTCATTTGGTAACATTAAAAAAAAAAACAAAAAGAAAACCGATAAAAGGAAGGTAAGAAGCTCAGTTCCTTAAGAAGATGTAGGTGTGTAAACACGTCAGGTTGGACAGAATCACATTCAGAGAGCTCCACACAGTTGGAGAGAAGCTAAAGCTAATGATCTGGCAACAAGGACACAGCCCACACAGCACCCCACACACAGCCAGTGAGTCACGCTCGCACATCGGTGCTACAAGAACCACCTCAATGTCTCCCTTTATTCCTTCGCTGAGGTCAAGTCATCCTTCTCCTCCTCCTTCTGCGTTTTCTTGGAGGTCTGCAAAGTGCTTTTTTCTTCCCTTTATGCACAACTTTTACAAACTGTGACTGCATTAGTGGCTTCAAGGTTTAAATTGAAGTTTATCCACCAGGTCGTGTAGTACAAAAAGGTAGTTTCTAATGAAGTGTTCATCTAAAACTTTGTAAATACAGGAAACCAGCTGTGGCTTCCTTTTTGATCTTTGTGAGATTGCATCTATTTTTGCATAATTACATGTAAAATACTGTAATTTATGCATAGAATAATAAAACCAAATGATAAATGTAAATCTCTGTGTCTTTCTGGAGAAGGAATTTAGGGGGACTTGTATAGAGACATCTGAGGACACACCGGTCAGCTTTCATAGGGGGATTCCTTGCTTATCCATTATCAGCGATAAGAGGCCGCCAAGATTTCCTGTTCCTGTCTGGGATTTTGATTTCCCTCACTAATAAACCGATGAGTGCGACTCCAGCTCTTTACAAAGGTTCTTTCTACTAATCACGGAAAGGGATATCTACAATAGCAATGGGGAAAGGTCTCCATTCACAATGCCTGTTATTGTAACCAGAATGGACTGGACTGGAATCCATCATTAAAAGTGACTCTGCCTCTGTGTGGGTGTTGTGTCCAGAAATTCAAAACCAACCATCAGAGAGCTATCCCTTAAAAGGGAAACCCAGCTCACTGATAAGGCAGTGTGGATAAAAAAATGGTTGGTTGTACAAAAAAAAATTGCTTCTCATTTACACAAAAACAAATGTGTTGCTCCTTAAAAGCCAAAGGAGTAGCACTTCATTTACTTTTGGGAATAGCATATACAATATAAATGATAGCATATAAAATCCAGTGTCTGCTTTAAACAGCCCAGATTGCTTCCTCATCCTTCTGAAACAATCACAGACTGTAACCTCCAGTTACAAATCCAACATCACACAAAGAAAAATAGAAAAAAAAAAATCACAAGGGACCTTGTAAAAAATAATGTGCAGAAATCTCTCATCTCTGTCATGTTTTCCATCTACACAGATTTAAGTGCTAAAAGCTAAAAATAAAAACATATATGAAGGGTGGGTTGGGATGGGGCGGGTCAAAGGAAACTGGGAATGGAAAAGCTCCAATCTTTAAGGCTGATTCACTGACCTTTTAACGGTAATGCTTTTTGGCTCTTGGTTGATGGCTATGTTTACATGCACAGCGACAGTTTGATCGATTATGCGAATACTGTCCTCATCATGTAAACACTGTATCTGCGTGTGAAGTCCGCCTTGTTAACACTGTGATAAAGATGTGCAGAGTGACCCGAGTTGCATTAGTCACATCATTGGATGCTTGTTTGAGCAGATAAACAACACTTTGAGAAACACATCCCTGCAGCACATTTTAACAAGTTGCATCATTTGCTCCACATAAGTTGACTGTTACAGCTGCTGTCTGCTTGGAGTTGAAAGCCTGGACAGAATTAATTGCGGAAAATTTGCATGGGAGCACCGAAGACACCAGTAGAGCGATGTGACTGCAGATGATGCGTATAAACAGCTCAATCAAACAAATTTTATAGCCAAAAGCTAAATTATAGTGTGCATGTAAATATAGACAGTGATGAAGTCACGAGGGCTGTTTGTGGTCAGTGCAAAGTCTGAAGGAATGTAATGACGCTATGGCACTTGGTGCAGATTGACAGCCAATATAACAGACAGAGAGACAGATAAACAGAGACAGACCATTGGGCAGACAGGCAGACAGACAGGGCAGGTTCATGATCAGCATTCAGTAGTATGGCATCAGGAGTCAGAAGGGATCATGGGAGATGTTGCCACCCACCACATCCTTCCTGGAAGGTTCAGTGGCTCCTCGCAGACAGAGGTGTGGAGGACACCAGCTGTCGGTCCGGTGGCTATGTGCACTCTCACCAGTCTGTGATTTAGAGGGAGTTCAAGAGGGGGCAAGACGCTCCCTCATTGCAGTTCTGAGCAGGCTCCATCCGCGTGTAAAAGAGGAAGAGCAGCAGGAGCCAGGAGGAAGAGGATGAAGGTGGTGATAGATGAGATGGGTGTGGTTTTAAAGAGATGGATCAGCTGCCCTCACTTTTTCATCTGTTTTTTGTCATCCTTGTAGAGTTTGGTTACTCCTTCAGACGGCTCCTCATTGGTTGTCACCTGAGAGAGAGGGATGGGTGGGGGGAGGAAACAGAGCAGTTAGAGTCTGGAATCACTACAGGACATTGTGTAATTAATGTTGAGGTCGAAAGCTCCTGGGCCATCTGTTAGGACCTTCCTGATAACGCCTGCACACCAGGACCAGCCTGTGACCTAAATATTCTCCAGTAAACAGCATACCAACACATAACAGTTTAATGCTGACCCACCCTGTACAACAGCAAGATACAGCCAATGTATCTCCAGATGCAGAGACTGGGGTTTGATAATGATGTTACTATTATGCTTCTGCCTCTAGCACTTGTCTTTAGGTATACACAAAGATTAATGAAGGAGATGTGTTGGTGATGTGAAATAATAAAGTGCATCAACTCATGTTCAAAATAATCATAGTAATTTAAGCACAGCTGTGTAACAAGCATTTTAATGTTGTAGTTAGTTGAGCTCATTTGACCTAGTTTATTTACCTGTTGTTAAACTGCTAGTTTGATCCATGTAAACCAATGTATTGATTATGTTGTTTTCAAAGTCAAGAATAACTATGGGTGTCATTGTGGAATAGAAGTAAAAAGTATTTTTATCTGTTTATTATCATTTATCTGTTCATATGCATTGCACTCATTTACATGTCATTTCAGACTTTTCATTCAGTGACAACAATCTGAACATAGGCTGAACACATTGTCTGACTATTATATATATGTAATATATATATATATTTCAGACTTCTTAAAACACACAAAAACGCACATAAAAAAGGCCATTTGTTGGGGAAATGTAGCACCAGAGGGAAAACTATTCAGCAGTTGGAGATTAGGCCATTAAGTGTTCATGATGTGACCTCTTCAGACTGAGAGAGATGGCGGCGCCTCCTGCTGTGTGTTGTGGTCTGTCACCACAGTGCCCTGGATGCTCCACTACACAAGCTGCCACTGCTGCTACAATAGGATTAGTGCAGGGAGCTCGGCATCTAGGTGTCTTGTGCTCCTAAACTCACATACACGCACCCATAGACCCACAGCTGCTTTACACAAACAAGGGCAATTAGCTCAAACAGGAGGATTAGTGGATTTTAGAAAACAATGTTTTCTAAAATCCAGTGCTGTTTTTGTCTTGCACATGCAGATCCAATCCTCTCTGGGATGAACCATTTTCCTCAATTAATAGTGTCAGTTGTTGCTGTAAACTCTAAATTGCTATTGAGCGAAATTTATATTTAAAATTGCTCAAATGACAGCGTGACATAGAGATAATTAGAGTCGTGAATGCTTTGATATGTGATTGGCCTGTCTGCTCGCAGCTTCACTGTCACTGGGCTGGAGATTGTTGGCTTCTCCCGTAAAGTGGAGGTCTGATTGTTCTGGCAAGTGAACAAACTCTAATCAAACCAAGTTGTAGTGGTTTTTGGCTGGGAGGACACAAATCATGTCTGAACATGGGCAGCCTGACATTGCTATAGATTGGATTGGCTTCACATTAGTGGACAGAAGGAGAAAGCTGTGAATGATCCTGTAAATGAGACCACAGATGTGTCAAAGAGAGGAGAGAGGAGCTGAAAAGTTGTACTGTAAGCTTTGTGTGTGTGTGTGTGTGTGTGTGTGTGTGTGTGTGTGCTACTGCTCTGCCCAGCACCATGAACCCACTGTGCACTGCTGACTGAGGACTCAGAGCTTTTGCTGAATGATAAGAGTGCAGAGAAGGAAAGTATGTGCCTGCAGCTGTATAAACACTTTTAACATTTAAGGTTTGGACTGCAGTGACTAAATCAGAGTTTTGCCACATGACATAAATTTCCTACTACTACTACAGGATTGTGGTTACTAAATAAATGAGTGTGAAGCTCTGCTGTCAGATCTCACGCTGGTCTTTTGACACCCCCCAGTTTGGGGATGTCCTCTAGTTGTCCTGCGGTGTGAATCTGGTCAGCAGAGCCTGCTTTTCTCCGGCAGCAGAAGAAGTTAATTGGATCTCTGTGTATCTGATCTCTGTCTGGGATTACATCACCAGAGATTAATAGCTTGTGAAGTATAACATCTTAGGCGATTACTGCTTCTCTTCATCCTCATTTATTCAGTGGCCGTGTGTCTTTTCTCTCCTCCTCCTAAATTCACTGCTTGTAGGAAAACAATTGAAATATTCCCCTTAAACTGCTACTTTTTGACAACAGTGCCATATATCATACCATATATATCTCCCTATGATTCTTTCTTAATTGTTTGTCACAGCTGCACGTTGTCCATCTGGGTGCACTGCTCGGAGTGGATGTAGAGGGTTTGTCATGAGAGAGTGGGTGAACTGTGAACTGTATTGATCTGTGAGTCAGACCCGAGGGAGGAAATATTTCTTGTGGCTGATTGTATTATCTTTCAGAACAAATTTATTGAAAATCACTCAACCATGAGCTTCACTGTGGTTTCATGTTAGAATAGAAATGATCAGTTCACAGGCGTATTCAACTCTGACCTCATGAAGCTGTAATCATCTATAATTAGCCTCTTCTGACAGCAGCTTTAGCTGCGTGCGACAGAGAACTGATGAAACCCTGAGGCTGAGAGCATAAACTGCTATTGAAACCTGATATGTGTGGCAGCCATGTGGGAGCCTTTCATGTCACCTGTCATTAGCTGTGAATGCTAATGTCACCCTGCCAATGGTCATAACACTGCAGTATTTACAGTAAAAGATCACACTAGTGGTTTTGCATATTGCAGCCTATTAATTACAAATGACGTGGTCTTGCAGTAGACTGTTTTCCAAAGCAACCACCATTGCCTCCCAATCATCAGTGCATCATGCAAATCAACTTTCAGAGATTTCAAAGCTGCTATGGAAATCCATCCTACTAAGACTCTGTTTTGAAATCACTTCTTTTGTGGAGATGCAGCTGCAAGCACAAAGTGTGCTTGCTTGTGTCTCCAAACACTTTGGAGACACTGCACTCAGCCCCAGTGTCAAACACTATACACTCACAGTGTGGCCTGTCCCATGTCATTTTTTTTCTGTGCCTGACCAGGCCCTATAGCACAATATGACTTTCAGATTAGAAAGAAGTAAAACCTTGGCCTAAATATGATAACCTTTATAAAAAAGTCACAATAATTTCCTTGTGCTTCTAATCAGTGAGTCGGGGTTTAATCTTATTATTCTTTACCAGCAACTATAGTACCCCCCCATTGTCTACGGTGCAAGTTTGTCTGGGGTATTGGCAATTATTGTCTTTTTTCCCTGAGTTAATAATTACAGACGTTAGACGAGACCTGTTGCACCATGTGTGCGAGTCTGATAAAGACAGGAAGGAGGGAAGGCAGCTCAGGTCTTGATAAGATGCCAGATAGTTGGTCAAATAATCACCACTCTAAGAACGCCTAAACACTCCCTGAGTACAACAGGATGGGAAATGCAGAATTAATCAATCATTTGTGGTTCATTGTGTTTATCACATGCAGTGTTTACATTCATCAAGCTGTGGAGAGCCTCCAAGTTTTAAATTGAGAAAATCTTGTTTTGTGCCTCCTAACAGAAGGAGCTCCATGTGATGCCTGCCAGGTAATAAGGAACCATTCTTACTGCTCAGAAAGCTGTTGCTGTAAAAAGCACTAAAGTGTAAAAGTGAAAAGGCAATTTACCTGGTTATAGCCTCACTTAGGGTTGTGGTCGTGTCAGCTGGTTCAACCTGAAGAGAGAAGGATAGTTTTAGGAATAAAAGACACACAAAAACTTTTAGACAGTTCTTTCAAAACCACTCTACTTTATTGGGTAATCCCTGTTTTTACCACATGCTGAATCTCTATCTGCTTCTCTGATCATCCAGGCTCCAGTGCTCAGCCTGCCATGACCCACACTGGATCAGTACCGTCAAGGTACACCGGCAGTGGCAGAGGAGACAGTTCTGTTCTTGGTATAATGTAAAGTGTAAATGTAAATGTGAACTGGGTGAATATGTGGGGAGACAACATAAAGTGAACCCGAGCTATTAATGGCAACCCTGCAGCCAAAAAAAGCTAACAACCTAGAAATAATAAAGCACTCTTTAAGGCTGAAAATAGACAAGCGTGCTCCACTGAGTAACTCGTTCAGCTCTGTGCCTGTTATAAATAGAGCTGAGTATCTGAGGACACACTGAAAAGAGAAAAAAAAAGCGACAAAATGCTCTGTAGAGTCGGGAAGAATTTATAAATTGGGGGTTATATAGCGAGAATGGAATCTATATATATCACAATCATGGAACAACCCCAGTTGTACAAAGTTGTGGATGTTGTCATCTTTCTTGGTCCCAGAGGAGCTGTTTGCAGCTTGTTACATAACAGCTGCTGCTGTAAAAGTTTGATTTTTTTTCTTCATTGGACTGTTAAGAACAAATGTGTACAGTTCTGTAGAGGCCTTTGGTGGACTATATGAGGTATGCTATGGTATATTTGCTGTGTACATAAACTTGGATACAGTCCAACAAGCTGGTGTATGGTTAACTCATTTACAGGTGAGGTACACAGGCAAAGGTGGATGTGAGCAAGTTTGGTTTACAGGCCAGTTTCAATTATACATAACAATCAATATGTGGATCAAGTTTAATGAACATAATTGAAGAATTTTTTTTCCATTTATTGATGACTTACTAACACCCATTGATGACGTATTAACATTTATAGCTTGAGTTTTATTATCTTATAATGAAACAACTACTATAAAGAATATGAATGATTAGACTTGATTATAAAAACAGATTTAACAGAGCTGTTTTTAATTACTTTAAAAATGGTAACTGAACAGATCATAGAGGCTGTATAAATTTTGAAAAGACCTCTACACATCTCTGTTAAGGATCATGTTGTGAAAAAGGACACACAGGAATGACCATGCCATGACTTTAAGTATGTCTGTTTCATATCTGGACTTTTTTTTTTTTTTTAACTCCATCTGCTGTTCCATTAGCTTTGCCCTATAGCATGTGGAGTGAAAGTCAAGGGGTTGTGGTTAGATATATTTTGAGTGAACATGAGCCATCTGCCCACATTGTGCAATAATGAGGTCAAATAGCTTGAACCACATATTGGACCACAAACTATTATCTATTACTGGCACAGTGACAAGAGTGTGACTTTTCTTTAAGTCATTGTTTCACATTTCTTCCCTTTTCCCCCAAGAAGAGACCCAACAGAAGCCACAGCATGACTTACTGGTGGCAGCTGTAATTGTGTACCTCTGCAAACACTGCTTTAAATCTTCATGTTAACATTACACTGAGGAAATATTAATGGCTGGGTTGGCAGCTTGACCCTAGAATTATAAAATGCATTAAGTCCTAAAATTAGGGGTTCAACTAAAGTTCCACAAACATTGTCTGATGGCATTTTCTTTTGTTTTTATGATTAAATATAAGCTCTTTTGCTGAAATCTCTCTCATCTCTCTTTTTGAGGGGTTTTGGCGTGGGAATGCCCAGCTCCCAACTCCACAGGGTGAAGAAAAAGTGACTGCAGACAGACGTCAGACATCAGACTGCCATCCTGCCTAAAAACGTCCCTCATCTTTAACAGGAAGGAAGTCATTTCTGAGAGCGCTGGCTCCAGGGGAGCAAGTCAGCGTGATAAAAAAGTAGGAAAAAATAGTCTGAAAGAAAGAAGAAGTCATGTCTCACCCTCTGAAAGAGGATGAGTGAGTTTGTTTTAGCCTTTTAAGGCCATGATCAACTGCCAGTACTTCTGTGTTCACATCTTGGTGTTTGAAAGAGGAAAATATGAAAGCACAAATAAGAGGGGCGGTAGCTGGTAAAAGTCTAAGTAAGCACACTTTAACAAATTGATGGCTAGAACAGCTTGTGTCAGCTCTGGAGCACTTTTAGCTGACTGGGACTTTCTATTGGCTTGAGGGCCTCTCTGAGTCTTGCAGGGTTGGCACCACTGTTGGCATCATTGGGCAGCTCGCCTTTGACATGTGTCACACCCCAGAATCAGGCTAAAAGAGCAGAGCAAAGTCCCTAACTTTTATGTGTCTGCATTGCACTGCACAGTGATATTATAGCTGCTTCTTCAGCTGCTAGCACAGAGGTGGTATGTTTGGACTCTCAGAAAGTTAGTGGAGGACAACTCAAGCACATATTAAATATTTAAAGAATGGATGACTAAAAAAAAAAAAAAAATGAAATAATGGCTAGTTATTGAAACAATGTCTGAGTTACTTACTGTTTCTCAGCCTTCTCTCTGTCATCCAGGAAAAACAGCGCAGTGGCCAGGAAAAACATGCCCCCCAGGACGATGATAAAGGGACAGAGCATGAGGGCATAGCCCAAACTGAGGAACTGCCACAGTGCTGACGTTGCGTAGCTCTGCTGGAGGGTGTCGGAGATCTGCACCCAGGCACGCAAGCACAAATACACAATGACAAACACACACACACACATCCCCCAAACCACACACAGAAACACAATCACAGACACAAAAGAGGAGAAATTTTATTCACACTAATCATCCAGCAAAAGTTCTTAAAATATCCTGTTATGGTCTGACACACAACATGACGCTATAGTGGTTACACACTCACAAAAAGCACTTTACCAGAATGAGTCCTGCACAGTTCATCATAGCAACAGATCCAAGATCTGAGACGCTCTGTTTTTGTTTTAAGCGTGGCAGGATTTCATAGCTAATAGCTCATATTGCTGTTGAAGGCTTAAGTAACACTGTCTCTCACGTGTGGCACTGAGGAAAACAACAGCTGGAGAACAGTGGGTGTGACGTGATCATTTCTGCCTCCCAGTATCACTCAAACACACATACATCACTGCACTGAGGATGGTGATGGAGAGGAGGCCGCTTTTAGCAGATTGTGTGGAGGTATGAACAGCAGGAGGAAGTGGGGGGGGGGCTTCTTGTCTGTGTGTGAGTGAGAGTCTGAGTGGCCATAGGTCACCCTAGCTGAAGCACATTGATTATATGTTAGCATCAGCAGAATGAGATTCTTTATGGGCAGAGGTGGAGAATTGCTGACAGAGGGATGTCAGAGGGAGTGTCTGTGTGTGAACAGTGTGTGTTCACATGTGCATATGTAAAGTGTGTGAACATTATGGTGTGTGACAAAATCTGGTGTATGTCCAGAAACTGTGTGTGTGTGTGTGTGTGTGTAAGTCTATTTCATCAGGTACAGTAAATTGCCTACGACTTGCAAAGCACAGCTTAGCTAAAAATACACACACAAACTGCTGCAAGTCTAATTATCGAGCCGGAAGCCATTTCTTGAGAGATTGCTGAGAGATTGTTCCTGGCGTTCCCCTGCTACCCACTCTGCCTGTGGCCATGTCCTACCCATGCAGTATAGGAGGAGTCCATTATTTGTTTGTCAGGGGGGATTCACATGTGACAACTGCCTCGGTCTACGTGCTGATAGAGGGGGATGTTGGCTCAGGCTCAGGAGAATTTCAAATGTACTAAAGCACTTTTTGTTAACAACAGGGAGTGGCAGTTGTGTGGCATGTGGGCACTGATATATGCAGGCCTTCCCACTAAAAGGCAACTACAGTGTACAGGAACACCACATTGGTTTGTAGAGCCGGGTATATCATCTGCAGGTCTGTTTGGTGCACAACCCAACTGTGAACCAAAAGGACTGACTCATTTGTTCGTTCACTCTCTCCTGTGGTTGCTTAGCAATAACCAGCGGTCTGTTTTTTTTTTTGAGATTCTCCACTTTGCTCATTCACAGGATTTGTGCCAGTCTGCATGTGTGACTGAATCTGCCCGTGCTCTGAGTGTGTCATGACAAGTCCATCACACTCGTGTGCTAAACCTCAGTTCAGGAACTGAGGCAGTTTGTGGAGGAGTGAGAAACTCCCGGACATGGAGAATGTTACTCAGAGGAGAGTCGTGACCCCAGAGGCTGGATGGAGAGCACTGGGGAGACTGGGTAACCGTGGGGCCATGTCTGGGTAATGCTGGTTGGCAGTGTCTGTGTGTGTTTGTCTGTAAACTTCATTTTTCTGATATTTGGAACTTGGACCAGAGCAATGGCCTTGTACAGTCGTCTCTCTTTTCCACAAACGCTGTAGCTAGTGCTACATCTGATCATTACTCCATTTATCCATTAATCTGTTGGTCAGTTGATTTTGTTATTTAGTTTTTAAATATCAGAAAACAATAAAAAATTGGTCATTAAAAGACGTGTCATGAAAAGAAAGCGAGCCGAAGGTGACGTCTTCAAATTGTGTTTTTTTTTCCCCGTTTTTCTTACAGTTCAAAACCTAAAGATATTAAACTTACAACAATTTAAGAGAAAAGGAAGTCCTTCATAAATAACTAAATCATTTAATTAATAGAATTGAATTCAGTCAGAATTGCTGATTCATTTTGTTTAATCATTGATTGAAACATTTAATTCAGCAGAATTAAAGTCAGATGGTTTTTGAAGGCTCTGTATTTCAACATGTCAATAGGAGGTTTGTACAATATGAAATGACTCTAGGTTTTATTTGATCTGCAGAAACAGTAGAGCACCAGCCTTGGAGCCTGATTCCAAGAATTTGGATTTTTTTTCAATATCAGTTTTGTTCAGTCTTTTAAAGGACTTGTCAGTACTTGGAGATAACATACAGCTCCTTTTATCTGGCTTTGACAACAGTTTCCATTTAGAAAAAAAAAAAACAAAACAAAAAAAAAAAACGGGACACTTTCAATGAAGCTCGACAGACAGCTGCGCCTGTTGCCAGCCTGTCAGGCCCCGACAGAGGCTCTCGAGGATCAGTTTGATTCACTAATCAAAGACTTTAACTGCCTTTCTGAATATGATCTAGACTGTGAGCCAGAGGCATGACAATAAAACACAATTGTGCGCACACTGAGGCAGTCTACTCTCTCCCAGCAATGAACTGGCACCAAAAATGCATCATCATCATGAAAACTGATATAAAAAATATAAAACATGAGGATATGATGTATGTTGTAATATACTGCATGGATGTTATGTTACGACAGTGTGTGTTTGTGTGTTGTCTATGTGTCTCCATGTACGCTCGGATATGGCGCACAGCATGTTTACCTCCTTGAAGTTACTATTTAACTTCAGAAATGTTCGTTCTTTGTTTGGAATAAGAAGAATGCAGCTTGACAGTCTGAGGTGAATCCTGTTTCACACTCCATTGAATAGCAAGCAGCACTTGTACATTGGCCTCCATGATACTATTCACTGGGTGTACGCATGCAGCTTCGGGGGTGAAGGGAGGTTAACTGTGACCTTGAGAGGCCTAGTGTCCCAGTAAGCCCCACTCTCTACCAACCAATCAAATACAGTAACTCTGGCCTCCTGGGAGCATGAGATTTACTAGAAAATGTCACTGACAGTCTGAAGAGCAGTGGTGAAATCGCAACTCTGTTCACCAGGCCTCCTGAGACGTGAGCTAAAAGCTCCTCTTGTACCTCACTTTGCACTGGCCCACTTAAAACAAGAGCTGAACTGGTAACTGAATGCCTTGTGTGTGTATGAATGGTTTAGCTACAGATAAGCTGAAGCATTTCTAGCTGGGATTTATCACCTACGTACGTCTTTAATACATACGATCAACCAAATGTGGCTGATTCTGGCAGTCTTACCAGGCCTATCAGGTACGGACTTCCTGCATCACCCAGGAGATGGGAGGTGAAGCTCTGAAAGGCGACAGCTGTTGCTCTCCGAGTGGGAATAACGACAAACTGCAGAAAGAGACAGAAAGAGGCAGAGGGTGAAAAATACATGATGTTGCGTCAGGTGATGCAGACACAATGGTAGAAAGCCTTGTTAAAACAACTGAGGTCATATCTCTCTCTCTATTTCTATGTACCCACCACAGTCTCCAGCCTAATTACAAATTAAAGAGCTGGTTGCTAAAATCCACCTCAATGAGATTCTTGACCCACTCAACCCGTTTTCACTTTTTAAACTCCAAAACATACAAGTGTGAGAACTCCTCTCCATTTGTTTTCCTGAGTAGTGTATGAATCAGTCTCAGACAGTCATCATCAACTCCACCCAAACACATTTCACAACTCCACACCATTTCAAGTTGGATCACTGCCCTGTAGTATTGTTTGTTGGAGGCATTTCCGTTGACCAAACAAATGAGCACAGGTTCTCACTACTTACCATTAAAATGTCTGCTGTTATTGCCCAGTTCAGGAAAAGCAGCGTCTCCCCTATAAAGATACAAACCTAAATAAAGAAGAAATTGCACATTTTAGTGTTGTTAATTAAGATCAGCCAATTTTTGCTTCACAAAAGACAAATAATTCAAAGGAGGCTGCAGATATATATGTATATATGTAGCTATTGCTGTGTGAGAATCGACGCTGAATAAAAGTGCTTTGGCTGCGATGCTTTAAAAACATGTTATTATGCTGTGGCCCAATTATATGTGGATGTGCAGGCCTTCATTTTGGCTCCACTGAGCTGAGCATGTAGCCTGAGAGCTGGAAAACAGCATTGGATGATAAGGATTGTTTATTCTTTTCAAAGCTGTATCTTAAGTGTGGAAACATTATTGGACTTCCTCCATTTAGAACCAGCTGCAAGATTTGAGTTTACATCCTACTGCTGCCTGGGTGGAGCAGAAAATGCAAACTTTTAATAATGTAATGGAGTTGACATACTTTATGTACATGCAGGCTACTGTATGTACACAGGGTGGGAGCAGCTGCTGTTGCTATTTGGCTATTTTCTCAGATTCAGACCCAGAGGGCTTTGGTTTCAGTGGAATCCTGTGTATCTGTATTGACTGGTTTCGTCTGGCACAGTTTAACAGGCTGGTTGATGTGTGTTTCCTGCTTGGGGCTAACCCTTCTGCCGGCGTGCCAGACCTGCAGTACAGTGCAGTAGGCTACAGAAGGAGCCTGACAGCAGAGATGTAGACAGGTCTGTTCTGGGAGCTGCGAACCAGACACCGTGACCGACATGTTGACTCTTAGAAGACAGAAGCCCAGCCCTTCCCTCAGATTAGCCGCGTGTTGACGAGACAACAGCTGCGAGGGCTCAATCGGCCTCGATGGAGCAGTTCCGACCGTTACAACCACGTCACACCATATAATATAACACATCTGTCAGCGCTTTGCCATGAAACCTGAGTTGATCACTTACAACTGCTGCTATACAGTAAGATGATTTAATATTGTACAGTAGAGCAGTCTGAGAAGAAGTGAAGTTATATGTTTGATGTCAGAGAAAATCCAGGGTAAGATATAAAACAATTGACTGCATCAATCATCTTTACATGAATCTTTACCCTAACAAAGATCTGTAATCTGTAATAATAAAATTAATATGGATACTTCCATACCTCATGTCTACAGTAATTGGCTGAATCATGCCTGCCATAGAAGGTAATATAAATTTGAATTGGTTAAAATCACACTCATCATTTATATTGCTAATTATGTGTCACTTGCTTTGTGTAGCAGCTGTTGAATGGCTACAGTATATTAACCCAAACATCATAAACATATCTCACAAACACTGTAAAAGAAATCCTGCACTGACCCACCAGTAAAAAGTCAGAGGTCATGCTTGCCAATGTCAGCCAAGTTCACATATTTAGGATATGGAAGCCTGTTTTGTTATGTTCCCTTACACGCATAGGAAATAGTTTCCATTTTTCCCAGCTTTCCATCATCGGCTGACTTGTTGAGAGTCAGTCCCTATTACTTTGTCTTTGATAAGAGTGAGAAATTTGTGCTGTCCAGCGACTCAGACTGCATTGTTTCAGGGCAGTGATTGCAAAGCTGCGCCCTTTCCTGCTTTACAAGGCAACCACACACACACAAAGCCGTGCATTTGTCTGAAACTTTTGGCCTGATGAGGTATGAACCTCAGCTACCTGCAGCAGATCCTGAGGCCAGCTCAATCCAACCTGCAATTCAACTATTCATTATGGAGCAACACCCACTCACTGCCTCTGGGCCTGAAAGGAGCTGGCATCCTGATTCAGACTTTAACACCACCCTGGTGAGCTTTAAAACGCCTTCTGGTCAGGTTGGTCACCAGACTTTCTCTTTTAATTCTCAGACCCTGAGGCTAATCCATAATTTACATTCTAATATCACTCTTTGTCAGGGAGATGTTTCTGACTGGAGACCTGTTGATTCTTGGAAATAGGAAACTGAAATTGGACTTAACTCCCTCCATGGTTTGAAAAGGGGGTAGCTACCTTTTGCAGATACAATACATATACACAACAGTTACAGGAAATGAGGCTCACATAAGCTCCTATGATGCTCTTCTTAGCCACCACAAAGATGAGGCAGATGAAGATGGCTGAGCCCAGCATGCTGACAGCACATACGAGTGGGTCGGCTCGCTCTGTCTTTTGGCGACACAGGCGTGTGGTGGCCGCCCCAATGACCACGCCTAACAGCCCTGTCACACAGGTGATCGCCCCGAAGATGATACTGAATTGGAGAGGAGAGAAGAGAGGAAATCAATTTTTTTGCATGCAACCACACAGATTATTTCTGGCAGCATTGCACTGTTAAGTATAAAGGGTACAACAATGAAATATTTCCAAATTAAATGAAGACATAGAATATGGCATGGAGCCACCAAAACCAAGTTCATCCAGCTTTTTGTGGTACACATTTGGTACACAAAGTATCTGCTTGACTGGTATCTTTCTCTTTTTCAGATTGCACAAGACAAAAAGAAACAGCAGCGACTTCAAAGCCTGAGCTCCATGTTTAGTCATTAGCCTCTTACCTGTCTGTGCTACTGCAGACCTCTTTTGTACAGGGCTCTGCTGTCTTCTGCACCACCTGGGCTCGAGCCAGGTATAGAGGGATCCACATACCAAACGCGCCTGTAGCAAAAGACACCGCTGCCGACGCAAGGGAGGAGAACACATAGCTCCGGCTAGCCGTGAAGAAACACACACAAGCACACACAGAAAATCAAAGATGTGATTATACTGGCTTAGTGAAGACAAAAAAAAACATGCCACTGTTATCTGTAATGCAATCTCAAACATTTCACTTGCACGCAGGTTGTCTTTGTAAAACAAACAAAGGATTTTGGAAGATACCCTTGTTGGAGAAGATTATCATTATCTCAAAGTTGAGAATTGAAAACTAAAGAGTTGATGCTCAATGCAAGTTAAGTGATGGTAGTGGTGATTGTCACTTGACAATAACTTCAGCCAGTGTTTAAAAGACCCATTTTACAGAGAGGCTACACTGAGTTGCTACTGGAAAGTGATATATATGAAGAAAATATGTGATAAAGACTTAACTCTGCCATTGCTTTCCATCATTGGAGACAGCTCTTGGTGAGTGAAGGAATGAGGTTTGATGCTGAGCCTGTAAGTTTTGTTCTAGACTGGTAAGTAAACAGCTGTTAATGCTAATGTTGGCTATGTAGAAATAGTAAAACTTGGAAATAGCTCCTGCTTTTATGCTTCCAAAGGCAATGAATGTAGGAGACTGTAGAGATAAAATATGCAACAGCTTACCTAAAATAACCCCTGTAAGTCTGGATGGCTCCATATAGATTTAATAACATCTTAAAGAAACCTAGCTCACAGGTCCTATAATGACACAGGCCTCCAGTGTCATGGATGCAAAGCTCCTTTCACAGTTCAGCAGTACTGCAGAGTGCTGGTAGCTGAATGATACTTATTCATATGTGCTATGTTGACATTTGAATACCTCTAAGGGTGACTATAGTCTGACCATGAGTGACTGAATAAATGTGTATGTGCGATAACTATACTGATCACTAATCACATGACAGATAGGCCAGTCTCCCAAAACCTGTTGTGTCCCCTGAAGCTGAGCACAGGCCTTACTTCTTGGCGAGTGCCTTCATGTCACAGAACCAGGAGGTGCGGGTCTTGATGCGTCCTCCCATCTGGTCAGCGCTGCCTCTCTTTGGCTCAGGCACGAAGAGCAGGATCAGAGTTCCCGCAGTGATCCCCAAAACTGGGGACACCTAATGGGACAAGAGAGATATATAAGGCTTCAGATCATGCTGACACATATTATACTGACTGGATATTCAGACGTGGGAGTGGTTTGGAGGGGGGGGTGATGTGAAATGCTGGACAAAGAGCAGTGTGTTTACAATCTGAATGGATGGCCACTGTGTTTGCGGATATGTCTGACATCCTATACAAGCTCTCTGGAGCTGAGAACATTCCCCCACTGCTTACTCTGCTGGCACTATGTGTGTTTATGTGTGTGGACTTGTCTATGTGTATAAACATACAAGAATCAAAGAGAGTTTTCTGGCTTTGAGCACTGCCATGTGAGCTCCACACCAAGGTGAAAGTGCCCATCTGCTAATATATTCATTATCAGCTTTTCTTATATGGGTTAGGAGGTGGCATGTTTGTGCATGTGTGTGTCTGTGTGTGCGGGGGACCCAAAGACAAAAGACAGGATGGGATGTGTGGGAGAGGATTTGTTTGAGTTATACAAATTGCTCACAAAAGAAAAAACAATTTCAACTGTCTGGGGGAAATTCATCATATCATATTTTGTAGCACATAAAAGCCCATCTATATGCATAAGTGCTGTGGTACTCTGAAGAGTGTCCTAAGGTTTTTCATTTGAGGGAGTAATTCAAAGTCTGATGTGGCTCATAATGTGGCTGATAACATGGTCTTGGTGGTGTGAGGAACACTGATCATTTCCTTCCCAATACCATGTCCTCTCTCCAGTCGTCTTCTGCTGGTGTCGAGCAACTTAATTGGATCAACAGCTACATCTGAATCTTATTATGTGCTTTCAGAGAGAGGCAGAGGAAAGAGCTCATCTCACTGAAGAGAAAAATATATATCAGCTTTTTTTTTTTTTGCACAAGCTTTTCTCTTCAGTTTTTTCATAATTATTCAACGTGACACTGGGTCTGTGACCTGTAACCTTGACTCCCACAGGGCCCATTAGATACTTCCTTTATGGATGTCTGACAATCAAACAAATTAGCTGCTGCTCTCTCCTGCTCTTCACTTCTATGCATCTTCTTGATCCTTATCTTCCACTTTTTCAGGAAGGTAGCTGGAACTTGGGCAAAAACAACCGGACGCTCTGCAGTGTTTTTTCCTTAAGGCAGGATACTGCCACACAGAACCTTTCTGTTTTGTGTCTTGGTATTTGTTTTCCCCTGCATTCCACATTGGGTGATTAATTGGCTTTGAGATTGTTTTATTAGAATGTCATTGTAGCTGCTTTGGAACAGACTGACCCGCTCTTTGTTTTTTTATGTTCCACCAAGGCAAGAAGAAATGTACTTCCTGTTTCCTATAAGGCAGCGACCTGTCATTTTCAGGAATCTCTTCCATCACCACAAGCTGACTGAATGTTTATTGTCTTTCTTTGAATGTCAGTCAGTTCATAAGAAGAGTCAGGGTCATATATGTTGTAGGATTTTAAAAGCTGACCCTGAAATTAGTGGGGAGTCCCGTTAGAGCATTCATTGGTCCTCTCCATTATGACTGGTATGTCTTATAGAGCTGTTCACCTCAAAATGTTTTGTCTCAAGTTCTCAATAGAGCCCCTGTAAAAAAAGTGCAATGACAACAGTGATTTATGCTCCTGATTTAACACCTGCGTCTACTTGTAAGTACACAGTTAGTGTGCTCCTGCAAAAAGACGTTTTTCTCTTGAGGCAATAACCTGTGAAGGTGGGACATCTCAGTATTTTTCTACAGATTCATTTCTCTTGAGAGTTGAGATTAGGCTTTAATTAAAACAGACCCAGCGTAATGGTCTTGGTCTTCACCTAAGGGGCATTTTGCAAGTCAGTAAAGAGTAACAAATGAGTCTTTGTGCTGGGTGAAACTAAAACCCTGCTCCCCTCTCTATCAGTAGCTTCTCTATCACAAAGCTTAGTGCCTTCTCTAGTACACCTCTCCAAAAACTGATCTAGTACCGGTGGGTTGTTGTGAGCCAGTGTTGGTATTATTTGTATATAACCTTTAGGCCAATAGATTAAATTACGCCCTCTGGATCTTGGCCAGTATTTCTGCCTATGGCTACTGGGTAACAGTGACCTGTTTTCACATTGGCACTGGATAACTTTTAACCCAGATTTAGTAATAGTTGATTTTTGTTTTTCTATATAACATCTTTCCTGGATGCTTATTGGGGCTTGGACGTTGTCATTTCAGTTTCTATTGTTCCCTTTCTTACCATACTAAGCTGATGGTTATTGTTCTCTTGTTGCTCCTGTACTTTTCGATGTAATGTGAGGACACATTTGCCTGACCAATCAAAATCCACAGCACCTGTAACAGTAGCTGGAACATACATTTAGTATGGCATCCTAAAAATTAATTAGGGATAAACACCCCTCTAGTAACATTTTACCATTGTCTTTGGGGCAAAAAGAAAATAAAAGCAGAAAAAGTCACTATAGTAAGGTTGAAGATGCACTGACCTTAGCTTGAACACATATTCTAATGTGTTCAACATAAAGATATGAAGAGATACTGAGTGAACCTGATGCTAAAAGTTTTCTAAATAATTTTTGGAAAAGGTTCTGCTGAACGCTGGAGGCTTGAGCTGATGCTGATGTGGGAGTCTATGTGAGTTGTTTGGCCTTCAGCTCTCTCTCCTCTGTCACTTCCCTGCAATGTCAGGTCCTGAACCGCCTGTTCAGCCATGCATGTCCCCTGGTGCTTCTTCCACCACTCACCCCTGTGACCCCACATCCATGACAGGCCCTACCAGCAGGAAGTGCTCTTCATCTGTCTTTGTGTGCATGTTTGGGTGTGTATGTACAGCGCTGGAGGAGGAGGATGATGATGATGATGATGCTCTTACCCGCAGTGCCCAGTGCCAGTCTCCTGCAGCCTCCTTGGCGCTGGAGCCCAAAATGTAACCCAAACCACTGCAGAGAAACATAAACACTGGGTATAAGAGATATAAAACATCACATACATTAGTCTGAACCAGATTATATATGACGTATTTGAGTCAGTGTCCTGATTAAGCCATCGTTTCCATCACTTAAGATTACGCCTACATCACACATATCCTGTTTGTGTTCTGATTAAAGCTGCGTTGAGTGTTTGGGTACTTGACATGGAGAGCTTATGACAGTGTTACTGATCAAAGTACCGGTTGCAGCTTTGCAAAGTTATAGCCCATGAGCCAACAGAGCACAGCACCAACATGGCGATCTGGCTGAAGGCTGTGTGTTGTCACAGTGTAATTCAATTTCACAGCGTTTTAGCAGCATTAAAGGGTGCGTTTTCTGTCACAAAGGGAAGTAGCAGAGAAATGCTTTGAGGGAAATGTTGCTTGATCAGATCAGATCAGATAAAGGGCCCCCTATGTTGTGATAAGCCTCTGCTGCTAGATAACATCAGCATTTAAAGGACAAAGAGGATTTGAATAGTAAACTGAAAGTATTAGTGACAGAGGTGCTTTAACTGACCGTTGGGTATGTGCACATTACCTTCAAAACAGAAATGCATTTGCAAATAAAGAGCTGGTTATTCATTGATTACCACTGCCTCCAGTAAAGCCATGACTATTTACCAGGCTATCCCTGAAATGGGTCCATACTGAGCCCAGTGATTCCAGTAAGGAATTCCAGGAATTATATGACATTATATATGACAGTAACCAGATCTTAATAATAGTGAACATGAATACACCAACATCAAAACACAGACAAGATAGACTTTGTCTATGACTTCAGATAGACATTTAATTAATCAGAAAGCTGTTTATTCCCTGGATATCAGTAAGACTAATAAAAAAATGAATAGATCTAAAATGACCAGGCTGAGGATAGTTTCCTTTAAATGTAAAATGTCTTCACTGTTGTATATTTCTAATAGGTAACTGCTCTGTTTAAAAACACTCTTTCTATCATTTTTTAAACCATAGACTGTGAACCATGTTTTGGTCAGTTTTCCCTTCAACAGAGTTCTGCAGATTTGGAGAAATTTATTCCAAGTAGCCCTAAAGCCACACCCAACACCTTATTAACACATTTCATGTTGATTTTGTCACAGTGGAGCTTCTTCCAGCAGCCTGTTTTGCCTCTTGTAATTAGTCAGTAAAAGTCAATCAGACTTGCTGATTTCTTTGAGCTCTTTGGACCTGTTAGTCTGCCTGTGCAAAGGCTCTGAGCAGGAGATGTGGGATCTGCTTTCCATTAGAGTGGTAGATTGGAGCAGCAGATTTATGATCATTGCAACTGATGGGACTTTGGAATGAGTTCTTATCAGCATTGACGGTTAAGGGGCCAAAATACGTTGAACTGGTTTTATACACACATGCTCTTGCATCTACAAACTCGATGAGGGAAACAGTCCACGCTTCCATGATTAGTTCTCCAAAAATAACACAGCAGGCTCAGGCAGCATATGATATTTCCAGTGAGTGACTAACAGCTAATCTTATCAGGGCTGGTGTCACACAGCACTGTCTGTGGGGGCAAGTTCAAAAACTGTGGAGGAAAAAAAAACAGAGCAGGGGAATGCATTTCCCGTGAAATGGTCTAATTCTTGAGGTCATTTCCTGGAAATGGTCATAACAACCTCAGTAAAGACAAACAAGTGGGAGGCTGGATAGGATGTTTGACTGCACTTTACTGAAGCCCACTCTTTCAACTACTATTGTCTGTGTTGCTGGGCGGTTTACTGTGACCCAAACATTTTGGCTACACATAACACAACTACTCAGAGGGCAGTTTGCCCTTCCTGTGTTCATCTGTGTCCAAACATACATATGATGAGTACACAAAACTTATACACCCAACCATCACTGTATTGTGCTGTGCAACAACATATTTTAAGTGGCATGTAATAATTACACAAATCAAAGGTAATGATGATGTTTACAGTGTTGGAGACCCTGCAGCACATTTCTCCTTTCCTTGGTATCTCCTTGTGAGTGAGTCTGTGAGCTGGAAGGAAGCGCAGGATATGGCTGCTCAGGCACATTCTGTTAAGCACTGTATATAAGAATAAACCTCAAGTGGCTCCTGCACCGCATCCACCAGCACATTCATCTTTTATTACTTGGCTTTGTTTGTTTTCTCCCTGTGGCCCTTTTTCTGATTGAATGAACTGAAAAGGCTGGAGATTTAAGCTTAATAATACCTCCTGCTGCCACCCCACCCTCCCAACCCCCTCCTTTAAGCTTCACACAGCCAATTGTGAGTTCTGCTTTTCTTTTTGCTGAGGGGACTGAGCTCTTTGCATGGCAAGAAAAAAGAGACAGATAGGAGTGAGCCTAACCTTCACTATGTGAGGGTAATTTCAATGATCTCAGCTATTGCTCCTGATTCCTTTGCACCTTTGGATTTCATAATTGAAGAACAATTTCAAATTCATCAGCACAAACATTTCACAGAACAACAGAACAGATTATATTATCTTCTCTTTCCCAGTGTCTATTTCAAGAACACAGGATCTGTTTGGCTCTTACCTTCCCAGGGGGATGGCCAGGTAGAAGACAGACAGCATCATGGTGCGGCTGTTATTAGTGAACAGGTCTCCTATGATAGTGGGAGAGATGGAGGAGTAGCTGGACTCACCGATGCCCACCAGTCCCCTGGAGAGCACAAACAGCCAGTAGTACTGCAGAGAGGGAGAAAGAAGGAGACAGGGGCAAATAAATATACAAGTTTTATTATTAATATCCACAGGGAAGCTTTCTGTGAGAGCAGAATGTAAATCAAAAAGCCACTTTTCTTGCTTTTCATTATGAATAATTTCCATTGGGGAAAAACAGCTCGACTCTACTCCTCTAGTCCTCACAATACTTTGTAGTAGCAGGTCTGTGAATTTCTAAATCAGGCCAAAGTACATGCCAGGTTACAATTATATAATTTTATCTGCCAAAGTTTACTGATTTGCAGTGGGTTGAAAAGTCACATAGGTGCTGAACCACCCTTCCTCTGATACATCTATCATCTTTTTACCAGATAATCAGAGCGGAACACTTCAGAAACCAATGTACAAGTTTATTCCCATGATACTGGGGCTTTACGGTACGTGGATATACACGCTGTTACACCAAGCCTGAACAGGCTGTAAATGTTGAGAGAGCACATGAGGACAAAGTTGGTGTGAAGGTTATTTCATACTTCTATGAGGTTCAGCTCATAGAAGTATGAAATGGCATCACATCAGCATGGAAGATCTTAATGTGTTCGATCTTGTCATATTAAAAACTATATCATATTTAATTACCATGGTGCATTATCTTCTATTACATCTGTTAACTGATAAATAAAAAAAATGAATACTTAAAGGGCTTTCACAGGAGGATGCACACTGGCAGGGGCACCTGTGTAGGCAGCTGGATTGTTAACTGTTTCCATGGCAACCACAACTCATTATAGACTACTATGTCTGCTTTTGAAGCTGCAAAGAAAATGTGGTTCCCCTGCACATTCACAGAGTGGATACACACACTAGAATGATGCAAATGCTGGCCACTAAATTGTGGACAGTCCCATTAGTAAAATTAGGTGGATGTAGAAGTTACTAGTCAGCAGGATTACACAAACGGTACTGAATCAATTTGCACCAAACTTGGTGGAGGTATGGGATGTGGGCCAGAGAAGAACCCATTAACATTTGGGACAGATCCAAAACATTTATTATGAATTAGAATTTTTTCTATGGAGTCTGGAGCATGTTGTTTGACACTAGAGTGCCTTTATAGTTAATGTTGTAAAGGATTTTTTTCCTTGTTTACTAAAACATGTACAACCACATTGTGGAATTTAATAATGTGAGTCTGTGGTGGATGTGTGTGTGGGTGTGATAAGGTTACACTGTGTAGGGTTGTCAGCTGTGAAAAGAGATTAATGAAGGTGGTGTAGGTAGCACAGATAGAGCTAAGATGCTGACCCCAGAGCTGACCTGAGCTCTCAACCATCACTCCAGCCCTCATGCTAGTGGATGGGACAACATGTCATGGGGTCATACACACAGCCATCAAACATCCTCTGGAGAACACACACACACACACACACACACACACACACACACACACACACACACTCAAAGAATGCATCCCAAAACTGTCACCTGCATATTATTTTCAGTATGTGTTTACTGTTGCCTTTTTTGCCTCTGGTTTGAAATATATTTAAGTTTAAGTTTAAGTTTTCTTTTAATGGACTTACCATTTAGTGGGATCATGATACTAGCTCTCTTTGTCTGTGTGGCCACTAGACTTTGCAAAGAAATGCAAGGAGCAGTGACAACAATAAAAAAGCTCCAAGGAGTAATGGCATGGAAGCGCCACGAAAATGAGGTTTAGGAACTGAAGGAGCAGATCGAAGGCTATAAAGAGATAAAAGAGATTAAGGGGATTTAGGAAAATCTACTTCAACTTCAAACAGCAGCTCTGTCAGGCTGTACAGGCACACTAGTGCTTTGAGATAAATGCAACCATCAGCATGCTAACATGCTCACAATGACAATGCTGCCATGCTGATGTCTGTTCTTCTTACAGCACAGAGACAGTCTCCCTCAAAGCAGAGAAATGACATCTATCTAATAGGATGGTTTGACACTAATGTGGTAATCTTCACATTGAATTATGTTATTTTGAATTTTAATAAAGTGTTCAGTTTCTTTAGTGGGTTCAAGAAAATTAAGTGCTATAATTTACTATCCACTTTGCCTTGTTGCATAAATCAAAATTGAATTCTTTCAGTGTGCATGTGGATAGAGGAGAAATAATGTATTTCTCAGCTCTCCAGAAAGGGATGTAGCAGCTAAAATCTATCTCTAATGGTTTAATAGACAAATCTCAAACTATTTTAGTCTATTAGGAGCCCCCAACTTTTAACGACTTCACATTTAGAAGAAAGGGCTGCACCTGTACCTTGTATCTGTGGCATACAGATGGATCAACAGTCCTCACAGCAGCCCGGCCTTATTACAACAACAGTAGTCATTATCCTTGTTTCACCCTCTTCATATTTATCAGATAAGAAATGAGGTGACTCATGCTTTCTTTTGGATAAAATTATCAATAAGGATTAAGTTATAGATAAATGATAATACAATGCATGTTGTCAAAGAGGCGGTTTTTCAACAGCAATATATTCAGCTTTTTGACTCACAGTCAGCTGCGGGCAATACTAATGTGCTTCAAATTCCATATGATCTACAAGTTATCATTTAATGATGGCAATCTGTTGTGGTCATGCAGAAAAAGGTATGCAGTTTAACTTTATGACATTGGCAAATTTCTCTTATGTAAGATCTGAATTGTGCATCTGCCGAGAATCTTGGCACAAAATGCCCCAGAGTGTTAAAAGCATAATGATAGGACTCAGTTGTAAGTGGTCATTAACATTTCATTACATGTCTTGACTTTCATCTCTTATGTGCCGTAGTGCTATTACATAAGAGCCATCTTCTCTGGTCTCATTTAATTGGCACACCCAGAAACATCTCTGGAGGATAGAGTTAGAGGGATGTGGGTGCTGAGGACCACTCTCCAGCTCATCTTCAGCAGTCAGTGGCCTTTATGTCATTTATCAGAGAGGAAGAGGCCCTTAATTTCATCTTAACCATAAGCGGCGCTGAATGTATTTCCTGCTCAGGCAAATGGCTGCCATGTTGGTACTGAGCACAGGAGTCTATAGGGCATTTAAGTCAAAGGACGCCCTCCTGAAACCATCAACATCTCTGAGCTGGCATTCCCTTGCACAGCTCTGGGCTGAAGAGCTTCAGCAGTGAACAGGCTTACTCAGTGCAGCTCTGCTCAGCAGATGTGCCATGTGCTGCATAAATTTAACTAATGTAGCTTTTAGTGCCTTATATCAGTGCCAGTCAGACAACTTTCAATTGTCAGTTTGTTAGATTTATTATAACTTTCCATCACGACTGTACAACAGGGTCTATCTGTACACCCACACACATATACATGCACATGCACAGAGGCCTTTACAGTAATGTGATGGCTATTCTCAGTGGGATACCCCTCCCCCATTCAGACACCCCCCAAGAATAATGTTATTGTTTTATGCGTCCCACACTGCCCAGCACACAGACGCTTTTAGAGATATAAAATCTAAATCCACTTGTCTAGGGGCAGGGAAACGACACGTCCACGACGTCTTATCTTCTAAGACATTGTAACTGAGACAACTCTGAGGCACGGGCCTTCATTAGTTGATAGTAGCCAGTGAGAGAGAGAGAGAGAGAAAGACAGTGAGCGGGGTATAAAGAATGTCTACACAAGCTAAGTGGGTGTCTGACTTAACAAGCGTGTCATTTCGTTTCACTAACCTTAACATCAAGCATATCCACATCATAACAGAATAATTAGCTCATCAGTGAAGGCCATATCACAGGCACAGCAGCCGAATAAAATAACACTGGAGCGCTTGTGTTACAATTCCTCTGGTGTTTCTATCTGGACTGTATGCAATGTTGTACCTCTTTGCCAATGAAGGAGCTCAACAGAGTAACAATGGACCAGAAGAAAATGCCACAGCTCAGGATGACCTTTCTGTTGAAGCGGTCGCCCAGGTAACCAAAGATGGGAGCTGCAACCATGAAGCTGCAGATGAAGACTGTGGAGGGAAAAAGAAAAGGAGAAAAATGTTATTTTGGATAAAATGACTGTGCAGACATATATTTATTAATTGTCATATTTACAGCCTCATATGTTGCTTCATTGCACTTTACAATAAATAAAACACTGAAATTTGATTGAACTGAGGCAAATATTTCAGCTCCCTGCTCCACTTATTAAATCAAGAACTGTCCAGATCGACTGGGTGATACCAGTCAGGCAGAGACTCAGTGAAGGACTGCCAGAGGACACCTCTATTCAACTCCAGCCAATTAGGATCCCATCATACTTCACCTGCATGCTACAAGAAGCCTAGCAAAAGAGCATTACATACAGATGATACACTGAGAAAAGTGATATTTCTTTTACGGGATTAAATTTGTGGAGAGAGTGAGTGAATGGTTGTACAAATGTAGTGCTCTACAGTTGGGAGGATTGCAAGAAAAGCTAAGGTACAGTTTGCATTTTTTTTAAATACAGCAGAGATTAAAGGGATTAAAGGGGACCTATTATATTCATTTCCACCCATATATTTTTCAATTTGGGGACTCTAGTAGAGAAGCACAGTTCAAATAAATCCTTTCTTATGATGTACTGCGTGTTATTCATAGCTTCAGTTGAGCCTCTGAAGTAAACAGCTAATATTAGCTTTTGGCTCATTAAGGCCATTAATTCCACATTTTTCTGATTGACCAAAGGCTGCAGGGGCAGAATATAGTGCTATAATGAGCTCTGCCCCTAAAGCTACTAAATGAAAAATTAATCCAATAACTGCAGTTCCTCAAATGGCCACTTGATTCTGGTTCTAACAGTGAGTCAGACCCCGTAGACACTAGTCTATGGATTTAGTTTTTGTTGTTTTCATCATATGTGTGGATAATTCACTAAGATGCAAAAAGTGGAAAACATCAGCAAATGTTATTCTACAGTCGTCAAACCCTTGTATAGTAAACCTGCACTGTCAGTTAATTGTATGCTGGAAGACATTAACTGCCTGTAACAGCACTCATGTGGTCTGTTGTGGGGGAACGAGCTGAGCTTGGAGCAGATGACCATGACGAGCTGTCAGAAGTATAAAAAAACATTGGAAACCTCGTGTTCAGAGCAGACTGGTGCCTCACAGAGATTACTTTTACATACATTTACCTCATTATTTGAAACTTTGGCCACATTTGATATGAAATATCTGACATTGTAGCATGTACTTTATATATGAGGAAAAAATGAGGAGAAGCATAATATGAGCCCTTTAAAAGAGAGGGGAAGAAAAGAGAGAGGGCATGAACGAGGTAGGATTATATACTGTTAGCCTGTTAAAATAAAACTAATGAAAAAAGTAGTGGAGAGAACATGTCAGGGCTTAATGTAGCATTTCTGGAATTACAGTTTAACTGACCTCATGTAAGACAATTACATTATTAACAATACATCACACACCAGCACTGATTCTTTCTCTCTGTATTCCATGGAGAGGATGGTGGTGGCTGTGTAACCATGAATTATTCCTTCATCTTAATTTCTTACAGCTGAACTTGTGTTCCAGTGAAAGGAGACCAAGTGCTTTAAAATGTGTTCCCCTAATTGTCCCACTGCTGCCTGGACAGCTCTGATCTGTTCTCAGGGCTTTTCGTCAATATTAATGAGGAAGACCGACCCAAACAGACCTGAATTTTTAATGCTCTCAAACTGAGTTTTGTGTCTTTGCAGAGGAGAAAGGGCAGAGATGTGACTCTTGACAGGGCGCTGGGGAGGCAGGCTGGAGTGTTTTGACACATCATCAGCATAAACACACAAGAGGAATGGAGGAAGGGGGTGAGGGAGAAAAGAGAGGAGGGGTGTGTTATATAAGACATCAGCTTCAGAGTCCCACAGCTGCTGAGGCCAAGGGACAGTAATCAGATTATAGCATAACTGTAGTTTTTAACATGTGGTGATATGGTATGATAAACGAAAAAAAAAAATCCTTTCACAACCATATTTTAGGGAAGAGTTGCCCTTAAACAGAGCAAAAATTAACATTTTATTTAACTTTTCTGCAGGTATGTTAATAGATAAAAATTGAGAAATGAGCAAAATGCAAAGAAAAATTTATCAGATAGTCACAACAAATTAAAGGCTAAAGTGAAGAAACAAAGTTTTTGAAATTATTTAGCTTCTCTGCTACCTGTAGTGTGCCCCATAGTTTTGGGGCCAACCAACTTTTCGTGACGATAGATTTCGATGTCACATGTACACACACACACACACACACACACACACATACACTACACATGCAGAGAGCAGGATGTTCTGCAGTGCAAGCTGTAGATAAGATAACCAGCTGTTCCACAGCCAGTGGCCAGATAGTCTCTCCATTTAGCAGTTTGTCAAAAGTACAGTAGAAAACCTCACACCATTAACTGGCCTATTATATTTTTAAGTCATTAGCAGGACCACATATCACTGAGCTATTTTGTGATTTGTTGATAAGTTGTGCTATTTTCTTTCAGCTCATTCACATTTATTTAGTGTTCTGCTTCTTTCTGAGCAAAGGAAAATATCCTGATGTATATGTTTGGGTTTACATGCTTGGTATGAGTTTAACTTCAAAAAGAGGCTGTACTAGGGAGAAAGAGATAAGACAGATAAACCAAATGTCTATGTGGCTATTTTTAGTTATTATCTTGTGAAAACACACACAGCGTATTTGGATCCAACAGAGTGACCTAAAAGAGCAAGTGTGCAGTGACACAGATAAACATTTTCTCAAGAAGCTTTGAGTTCTATTGACACAACGTGACAGTGAATTACTGTCACATCAGTTATGAAGAGATACTTGCTTTACTTGACAAAAAGCATAGGGGAACATGATAATGTTGTCTATTTATGCTAAAAACAAGGACATGTTTCCACAGAATGAGGGCATGTTAGTTTCAATTCTCTTCATATTGTGTCTAATCAGTTGACAGACAAACCTGTCAGGCTTTAAAGAGATGGCTCTATAGAGAGGTCATCTGGTTATTGTTATTATTATTTGACCTGATTTATTAAGTATTTGAAATGCACATGTTCTCAACAATTTAGAAAATGCAAGATAAAATATAGAGATACCTGGTTGTTTTCATTCATGAATCAACAGGAATCCTGCATGGAGTCAATTTGATATCATTAATCCAATGTTACACTAAATGTATTACAATACTGTGCACAAACACTATGGCATGGGGGTAATCTTCATTATATAAAACACATGCTGTCACTGATGCTCACTGATAGCTCTGGTAAAATTTATGGAGGCTCATCTGCTCCCAGGAAATACCCTCTCACTGCAAACACTGACTATAAAACTACCCCACTGTTCTCCTGTCAGTCCAGACTGAGGGCTGCTAATCTATAAGGACCAAATAAAGACATCTGTCATACTTGGAAACAAAGCTTTCCTCCCTCTAGTATCACTCAAATTGAGAGATCTGGTGTGTTTGCTTTAAAAATAAACCAAATGTTTTCAGTTTGTTTAGTGCAGGACACTGAATCTTCTGTGTGCTACAAACCTAGTGAAAATGGACTTATTGATGAAAAAAATGTGTTCAGTTTATTTCAAGACATTGTAGGAAGGGCAAACAAACCACGGCTCAGAATGAGTCTTCACAGATGCTCGGTCACACCCAGAACTCTCAGTGCAGGGAGAACTACGGGTGTGAATAGAAAAAGCTCAATTATTCATAACTCATTCTGCAGAGGACGTAATTCTGCAGTGTGAAAGACCTTAAACATTGGACAGGTAGCTGGAAAGGTGTGCTTGACAGTAAATTTGAATAAAATGCTGCCTGTCCTCACCAGTCACATTCCTGTGTTGACCACTATTGTTTCTCTGTTTATTCTTGTTTATATAGTGGGACAACAAAAGTCCACCTGTTTGTGTGATCTCCACAGTGCCATCAGAGATAAGACCTGGCCAATCACCAAAGATTGTAATCTGTAATAAATAAAGTGTATATGTAACAGGAAAGCTCCAGCAGCGAGGGGCTGGTGTCTGGAGTGCACCACAGACGTCCTTCTGTGGATGTTTACACTGCGGCCTGAAGGGGAGGAAAAGTTTTCATAACCTCATTTATAAGACAATGGTCGGCTTTGACTGCTTCTTCAGACCATAACCAGCTGTCAGAACCATCCACTTAACTCCAGCTGCATTTTTAATAGCACATAGAAGCAAAATTAACTTTCATTAATGACACCTCTGTTTACATCTTGACACATGAATTGAGACAGAGTGAAACACAATAAATGTACTAAAAGTGCCAGGTTTCAGTGTTGCAATTCAAGCAAAACCTGAACAGAAAGACAGGATGTATTTCCTCAAGGAAAGACTTCTTTCTGTTAATTACAGTATTTACTCTTGGTGTTTGTGATTCTGATGGCTGTGAATGACAATGACGGCATTGCGTAGCCATCTATCTCTGATGGCTGTGACTCAGCCGTAGACTGGAAAACACTCTAACAAGCCCAACAGTGTCAGCTCTCTCTGACATCCTGCCTTTATCATTAGGCTTATGTAGCATATCCCCTCTACTATCTCAACAAACACTGATTCCTTTCTTCAGCAATCATTGTTTACCTCCTCTTAGGCTGTGAGTAATTGTCAATTCTACACCATTGGCCTGAGTTCAGAAAACTGTTGCAGTTAGTTAATGGCAAGGACACTGGTGACCAAATTATTGTGTATTCTCAAAGCCATGCAGTGAATATGGAGGCGCTTCATAACCTCACAGAGTTGTTTGAACCATTAAGGTCATTTATTAACGCTGCCTCATCTGACTGCAGGGATGCCTTTGAGGCCAGTCTAGTAGAGGTGGTTTTGTATTTTGAACCCTCTATAGAGTAGATGAATTAATCATTATTCCTTCTTATCTATTTCATTCCCTCTCTCTGTCTTTGGCTGGTCTCTTGAACTTAGTGTACTTCTGACAGAATCCATAACTGTAGCCTGATGACTGGACTGAATTTTTTTTCCCACAAAGAATACAATCACTTCTAATATCAGTCCTATATGTGCCTCAGGTAGGAGTGTCAAACCTGCTCTGATGTTGTCTTCTTTGAATTCCAAATAAGATGCTGTGCATGTTTCTCACAGTCTCTCAAAGAGCAAATTACATCAATTACCCCAGTCTTAGGACATTCCATGAGAAGACAATGTCAGTGTGAGGAGTCTGAAAGCAGATACAGTAACAGGTATACTGGGGACACTGGACTCAGGTATTCAAATGTTGCATTACTGGGCTGTTGTTGTGCGTATTAAGGCACAGCTGAATCATACTGTATTTTTTTATGATGACTATTTCTTTGTCTTAAAACGAAAGAAGATCCACATGATTTATCAGCTAATGGCCTGGTACACTGTTGTATGGCATGATAGTAGAACACACACAGCCTCTCCAGGCTGAATTACATGAACTAATAGCTTACGGATATTTGAAACTGTCTTATTGTAATGCTCTTGACTTTTGACTAATAAAGGTTTTTCAATTAATAATAAGCTATTCATTCCACACTCACACACATCTGGTAAAGGTCGGTGAGTCCCGATGTCATCATTTATCTTCATTTATTATCACCACCATCATTTAGTATTTTTCACCTTTACAGGAACTTTATGAATTAGCTGACACCTCATGTAGTATGTCTGGTGGTGAATCACTAACAAAGCCTTTTATGTTGAACAGATTATACTGTGATAAATGATTCAATTGGTCTAATTATGATTCTTCCAAAGGGCTCAGGTGAACAGGCTCATGTTTTTCTCACCACATATTCTCTATATAAGAAATAATACAGTAAACATAACATGAGTTACCCTGAACAGTGTGGACACTGGTGCAGTGGAGCCTCTCAGGAGCTTGTTGTTGGGTAGAAACAAATGACACTGAACTCAACTCAGAAATGGAAAACTATTGAGTAAAGCTGCAGACCCCCCCTGAACACATACACACACACACACATAGACGCACTCGCTTCTCCTTCACATGCCACACAGATGGAGACTAGAAACACCGGAAATCCAGTTCTCACTTTGATTGGCCAGCAGAACAATACCCTGGGGATGACTCACCCCCTGTGATTCAATGCCACTGTGAATAGAGCATCAGACACATGTATGTTGAGTGTGTGTGTGTGTGTGTGTGATTGATATTCACTGAGCCTGTATGGATACATTTCCCTGTGAAACACTAGTTTCCCCTGAAGAGAGCACCTGTGAGGCTCAGCATCTGGCTGTGGGATACCAAATGCTCAAAAGCCCATTGAACCTTTTTATTTTATTTTTTTTAACATAAACACATTCAGACACTTTTATGGTTGTGTATGAGAAAAGTCACATTTCTCTTGACAGTGAATAGACAGTGATTTAGATTGAAAGTGGAAATGAAGGTGCTGAGAGGCACAAAAATAGAGCACGACTTAATCTCCTCCCAATGCTGATGTGCACAGAAGCTATTTTGCTGCTTTCAAGAGCTCCCTTTAAGCTCCTACCTCTGAGATCAGATGAGATGTGGTTTGTCACGGATTGAAGTGCTCCTGGTTAGTTTTTTATTTAAGATAGAAATAGAGAGCTACTTTGTGCTAATTGGCAAAATGTAAAAGAGAAACGCTTTCAGGTTATCGTAAATCACCTAAATAAGATGCAAACCAATATCATAGTAGTAATAGTAATAGTAATAACCTACATCATTATTGTTCTCTCTACCCTCTAAAAGTCAGATCTCATCAATTCAGATCTCTGGAAATGTTCCTATTCTTTGCAGGTTTCTGATGTGGGTATTTCCCCCTTGCAGCTGTGAGACCTGACAGTCTAACCAGGGAACAGTGGCTTGAGGAATTCCTGTGTCCGTCAGCTGCAGGGGACAGAATTAGGGGAACAGGAGAAGCATGTCCTATTTGCAGGTCTGTACATGTCCGCAGGCCGGGTGTTGTATCACTTTGACCTGCTCGATGTGGACAAGGTGTCTAGGTGTTAATGCTCATCACTCTGTAAACACACTGCACCCACTACACTTCCATAAATATAACTTACATCTTCAGTGTCTGTTGACTCTCCTCCACCTTTGTGCCTCTGCCTTTATCTGCTTTCTGCAACCGGAGGTGTTTGTATGAAGAGCACTCTATGGATGAGTAATGTCTGTTAGTCAGTAAAAACACCGTCATAAATCTCTCTCTTGCATTGGCTCAGTCTGGGGAGTCCTCAAGTTTGGGCTATGAGCTCCACTATCATGCAGGTTTTAGTTTGTTTCCTTTGATAACATTCCCCATAAAAGGCCTCAAATAGCTTTAGAAATGACAAGAAATGCATTGCATTACTGGGCAGAACCATTCAGTCTAATGAATTTTTGGGAGGCACAGAGATGTCACTGCAGTGTTATGGTGAACTGACCTGAATGATGATACATCTGTCATTTAAATATCCTCCTATCATTTCCTGTTAAGGGTAGGAGGGCATTGACGTTGTTGTGGGAATGAAACAGGTAACCCAACCCTGCATACCACTGCCATGTATGTCATCACACACACTGTCATCACACACTCTGACTATATGTAACCCAGATTCAGTTTTAGCTGTTTCTTCACTGGATGCCTCTTTCACAATAAAATAATTTCCGATATTTGCCTTATCACAGCACACTAATGTCTCCACAGAAACCACAGGTGTCCTGATTCAAGATGATCTTTCACATTTATGTTCATATAGGAATGTACCAGGAACTGGTAGATGTGTGGAGCAATGCCACATGAGAAATAACAGATAGATAAATCCTGATTGTTTCCAGGAAGAGACACTGGAAGAGTTAAATAACAGTATGAACATTGGAAGCAAAAACACGATTGTTATAATATTTCATCAGGTGTGCCAGCACATAGAAAATTTGAAATCTTTATATTGCAACTCTCTGCAAGATCATTCATATTACATTACAGTACAGGCATGTTTGCCACTGAGTTGTTGCTGTGGATACTTTGCAGCTTTATTTGTTTAATAGAACACAGCCTGCAGGTTTGGACTGTCCCCTGTGTATTATACTTAACACAACCCTAAATCTAATGCTGTTTACTTGAGTTCTGGGCCTCATAAAGGGGTGCTGTGTATCCATATGGAGTGGAATAACTCACACCAGGCTCATTCTATTTTCTATGAAATATGAATGAGAGAAAATCAATATTTATTACAACAAAGATTGGATAAAATGCTGTATGTTATTATCTTGATCTTGAAACTGACTGAAAACAGATGACACAATAACACAGACTGTCACACCCTGTCTTCCTTTAACTAACCAATCAATGGTGTCCAGTGCACTGTGTTGTGTTTTTACTATGTGTGCAGTGCTGGTGGGCGTGGCAGCTTTGCTTCTTACTGGATGATGATTAATGAGACTACCTGTAGAGGGTGCGACACAAAACTTTTGTTTGAATAACACACTAAAGCCAACCAGTGCATCTCACTGAAACTGAAACTTTCACATACATCACATTTCTGCCTCCTGGATTCCCCTTCATGTGGCGCCCCAAACATTTCTACATTCCTCACATTTCTGATCACCACTAATTCTTGAAGAAACCCATCCGCTCAGACTTCACCGGTGTTGGATTACCAGCACATTGGCTGCTGTTTGATAAATGCCACATGCAGCCTGGGAAATACCCATGCAGCGCTCTCTGCCTCGTCTCTTTCTGTCAAACTCAGCAGCTAATTCCTGCAGAAGCTGCCACCAAAAGCTACCTAATGTCTATTTTACTCATTTGTTCAGAGCTGATAGCTTGTCACTGCAGCTGCAGCTGGGTAGAATTACACGCTGCTACAAATACCAGCCTGGCTGAGAGGAGTGCCCGGGTACATCATCTTTTTAACATTACCAGCACATACCATAAGCAAACACATATGGTAAGAATAAAGAGAGGTGCTTGCTTTTTTAACAGTAGTAAGATGTACGTTCTTTCATGTGCACATGCAATCCAGACTGCAGCATTAATAAAAACATGCAGTTATTTTTCCCAGCGATACTCTCCTGTCAGATGATGACATGGCACTGAGCTGTTATCCAGCAGCAGAGGGCGAGGAGATTTTTCTTTTCTGCCATTTTCCTGCAGTAACTAGACAAGCAGCCGACTTAATGACAAGCTCTGGCTGAAATGACAGAGGACCCTGCGTGTTCTTGTACACTACCCTTTTTATTGGGATTAATGGGATATGCAAACCAGCACTGACACACATTTACAGTACATGCACATTTCTCATAACTCGCACTAAATGAGCCAGCAGCAGCCCACGGTGACTAAAAAGGCCTATTTTTAAATCTCTATCACAACACCCAACCACTCCCTCCTCTGTGATCTTTCTGCGGTACTTAAAAATGAGGAGTGACCGGAGATGTCTTAGGACATTTACATGAAAAAGGCCTTGACAGCATGCTTGTTTAATTGGCCATGAAATCCTGATTGGATTGACAGTTAGTCAGCAGCAGTTCTATTGGTTCGTTGACAGGAAGTGAGAGGGAAGGAACCGAAGAGTAGGGTGGCAATCATCGCCCGACAGCTGCCCTCCTCCGAGACATGGCCTATAAAAAATAGCTTGAGATGGAGACACACACACACACACACACACGCTGTGATGTTGATGCATCATCAGGTCATCGTTCTATTCTCGTCACAGCAGGAGAGGAGCTGCTGAACACCATCGCAATGCAATTATTTGGCCTGAGGAATCAATAGTGGAGAAGATTAAACCTTGCTGCCATGCATGACCAGAGTGAGGAAGTCACAGGTGGCTAGTTTTTCTCCCTCCATTTCCCTTCATGCTGCCGACTCCTCTAACTCCTATAAGGTGCCAGTGGGAGTGACAACAAGGCAACAACAGCTGCTGCTGATAGAGAGAGAGAGAGAGAAAGGGGGGGGGGGGGGGGGTTGTACCAAGGGCCATCAATGACGGCCAGAGACAAAATAGGAGCAGCTGTGAGTGGTTAAAACAGCTGATCAAGCACTGATAACTCAACTTCAGACTTTGTAAAGGGAAATCAGAGAGGCCTTCATTCAACAGTGGGAATTTTTGATTTACACTGACCATAAACCTTTACACTTAGCTCCATCTTAGATCCAGTAAATTAGAGGTTCCAGACAGCCTCAGCTACAATGCAGCGTGGGATAAACCCTCAGTGGCAGAAACCTAACTTCTGCTAATACATTGCTGACTTCTGGCGGTTAAAGCTTAAAGCTTTTTTGTATGCAGCGTAAGTCAGATTTGTTAGCGGAGTTCAAGCCATAACACAGAGCACCTGTGGCCTCATTCTTCACAGCTCACATACTGGCTGAATGGCAGACTGACACCATGTTAAGACTGGTGCAATGTCAGTTGGTGTGTGTGTGTGTGTGTGTGTGTGTGTGTGTGTGTGTGTGTGTGTGTGGGTGTGTGTGTGGATGTGCTGGTGTCGTGTTTCAGGCAAGGTGGGCAGCCACACACAGAACAGGACACAGACAGTCTGTGAGCTGTTTTGAGCGCCGGCTCCTTATTAAGCCGCCGCCCCACCGTACATCCAGCCTGGCTGACCCCAATAACTCTGCTTCCATTCTAAACCAGTGGAGGATAATTACTATGCCAGCTTCCAGTATGAGAGATAATTCAACTCATTACGATTTTTTTTGATTCGCCTCAAAGCACTTCAATACAATAACCTCAGCATGTTAACAGGAGGAGAAAGCCTTCTCTCAGATTTCTCAGACTGGTTAACAAAAGGATTCAATACTCCCCTCAACCAAAGGTAATACCATCCAGGTGAACCCCCTCTCCTCTTCCTCTCTTCCATTAACCTTTCCTGCCCCCCAAACCCCCGGGACACACCTTGTTCACAGCTGTGTGTGAGTGTCACTCACTACAGATAGCCGCTGCCTACAGGCCATTGTCAGTGGGAGAGCAGAGCTCAGGCTGTCGTGGTGCACTGACAGGTCTGCTGAGCACAGGTGAGGCCATCTCCACTTGCTGACGGATGGAGCCGGACAGCTCCAGGCTCAAACAGCATGCCTTCAGCCTAACCTGACTGACAGCTATGAGCATCTCATCCTCTTACACAGACAGCTGAGACCTCAGCTCTCTGGGCAGTGGTGACACACGTGCACACACACACACACACACACACACACACACACACACACACACACACGCACATGCACAATAGAAATGAGCACATACCAATTTGTGTTGTGTAAGCTGCTTTTTAAAAGGGTCAGTGTTGCCAAATAACAAAAATAACTGGTGCTGTGGAAGCTGATCTCACCACGCGGTATTTTCCATGTGCTGTCTTTTAACATGTAAACACCACTGTATGGCAAAAGACATGGATCTTACCAAGCCAGTCAGTCCCATGAGTGTTGCTTAATTTTCTGTCAAGAGGGTGAGATTATTTTACTTTTTCCTCTATCAATTTGTATTAAAATCACAAATCAAGCCAGGAAAAATAACACGCCAAATAAAAATGCACTTGATTTTCATTTGCAGATATTAAATGTTCTATAATTGTATTATAACAATCAAAATGCAAAAACTGTCGCAGGTCCAAAGGGCTCCTCATGTTCAGTGAGGCTAGTGTTCCCCAAAAGCAAACAACTTGTCAGTAACATGTAGATATGGGATATAATTCATTCCAGTAGTTCTGATCAGGAGCCAAAGAAAAGGGTCAAAACTTTTTTCCCAAACTGAACCAGATCAGAGTTCATAAAGTGAACAACTCAGACTTGTTTTTGTTCTACAACTTGGATCCTGCAGTGTGTGGTCAGTGTTTTTTAAAAGTGTGAGGGTGAGCTGGCAGCAGCGAGAGAGAGAGAGAGAGAGAGAGGGAACGAAAACCATAGCACACACAACGCCTACTTATAAAACACCTACGTGGGCAGTTTGCATTCCCAGGTGCACAAAAGCTGCCAGGCCAGAGGGAGTGAGGCAGGAGAGAAGGCAGAGCCGGCATGGTCTGCAGGTGCTCACAGAGGCAGGGATTGTTCCCTCTGGAGACGGAAGCAGGGGGTATGGGTGCACACTGTAAACATATACACACACACGCTGACACTCTCCTTTCCAGCACCCTGATCACATCAACCCCCTAACCTCTTCTTCACATCTAGGCTCCCCGTCTGGGCCCACCCGCTCTCACACCTCCAGGCTCGGACACCCAGCATTCCTCAGGCCGGTGTGAGAAAGAGGTCGCCTGGGGATCAGGGGCCAAGCGGAGTCTGAACCATGACAAGCCAAGACAGGCCAGCAAAACCAAACACAATGCACCCTGCTTTTAGCCTGACCAGCTGGGTGCCTCCCTGAGACCTGCAAATGCAGACGTGCAGAGGGCAAATCAGCTACACATGCCACTCCACTAACATACTGTGTGTGTTTAAGTGTGTGTGTGAGTCTGTGCCAGTGTGGCTGTGTGCATAATCCAAATAATGAGCCAGTACAAACAGAATTAAGAGTCAAGTACCCTTCACAGTTTCCTGTCTCTTGTTTAGATTTCATACCAACCAGACATCACCTGGAAATGTAAGTGTGTTTTCACAAATACAGGCCCCATGCTAATAATGCCCTTTACTCACCCTCACACCTTACAAAACATTACCAGGGTGTAAAGTCAGCGTGCGAAGGGGGCTCGGGTGGAGGTCAGTGCTTTGAAACACCTATTTGCATTTACTTATTTACATTTTTTGATTAAGAACATAGATATGAAACAGATTCTTCATACCAGTGACAGGGTGGAAATGAGATTTGGAAATGGTGAAATGACTTATTCACTGAAAAGCCAACAGAAATTATAACACTGATTTCTTTTTCCAGGTAGATATTTTTGTCCTCAACACACCCTTCAGCTCACCCAGAGTCCTTCTAAGAACATCAAGTGACTGAGGAAACACTGAGTTGTATTCTTTCACCTTCAAACTCAAACCTGCCTGCCTGCCCTCAATGGCACTTTGTGTGCACGTTTGTAGGTATTTGAATGAGTCTGAGTGCACACAGAGACAAGACTGGGCCCTGTCTTTCAATGAGAGGGCTTTACATGGTATCTCCCTAAAAGGTGAATTCATTGGGGTACCAAGTAGAGCAGGAAACCCCGCCCAGAGTCCTCAGACGGTCTGGGTACATGCGGCCAGGCTCTCAGCAGAACAGCCTGCCTGGCTCCTGATTTTGTTTTGCTTACAATTGACCTGCCCTGCCACCACCACCACTACCACTGCTGCTGCTGCTGCTGCTGCTGGGTGTGAATGTACTGCTCCCAAACCCCTCCACACTAAGGTCAGCCTGTGATACTTTGGTGTTAATGTTAAGTAAATGTAACCAGCTTTTACATATTTTACATATACATATATATATACTTTACATATATATGGCGAATTATGCAAACTAAGCTCATGTTAAAAAGTCAGTGCTACAGTTCAAATTGCTGTAGCATTTCAGAGGGAGAAGCAAGTAAACTCTTGCAAAGAAGGATTGAAGCAGTGGTTTATCTTGTCATATGAAAAGGCCCTTACTGATTTAACATTACACTCCTATGACATGATGAACAGTCAGAAAAAATGATCCAAGTTGATGCAGCGGCAGCAATCTCTCGTTTTCTAACACCAAACCCAAAGTCCTCATATTCAACCGATGCTGACTGAAGCATCATCACTTGAGGCAGCTTCTTTTCTTCTTTATGTTTTTGAGCATAAAGTGAGTATAGAAATTAAACTCAGTGAAGAACATTTTTTTATATTTTCCCCTGAGAAAACATGAACGGTTTTCTATTTAAATCCTACATCACAGCACCTTACATACATATAAAAGAGAAAGATTAGAGCTATAAGTAAATCATTAGTGGGTTGATTAACTCCGTAATATGCAGCATTTCGATCTATAAATATCATTACCACAGAAACCAGTGTTCACTGTTTTACCACCAAAACACAAAGCACGTTGACTATTCCCCTCATCGCACGGTGTATGTGTTTGGCTGTTGAGCTAACATTTTTCACATGTGTAATTATGGGATTAAAGGACTTACCTGTTTGCAACAAGCCGATCCCACTGTCTGTAACGTTGTAATGCCGCTGGATGTCGAGTACAACACCTGTAAAGGGGAGGAGAGGGAAAACATGAATGTGGTTTCAATATTTTAATATTTACTATAATCACAGGTATTGAAACAGCCAGCTCTCTTTGACTTGGTTCATTTAATTCTGGCTTTATGGTGGTCTGTTGTGACTTGTGATTATTGCTGGATATGATGGATACACAGTACTCAAGGGTTCATTCACTTAACATCCCTGAGGAGCAATATAACAGCCCTGATAAGTGCTCTCTTGGCTGCCATACAGTGCTAAACTTTAGTAAATGGCTGCAAAGATTTCACTGCAGTGGTGTTATACTAGATTAGAACAATTTCTAGTGTTAAATTACACCTTCTGTTAAACACACAAAAAGCCTCATAACACACACAAACACACACGTTCTTCAGCACTAGCTCATGTAAACATCTCCGGGGAGCAGTTCCAGCACAGCGACTGGAGTTGATTTTGGCTTTACCAGTCGACACTCTCAGCAGTCACACAGACACACAACAAGAAACCACAAGGTCTCTCCTCTCTGTCTTAACTCTGCTACTGTACCCTCCAGGGAAATTCACATACAGTACATGGTGCTTGGCCAGAGAAAGGACAGGGCACACATGAAGAGCTGAATATCTGCTCATCATATCTCATGTGATGACTCTTGTGTGTTCAACATTGAATAGACATCGAATGAACCTTTTAACACATCAGAGGATCAAAAAGATATAGAAGATCAGAGGGTGATAAATTAAAGTTAAACTCATTTATGGCTACATACAGTTTACAGCATCAGTAAACAAGAAGCTACAAGTCTTATCATATGAGTTCTGCTCCTCTTGAGACCCTGGTGGTCTCAAGAGGAGCTTGGAGATGTTTAAAGTCTTATTTTCTGATATAAAATATAAGAGAAAGGGAAATAATACATCTTTATCGTAGAGATCCTTGCAACCCAGATGCAATGTGGTGAGCTTGGTGGTGCTGTCTGACTCTGAAACTGGCAGGCTGGTCCTTGGGAATTGCAACATAGCTCATGAAAATGGAACAGCATGACTAACATTTTAAAAATCTGTCTGCCCCTCTCCTCTAAGCCCAGCACACCAGTACAACCCAACACAGCCTGACCTCTAGACTAATGCACCTCTGCAACTTGCAGAGATAACGCATGCATAATGTCCTTGGAGGCTGATGAGGACGATCACAGCCAAGTAGGCAAATAACTACACTTAAACAGAATTGGTGTTGTTGAATCTGTCATTCCTCTTCATTGGCATCACAGAGAGAAAAGGCATCTTTCAAAGGCGGGTGCAGGTTGTGGGACTGGGAGGAGAGACATAGGTCAGATTCCTGTCATTTGAGTCAAACCACCTGCTCACATTCTCAGAGTATAGGCAGCATTCCTGTTCAAGCGCTAAATGCTCACAACTCTTTCGCTTTCATAACAACCTGACTTATGCTAGTTATCATCCATTTAAAATGAAACCAGTCACCTACACCATCACAAAGAATTTCCCATAGTAGCATCCTCCAAAAACACACACTTTGATCTGCTACATCACCTCTGCTTTAACATGTGGTAATTGAATTTCTTTCTTAGCATTTCAGAGTCTCAACACAGGTACACAGACTCAGCTGACATTTCTCTGGAAGTAAATCTCAGTCGATATCCAGTCCAACGATGATTACACATCACATCCTCCTTTATACACTTTTTGTTCTTTGTTGAAAAGCAACTAATCTGTCACCTTCTAATTTCACACTGACATCAGCTTGTCGTCCCTACATGGACTCAGCAGACAGGTTGGCAGCAACATGCTCCCCCCCCACTAAACCCACACCCACTGACCACCACCCCACCCTCTGGACAGTCTGTTGGTGACAACACTGTTTAACAGTGTATTGCACAACTGCAGCTGTACTCTAATTGGCCTGGAAGACACGCACATACACACATGCACACAAACATACACAGCCTGCTGGGAGGGGGATTCCTATGGCAGATGGTGGAGCGTCCCTCCTGGACAGAGTCTGAGCCACACCCGTCTACACTTACCACACAATTAGCAGACGATTAATAATGGTGGAGTTGGCAAAATGTCATTTACTGTGAGATTAAGAAAAGGGAGGAGTGGCTGTTATCCTGTTCAACAAAACCATCAGATATTGTATGAGAAGTTAATAAAATGAATAATAATAATAACAATAACAACAACAATACTAATACTATTACTAATAATAATAATAATAATTACATCTACATCTATAGCTACATCTACATCATATCATCTCTACATTCGATAAGGCCTTTTAAATGCCTAAAAATCAAACTCTCCCTTTTCATTTCACTCCCAACATTTCCTCTTCCTCCAGGTTCTCGGTTCTTACTTTTTTTTTTTACGTAAGTCAAACTGAGATTCGTGTTTTTAGACTTCTGGGTAATGTAATGACCATGTCTTAAAAATACCAGACAGATTCAGGGATGTATCTGAAGATGAGGCACCACAGCCCCCACCCAAGCTGGCAGTGCCCAGCTTAGTTTCCATGGCAATGCTGCATGGGCACTCAAAGAGATAAAGGTCAAGAGACCACAAAGGAACTGAGCTTTCCAACTCTGCCTCTTTCTAATCCTCATTGTGGTCCGATCGAGTGTTTATGATTCTGCAACAGTCTTCTCTCATATTGCAGTGTCTAAAGTGCTAAGGTGATGCTAAATTACACAGGTAATTATACAACGCCAGAAATACCCCCTTTGACACCATAGCAACGGTTAAAAGAGTGATACTTTACATTAGAGCTACATCTTAGGTCACCACTGCCATTGTGACAACATGGCAGATATAACCCCTGCAGATCCATTTAATTTAACAAAGTTAATGAGTTTCTCAAGTCTCAGGCCTCCAGGGGGTCTGTGTGTATCCGAGCATGATGCCAAGTGAGAGGCATCGCAGGTATGTGGATTTTCCTGACAGCACACAACAATAACACAGGTACTTTCATGTTCATTTAAGGTGACAGCACTCACACAGCAATGTACACTGACAGCTTCCTTGTAAGCCACTCCCTCCCTGATGTACTGTACACTCCCTTGGCTTAGCTTTATACAAAAACATGATGCATAAACCTGAAGAAATGGTTAAATAATCAGTCCAGATTTTCTCAGTGTTTAGTCATTTGTCTAATATTCAGACTTTGGATGCCCTGTTGCCCTACATTAATTAACAGGCCTGTTTTGTGATGTGTAATAGCACAGTCCAGACCACTTTCAAGAATTTATTGTGATGCTGACCTGTACGTTCTATGCGGCAGTTCTAAGCTCACTGCCATCAAAACACAGAGTTGACACAGAGTCGGGGGCCAGTATGGCGCTGACACTTATTCCACCCTCTCATAAAGTCTGCCTTTATGACTGCTTTTTTCAGCTGGGCTTGAGAAGAAATGACTCAAATTGGTGAACGTTAACAAACCACAAATGCTACATTTAGAGCAATGAATGGTGAATGATTATTCTTCGATATGAATAGTAGTTTCTTTCAGTTTGTGCTGTTTCCATTATGAGGCCACCAGGATGTTCGTTTACTGTATGAACTTAGATTTGAAGCTCCAGAAAATTGAGACATTTTTTTGCCCCATAGCATCATACATAATAAATATAACTGGAAATAACACCACACAGTTTATTTGTTTCAGCAACTGGACGTGTGAGTGTTAATTTGCCTCAAGTCTTCAAAAACAAAATAGCATGATTCATTTAAATGAAGACACAGCTTGATGTTTTTGCAAGTCCAGCTTCCGTGCAGTGACGCACACTGCCATTACTCCCCTGGGACAACCATACACACAAAAACACACACATACACACACACAAAAACAAACAACAAATAACCATACACAGAAACGCACACACAGAACTTCATCAGCTTGGAGAGGACAGATTTCATCTCAAATCCCCAACAGAGACTCATGGATCTCTGGCCCCTCTGGTTCTATTTCTGCTCAGAGAAACTAGGCTAAGAGGAAGGAGAGAATAGCAGCCTAATACAACAGTGATGGGTGTTGGAGAGAGACATAGTCAGAGACAGAGGAGTCATGAGCAGCAAATAAATTGGTGGTGGCTACATCAGGTCACAGGGCTGGATTGGATTTGTAAAGTATATGTTTTCCATTGTTTATATATATATATACATATACTATATGTGTGTATGTGTTCCCCTTTCCCCTGGTTTCACTGTGTGTGTCAGAGTCAGAGGGAGCCAATGGATGGAAGTCATTCATTCTGGCCAGAGTGTGGCAGGCAGCGGTGAGCCGCGCTGCTGATGTGGCCAGATCCTTCCACTCCATTCCTGCAAACGGGGTGATTCCTTTTCATGTGTCACCCCATCAATATAAATAGTCAGGGAAAGGAAGAAGAAGAAGAAGAAGAACAAGGTAGGGTGGGGGGATTCTGGATTTGGAGTGTGTGACAAACTGTAAGGGACAGTGCATTGAGAGCAGCAGCAGAAACAAACAGAGGCAGCAAACTGGGCTGCAGAGTAGCTCAGACTGCAGCGAGGAGAAAGGTGACCACAAATATGCCCGACTGTGGCCGGCGGGCTCCTGACCGACTGCTCTCCTCCCTTGCAATGTGGCCACAGTGGGCGGGGGAGAGCTTTTTCCATTCCACTTCCTTTCACTGCCACACAGAAAGGAAACGTGCTGCAGATGTGCACAGAGCTGCCTGCACTGGGAGGGCTGCAAGTCTAAGAGTCCCTGCAAGAGGTGGATTCCCCTATAAAATCAGCAAGAGGTGAGGAGTATGACTGTGCACTAGAAAGTTCAACTCCTGCTTCTTTATTAGTGGCAAGTCAAAGTCACAACCTTGCCCAAAACCACTTGTACTGTGCACTGTGTGAGAAATATAGTGAGATTCTACTGACAGACTCAGAGGCTCCTGAAGTGACCCCTCTCAGAGCTGAGTCTTATCGATTAACTGTGGAGTTTTTGATCAATTTGACTTTAAACTGGTCTCTGATTTGTATGTGTATGCAAGTGGACACACATGATGTACATGCATAAGAGCACATTTACATTCTGCTGTTGGTTTGTACTCTGCTGATCAACAGTTGGAGGCTGGCAAGCAGACATGAATGCAAACAATCAGCAGATATTTAAGGGGGAAGGAAATTTGCTCAACTGTTGTTTACAGGAAAACTCAACAGTGCACGATGAAATGCAGCTACTGTCACCACTGAAATTAATATGGGTCTGCATGATAGGGAGATTATATATTAGGGTTAGGCTGCTTTTTGAGGATATTGTGCACATATTTTTCTTTGTTTAGTCATTAATGATCATTCATCTTCAGAAACTTTTTCCAAAGTCTGCTGGTGCTAAAAGAGCTTTGGTTTATGTGTTTGTTCAGACCGACAGTAAAGCTACAGCAAAAACACAAATCTTGATTCATTTCATGGAGACATAGTGTTGACGTATTGTGTAAATCCACAGTTTCCCTTACAATTTATGAAAAGGAAGATGAAGTTATTGTTACCATGCCAACAGTCCAGAGTTTGAAAACCTTCGGTCACAGTGCAGTGTTTTAGTGTCTGATACATTTTTAACTGGTGGATGTGGTATTTAAACTGCATATATATATACAGTATATACTAATTTTTCATCTGTTCAAATCCAAATCCCTGTTTCTGTCCCTCTCACTAATGTACATTTTAGAAAGTAGCCTAGGTAGTAGAAAAGACTTGTGCTTTCAGTTCATGTTTTCTTTTTATTTTGCTGACTGAAGCTGGTATCAAAGACCTTTTAAATGTGGCAAGATCAAAACTGAATGTGAAACTTTTCCAAAAAAAAAAGATTGAAACCTCTCTATGTGCTATATAAAATGTAGGTTCAAATAGAAATTGCAAGTAAAACATTTGAACGTGCTTCTATTTTGTTTCAGTGACACAACCACTTGGACATGGCCGATAGATTTCTCTAATCTTCTAATCTTCAAAATTTGTGACAACCGAACTAGGGATGAATCAAATGAAAAGGCCTGTAGGTTTGCCAGCTTTACCACTTTGATTAAAAAGGTTTTTTGTTTTTTTTTCACTCAATTTTCATTAACTAATCAAAAGCTTGAATGCAGCTGAAGGGCCTCGGTGCATTAGTCCCAGCCAGTACGTGCTAAATATTTGATGGTGGCGGAGATGATGCATAGTGAAGCATCGAGGGACCAGACTAAACCTATAGCTCATCAATAATACATCCAGGTGGTAGCCCACTTGTTCGTATGAGATAATGCATTAGATGTATTGGAAACGGATGCAGTGAGGCGAAGGTATTTGAGATGAGATGAGACTGGTACTGCCAGGGATCTCCGTGAGCTGCACTCGCTCAGAGCAGCGTCTCTCAGGAATACTGAACAGCATTTGAACTCAACCTTGAATGTGGACCTAGAAGAGTGCTATTTATGTGGAATTTTGAAAAGGGTCCACATTAACCAAAATCAGAGCCTCAGAGAGAGATTCAAAGAGTGTATATAGAGAAGCAATACAGACATTGTCCCTTTATTATACACAGAAAATGCCCCGAGGTTTCTACCATTGAAACATAATCCCAGAAAACATCCTCAAACCAGAACAATCCAGAATGATGTTTTGCCTTTTATACAATAAATACTGAGATGCATCCTGAAATATCAGCTTGAAAGCAGCAATTAGGAGCAGGATGAAATAATGCGATTAAGTTTTCAGACAGTTGGCACGTTAACCACAGGGTCAAACACCAGCAATCTCACAGACACTCATGCTGCTTCATTTAGTAATAATACATCTTCCAGCTAAATGCTAATGTGTTCATGGTAACATGACCACAATGGCAATGCTGATTTTTAGCAAATTATGTTAATGATGTTAACGCTCACACTGACAACATCAACACCCTTACACCCACAATGCCCCACTCCTTTACGAATATGTTGGTTATGTGAACGTTGGACCAGAAGGCAGGTAAGAGTTCACTTACATTATTGTGTGTTTGTGTGTGTGGATGCATGTGTGCAGAATTGCGTGTGACTATGTGTGTTCATAAGCAAACAGAGAACACACAGTAATCCCAATGCTTTTTACATAATAGTGTGGAGGATTAAAGTCATTATGTAGTGTTTTTTAATGAGATTTCATTCCCCATCTCTCACTTCCTCCTCTAGTCTCTCTGTGGTTTTATGAGGAGGAGATGGATCCACTATGGGAGATATTATTTCATAATTATCATGAACTGTATGTGCAGCCAACACCAGCTTTGTTAGATGAGTTTGCTTAATGACAAACATTTACACAATGAATTTTAATTACTGACAGATAAAGGAGAATTCTGTGAAATGCTGCTGAATACTTGATACTTTACCTATCTACTTTTAAAAATAAAATATATAAATCTGTGCTCTCTGCCTGACACCTGACTCATCTATTTCATCTGACTTCCCTTTGATTCAGCCGCAGTGTGAGCCGAGATGCATAACGATAAGATGTCCACAGGCTGTCAAACTGACTGTCTACACCTCAGTGCTTTTTTGCATAAAGAGATGGTTCAAAATGACCCCGAGCCCACAGTAAAAAGAAGATTTTTATTTTCAGCTCAATTTAGCAACAAACAGCTAGAGCACAGCTATCTTCTCTGCACAATCACACTGCTTATGCTTCATAAAGTGGAGAATTCAGCCAGTCCCATCTGGCCAATATCTATACCACTATTTGGGTTCATCAATACACAAATCTGCATGAGAATAGGTTACAGGTTTTAAAAATACATCATTTTTGTAGAAGTTAAATAAAAATGAGAGCAAAACAAAAAACAATCACTCTTTCAGATGTTGTACTTCAATGTCTACACCCTGACATTTACTTTCTATGCTATAATGACTCCTCCCTCGGGTTTAGAAATGTATAAATATGAATTTCAAACATATTTTTTTCACCTCCTTCCTCCTGAATTCTCATCAGAGCTGCAGCCAATCAGCAAATATAAAAGCATTTTACTCAGATGCTATCAAGGTGACCTCTCCTCAGCCACACACATTACCCACGATTACGTCACTCCCACACTGTCTTCTTTTAAGTCACTGATTTCCTATGTAGTTTCATCCCAGTTGTGGGGATGGCGTTTAAGGCTGTGGACTTCATCTTTCATTGTCTCATGAATTAGATATGCATCTCATTACTTCCTCTGCTATTTCATCAAACACTCTGAGAAACCCAAATTTTGTCTTTTTGCACAAACTTATAAAGGATGACCTCAGGTGCCATTTTGAATCTTTTGAGGACAAAAAAGATAAATATTTACAAGATTGAAACTGTATGACCCCATTTCCACAACTGTCAAGTCCTCTAATCTAAAGGACCATATAGGGTCATTTGTAATTTGACCCAGATCTTGCCAGACCTTTGTTGCCATGGTAACAATAATGACCCTGCTTATGGATAGGTCATTGTTTCCTTGCTAGTTGGTTAGGAAATGATCATAGTTTTGGTTTACACAAACACTTCCTTAGCATTAGGAGACATTTGTGTTTTTGGTTACAATAACAAACATGCATCTAAGGTTGTGAAGGGGAAATTGATAAAATACATAATGCTGATTGGTATTACATGGAAAATGAACAGCAGTTGACCTACATATCATTCTATCCCAGTCTCCTCCTAATGTGGACTTTGTTTGACTTTATACAACATCATTTAACTTCCTGCTCTCATCATAATTACTATGGTTGTGTAACAGTAAAGTGTAACTATGGGTCGTAATATGAGAACTTAAAGGATTGTTTTTCAGAGGATTTCTCAGATATCAGGTGAGACTGTGAGATGAGTTTGAGTTCTTGGCATGGGAAAGCACACCAAAGCATTTTTTTGTTCCTCTATAACTTCCTCCACATACTAAACCTGTTTCATTAAAGAACAGCCCACGTACTGACAGCATAGTACACAACCTCAGGGCGTCCACACTTATCAGTCAGTGAGAAATATGCATGAGATTTGCTGTGTTGTGCTGCCCAGCTACTACCATCAACACCCTAAATGGTGCAGAATGCAGTTGGCTGCACTCTTGGCCTAAACATCACTCAGCAAAACTACCACAGCATTTTATGCCACAACTACCACTTTCAAAAACCAATTCAGCCAAATTGTATGATGCTACATGGTCAGTGTTATAAATACATGAGATTAAATTGTGATCTCTCTGAAGTGGTGTGGTGACTGGCTGCCTGCAGAGTTATGTATTTAAACATGGATCAGTAAACACTTATGGTGAAGAGGAATCAAAAGAATCCTGTAATAATCTACCCAACCATTCTGGCATACAACAAACACCTAAACTGCACCTGTAATTATCTCATAAGCAAATTTTCCCATGGTGAAGACGTGCAGTGAAAAACAATTGCCAGAATTTTTGTAAGCCTGGACTGATTGCAAAAGATAATGTAATGTACCCAGACTGTTGCCCAACAGGACGTCTTAATAGCTGCATATATGAATGAGTGTGCATTTGTGTTGCCCCTGCAGTGTATTGGAAAAACAAAACCAACGACACATTCTCATAGGATTTCAATCCTAAGTGTGAACCTTTAACAGTAGAAAAGTAAACTAGGGTTGTTGGTGTGTGTGTGTGTGTGCGTGTGTGTGCGTGCGTGCTTGCGTGTGTGTGTGTGTGTGTGTGTGTGTTTCCATCTCTGGCCCAGGGTATACAGGAAAGAGCCAAGACTTTGACAGGGGTCAGTGCCCTCATTGAACCCCAGCTCTTCCCACAAACACAGTAATGAAAACCCAGCCGCAATCTCATCCAGTTCTGACAACATGACAGATATCCACAAATTAAATCAAAAAGCATGTGAGCTAGAGCACAAACACACACAAGACCTTACCCAGGTTTGGATTGGTGGATATAAAATATTACATAATCCCTGTGCCAGGCTCCACTATTTACTCTATCAGATGTAAATGGGGGAAAAGATTACATTTTACTCAAAACGGAAAGCCTTTCAAACATAGGGCTGCTGTAAATAAGCACTCTAAATATTATTTCAGCAGCTGTGGGAGCTTCCAGGGACTGAGAGCTAATATTACTGTGAGCTGCAGGTCTGCTTTCACAACCGCTGGGCGTAACTTGTGCTGCAGGCAGGTCAATATTAGATTCCAATCCTCTCAAGAACAACTTGTTAATGTGTCAGAGAGAAATCCAATTTCGTTGTGTCTCAGGACATTACAGTTTCATCACTTGTAACAAATTTCAAGCTGCTGTTGTGTTGATCAATATTCAGAGTCTGTGTGTGTTTCACAGGGATATGAGCTAGATTGTATTTTCTTCAATTTCCATTTCTTCCTTGCATGTGTCAGTGGTCTCAGCCAAAGCACTGGACTCAGGGGAGCATTTGAATATGACCTTCACAACACAGAAATTTCACTTGTTTGTGTTTTTCTCTCAGTTTTCTTGTATTTCTCTTGGTGTATGTGTGTGTGTGTTGAAATGGATGAATGTCACAGAGTGTTAAGGGCGGATGGAGGAAAGGGAAATTTACAGTGTAGTCTGAGCAGTGAAAAGGTCAGTCGTCTGACTAAAAGAAAAAAAAACTGGCTACATTTTTTTGATTGTTCTACTCTGAAAATGTCTAGCATTGTTTTCTCGGTGTTGTCATAAACCTACACATATTTTATCTCAGCAACACTGCTGCTCCAACATTTCCTTGTTAAATATTGCTGTGATAGCCATAGGCAATTCGGGGAGTCAGGAAATTCTTCTTTTGCATATTTTTCAAGCAGGGATGAACTGTTGTATGCCAGCGTGTCAAACACACCAAAGTGCTGGACACATCTCATATCTCCCTCCTTCCTGAAATCTTGCCTGACAAATTCGAGCTCTTTCTTTAGGTAAACACACAAATCTTCTTAGATAATGAGACAAGAAGGTGGAGACACCATTTTATCATTTAGGATGGGTGTTTGGAAAGGGATGGAGAGTGTTTCTGCTCATGCTGCTCCTAACTGGACTGAATTGAGACAGACTATACTGTGTTTATCTCAGGGCTGTAATCCTAAAGCAAACTCTTAACACCACAGAAAGCACTACCTTCACGTCCTTTTGTCCATAAACACTCCTCTGATGACAAAGGGATGGTCGCTGATTATCAGTCTACCACTCACCTCCATGTCAAAGATCAACAGGCACCTTAAACAAGCAACATTGTCTTTTACAGGTTGACCCTGCAAGCTAAAGGATAAGTTGAAAAGGCTGTGTATGTTAAAATATTTGATATTGGAGCTTTTTAAATTGCATTTTGTAAACTATAACTGTAAAATAATGTTGACTTGGAGTCAGTGAGTGAGCTGTGGGCTACATTACCACACTTCACAGTTTATATTTGTTTACATTTTGGCAAACTGGCCCCATTAAAAGCATGCTGAATTAGTGATTAGCAGCTCCTCTTTGTAATGTACCCATTTATGTACAGGAGCACTGTTTTACTTTGACACCACAGAAAACTTAAAAATGTGATGAGTCTCAAGCAATACTGGACTTACAAGGGCATTAATTTATGATTTCTAAGAGCATTTATGGATATTCATTCATAATAGACTTATAGGATGAGATCCTCATAAAGTGTAAATCATGCTGAATCCAAAAATATGAATATCATATATATATGTATTTAGATTTGACTGAGCTATGACTCCATGAATGCCCAAATTGCAGCAATTGGACTTTTAAAGTACCTGAGTTGCCTCCATGAGCCGTGCCACTGCTGCAGCTGTAACTGCTGACCCTGCTGGTGAGTGGGGCTAATTCCATGGACAAAGCTAAATAGCAAACTTACCACTGTTTGTAGAACAGGGGATGTACCTGTCCCATTCACCTCACACTGTATCTTTGCCTCATGTCTCTCCATCTGCCCCTCCACACCCACTCACTATTTAAAAACCCCTGTTCTATAGCATGGGCAGCACTGAGTAAAAATACTCTCTCCAGAATGCAACACATGTAATGGCTTCATAGCTGTGATGAGTGATATAGGATGCAAGGTTGGGGTAATGCCAAAATAACAGCTGTAGGTTGGGAAAGAGTCAAAGAGCCACCCGAAGTGACCAACAGCAGAGCCATGAAAAGTGCGTTCATAGCTGGAGGGTCACAGGGTGAAAGCTGCTGCAAGGGAAGTGCGTCTACTCTATAGTAAAATCTGGAGTAGCCACATGAAAGGGCCTGCACTGGCAGAGGAAGAAGCTCTGTCTAATTCCATCGGTTACTATTACAGACGTCGGCTAAATCAGAGCCTAAAGAACACACAGACTGTTTTCTCACAGCAGTGGGAATGGCATGCAAGGATATAGACATAAAGAGATTATTGGGATATCTGTGGGAAACCAGTCTGGAAAAGTCCACTTGGAAGGATGCATGTAATTGTTAAGGACTCTGCTTTAACATCTGGTGAACAGTGTCAATATTTTGCTGTCAACTGTGTTTTTGGAAAATGCTGCAATATAGTAAAAAAAAAAAAAAAAATTGCAGAAGTGACAATGCTGTCTTTCGAAGAGATGTGGATTCTTATTGTACAGTACAATTTGTCTAATTCAAACCAGCTCAACATCAGATGGAAAAAGCGCAGCTAGAAAGAGGCAGCAACCCTATAAAGTAAATTACTAGAGGCCCCTCCATCTTTTTTATGCCTCTGCTGTTCTTTGGGGACCTTTAATGTGAGCGCTATAAAACAAGAGAGGGTGAAACAACCAACAGCTAAGCCCACAGCAACTCAAGCAGTGGCCCACACAGCTTCTAATACAGTTTTTAGCAGTGAGAAGACACTGATTGTATGTCTAACCCTGGCATATTCTGCTGCAACACTAGAGTGTAATTTATCTGCAACACTAGAAAAAAATGTCACAGAGACAATCTACGCTTGAATTGTCATGCAGCGGTACCGTTAGCTACTTTCATAAATGTGATTTATTTCTAAATCTCCCCAACAGACACTATCCTCACTTCTCTGTGGAACTGAAAGTGGCCCACATTCTCCCAGACCAGAAAGGTTGTTCTTTCTGGTTTGTGACAACCAACCAGGAAACAGAAAGTATTTACCCTGTCATTTCTTTGAGGGGAAATGCTAATGTAGAAGCATGCCTTAGGCCTATGTGCGCAGTGATAATGAGTAGCCACAAAGGAACTGGACAAAGCTAACAGGAATTAATCTGCATAGCCTGTCAGACTGGATGGATTGCTACATCTTTATGATTAGGTGACAAAGAGCTTGTCTTAAGAGGATTATTAGCACACAGTCATCTGTGTCTATAGGCAAAATGCCAAAGGTTCACATGCAAGGGTCTCACACTTGTCCAATGGGATGTGACCCTGTTTTGGGGTATTCCTGGAATGACAGCTTGACTGAGACAACTCATCTTGCAGAAGCTTAAATCTGCAGCTCCCAAACATTTCTGCTCACCACAGATTAGGCTGCAGTCAGCACCCCACGAGTTGTGCCTTTGCTGGCTGAGAAGGGGGTGACACTGGGTGCACACAGGGGGGTGGCTGGAGCTAACGCAGATCGGGGTTTACTTACCTACTAGGCAAATAACTTTAAGTGCTGCGTGTCTGGCTCACATATCCTCATATTCTCTGAAAAACTCTTAATCCCCGCCATATGATAAGCTGTCGAGGAGCTTGGACTGTCTGCTGTGGGACTACAGCGGCACCAACACCAGGATTTAAGGTTTCAAAGCCACCTCAAATTAAATTAAATGCAGTTGCCCTCTAAATCTCAGAGCTCTTGTGCACTCTGAAAAGCAAATGGAATATAAGTGGCTGTGGGTTAAATGGCTGCTTCCAAAGGCCAAACACAAGTGACCCAGCTAGAGCATCGTAACTTATCCAGCTGCACCCTCCTCCACTCCAATCTCATATGGTCGGATCTCCATCTCATTTCCCTGCTTGCTGCTATTCTGAAATACAGTAAGGAGTAAGTCAGTATGTCATCCACCTCATGGGGACACCCTCAAGTGTCTCCCCATCAGTAACAAAAACAAGCTCTCTCTATGTTAGGTCTGAACAGCTGAGCCTCAAGTCCATTTCACCACTGACTGCTGTTATTCACACCCTCTTTCTCTTCAGCACCCATGAAACTTGATCGAAGCAGTCTCCTCTGTGCCTGTTCTCACTTGGATTTGGCCTGTAACTGTGTCTGACAAAAGCCAGATCACTGTCTGCCAATTCCACAACACAGAAATATGGAAAGTGCATGAATTTGAACTGAACGTCTTGTAACCCTTCGATGATCCCTATCGCTGAACACACCACATGACATCAGTGAAACACATATTAAAAATACATTTGAAAAGGGATGGAAAGATGAGTTTAGCGGATGGAAAAGTTGAAATGTTCAGGTACTAACTTGTTTCCACCCTAGTCAGTTTCGTTGCTGACTTGAAAAGCAACTCACTTTAGTTATTACATTACTGTTTACTTTTCTTCTTTGTAATTCAAAAAAGCCAATATTGTGTTTATTTGCCACTCATTCTATGGAGCCCTACTGAGATCTAAAAGATGCCTTTCTATGTGCAGCAGCTTAAGCCCCATATAATTATTTTGTTTTGAAGCTGTCCATTCTCACAAAGATGTGGGATTAAATATTGAAGTCTTGTATAAAACATATTGGCAGTAAATCTATCGAACCCAGATGAAACACCCTCCCATAAAAAAAAGACATTGTGATCTCGCTCTTCTTTTGTGGTTCTTACCATCATCTTGGATAAGTCAAGTGTTGGAGCCATAAAGTGCAATGTGTGTGTGCTGTTGTTTTGTTTATGTGTGTGTGTGTTGTGTGTATGGCGTCACCTCTGCCACGGGGGATTAACAGAAAGATCCAAGTCTTTGGCACTGCTGATGTGCATTGCTGGGTGCAATTTTCCCATCATTGTTGTGGAGCAGAATAGCCCCGGTGTCAGGAATGGTCACCCTCTGTCTCTGTGACAATGCTTTAGTGATCCGCACACACTACAGTAATGGCTGTTGGTACAAAGACCTTTTGACGTCGGTTGGGGGAACAGCATCGCTCAGGCTCGGCACCGCCTGCATTCTGCGTCCACTTCCCTCTGACTGCCTGCTACTGCAGCAGCCGGCCCCTCCCCTCACAACTCCCCCCTCTCATTCAGCCCCTCTTGAAATGGTGGGGAGAGTCTGTGTGCACGCTTTCTGTGGGTGTCCGCTCATGCTTGTTTAATTGACATTAAGATCTGCTACTGGAGGGGGTACCTGCTACTGGAGGGGATTTGAATGAGAAGTAGAAAGCCGAGTGGACTAAAGAAAGAAAAGAGAGAGAGCTAAAAAGAGATCGAGCCCTGATGGCACACAAGGAGGAGGGAGGTGCCAATGGAAAGTAGACAAACCGATACTTAATTTCAGTTAGAACAATTTAATAAACTTAGAAACAGCATGAGGAAATATTTAGGCCAGATTTTTACTATAACTAATATCCCCCAACTCCAACACCACAATATTGATTTTATATTCATATATCATACATCTGAGGAGCAGAATACACATGCTTGGAACAGACACCAAACACAGATGCTGCTGCTTCCAGCACCTAATTACTGCTGCAATGTAGCTCGCCCAGCAGGAGAGGAGAGAAAGGGGAAGAGGAGGGAGAATGGCAGATCAGCTCATACTGTATGTGTTAGTTATGTTGGATGCGCATGGCTGCTGGTCCTCATCATTCTGTGTGACCGTCTGACGCACATGCTGCACATGCATAATGCAAAAGGGTCCAGTAGCATTCAGGTGGCAAAGATGGGAAGGGAAAGGGACCCCCACCCTCTGCACCACATGCCCTGAGCGCAGCCTCTCTCCGCGAGGGTTAGCCCAGGTTTCTGCGCCAACACCCCCCCCATGCCCGTCATCCTGCACTTTCCTCCTTCTCCCTGTTTCCACTTTCCCCTCATCTCACTTCAGTCACTCTTCCCCCTCCTGTCATAGCACAGCAGGTGCATGGACATCCAGCAAAGTTAACAGCTTTGCAGAGGATTTTGTCCCTTGCTGTTCATGAGGCATTGTAAGGGGGAGAGGCAGATTACAGAGGCATCATGATGGAGAGGACAGGGGAGGTTTAGAGTTGTTTTTGAGCCCCCTTAATGAGGGGTTTCCTCTGATCAAAGCACGAGGAGGTGTATGCAGACAGGAGCACAAATCGCTGCTTTACAGGGAGACTGACTCAGTCATGATGTCAGGATGAGGATGTGGCTTTTATCTGCTGATACTGAGTGGTGCTTGATGATGCTGAAGATTAGATATGCCACTGTACATCAACACATTCTTGGTGTGGCTGTAGGTTGAGCAGCTAAAGCCATTCCCCACTGTAATGGTCATTCATGGTTTCCTTCCTGAGTGGCTTGACTGCTAAAAGTTGACAGACTGGACTTGAAGCCTTCAGGATGATGAGCCACAGGCATGTGCCTACTTCAGTCCACACATTGTTCTTTTTGTATTAGCCACTCCTTTCTGCTAGGGGCTATTAGGGTTTTTTTTTTCTGATTCATCAGTTTTAGAAACATTTATGTCAGATAATTATGTAAGAAATAATGGACAATGAAATCACAAGTGAGGTTTTCCAGTGGACTTCTATTATGTGACTGTATCATCTACGTCAGTGAGTATATCAATAGAAACTTATACTTTAACCAGGAAAGCATGTCTTTGTACAGAGGAGCCTCTCGCCATGAACACACTTCCCTGCATTCTCCATGCTGCAGCAATATTTTTAACCCATTCAGCACCACAGTCCACATGTCCATAGATCATCCCAAAATCCACCTACCACCATATACTGGCCAAACTAAGATGAGGATAAAATGTGAGTCTGGTGATGATGCTTTATTTGCATACAGTTATTAATTGTAACAAGAGGTTATATACTTATTGTTTTAAAAAATTTATTCATAATAATCAACTATAATCAAATAAAACTACTAAAGGACCTTTGATACCTACACAGGAACATGTGAGTCTAAATGAAGTATAGCAATAACAATTCTAATCACTTAATTCAATTCTTACAAAGCATTAACAAAAAATATTTTTTGCTGTTCAAAATATGTCATTTTATCTCTATGTCCTGACTTTTGTTTTAACATTTATAGGATAATTATTTCGCTAAGCCACAACCAGTTAATGCATCAGCTCCATAACAAAGCTCCAACAAACAGCGCTCTTCCCACATTTGAGACAGCAGCACAACTGCTCAGTTTGAATGAAACATGCTCTCAGGTCTCAGGTACAGTGAAGAAACACGGACGCTTGAGGGGGATAAACAGCATCACACCGAGCTGCCGCACGGAGCGAGAGGCGAGAGATGTCGGATCTGATGACTGATTCCTCACAGCGAGACGCTGCCTCTGCCTCCAGCTCCCATCCTGCAGCAGCTGAAGCGGCTCTGACAGATGAGCTCGCACACAGTGTGAAAGCACGCAGTCAGGTTAGTGGATGGAGAGTTGATCGCTCTAATTGATCAGCCAGCAATCATCTACCAGCCGCGGGTAAAAACCATTCATGTCAAGCGTTTTCTTGAGCGATAGCGAGGACGTGTGTGCTCTCATTTTGATTGAATCACAGCACACACACAGTCTACAAACATGGAAACATCTAACAGCCCTGCGCTTTTGCAGATTGTCCACCGCGCTCGGGCAAACCCATTGTTCCGCCCGCCTCAGCTGAGGTGAGCTGCTGAGGCAGCATCTAAAACCCCTCCAGCAGAAAGACAGCGGCGCTCCTCTCCCACATCAAGAAAACCTCCCCGATAGCTCTGATACAAAGAAAGAAATCAGGTCTCTTACCGGCTACTGTGCATCTGTCCATGTAATTCAGGACGTTCCCGAAGCTGAGGATCCCGGCGGCAGCAGCCGGTGAGCGGCATCTGAGCAGCGCGGCTCGGAATTTCTGCCCGGGCTTGCACGGGTGCAGGTCCGGGTTGGATTTCAGTCCGGGACTCATGCTGCCCGACAGCGTGCGCACCTCATCCGAACTGCTGCAGCCCTCAATCTCGCATCCATCGCTCTCCACACACATTTTCTGGCACGAAAGATCCAGCGCAAAAGAAAGAGACAGAGATTGAGAAGGGAGAGAAAAATAGTTGGACAAGGAGCGAACTCAGCGATGGTCTGTGATTTCAGCAGGAATTATTCGCAGTGGAACAGTTGTCCCAAGTCTTGACGCGCGGCAGCCACTGTCCTCGGGAGCATATTTCTCGACCAGTGTGGGGTGACGGACTGGCTGTGCGCTTCTTAGCTTTTTTTTTTTTTCTAAGAACCAAGCGCTACAACGCAGGGGCTGTGACCTGGCTCTGAAACTCCTCCCCTGAAGCCCGCAGCGAACGATGGAGCCGCACCTGATCCTGTGCTGCAGATGCCGGGGAAGTGAGCGGGTGGAAACTGACAGTGGTGGGAAGTGGGTGTGTGTGTGTGACTTTATTCTTTTGTGTATTTTTTTAAAATTTATTTTTATTCATCCTCTTCTATCTTATTTATAAGGGAGCAGTGACTGCTGACTGAGAGATATTACTATTATTACTACTGAATAACCATTGGCTAATGGAAGTGGGTCACCAAAGTGTGTTGCAGAGACACATTTAGAGATGAGAGGACGCTACTCGCATCTGATGTGCTCTTATTTTTAGTAAAGGGTCCGAAATAGATTTATGGATTTATTTGTACATATTTTTCTGTCCATAAATTTGAAATGTCAAGTTTTATTGATTTAGTATAGATCTAAACAGTCTGTCATGCAGACAGCCAGTACTTTTATATTCAAAGACTTGCAGGTTTGGGACTTGGGGCTTTTTCTTTAAAGATTAAATGTAGCTTACAAAGATGTTGCATCATGAGTGACAACTAGCTACTCTATAAGTCTCTGTGTGCAGAGCTGCATTAAGGCATCACCTAGAGAAAGAGACAGTCAAAATTCACATCAGAGAAATAAATAATAGTACTACTAAATAATTGTTCTGTCAGTGTATGGGGGCATTTAATGTAAGATAAAATTTCTGTTCAGTAAAGTATCAATGGTTTCCCACCACAAATGCTGATTTTTGACAAAAGAGCAATTATGATTCAACCAAAATAAAAAACCATAAAACCATAATAATGATAATGATAATAGAAATTACCATGACACAAAAAAGGAGTCATGTTCATAATTAAATATTATTTTTATTTGTATTATTTATTATCTGTATAATTGCATGCTGATACGTTATTTTATAATTTCTTGTGGTGAAAATAAAAGGTAATTCCCTCATTTGAGTGATTTAAGAACATAATGGCTGTGGTTTGCAGCGTCCATGGAGTTGTCTTCAGGACATCAGCCAATAACTGCTGGGGAATTCCTACTATTCCCAAACTATGTTTCTGTGTCCTCAGCCAACACTGACTTCACCTTGGAAAAAAGTCAATTCAGAGAACTCTACCTATAACCTAAAAAATTACACTACATCTTGTAACAAACTTCAACCACTTGTGAGATCAGGAGCTTTTTGATGTTTAAACAAAAGACAACAGCAGCATTATTTTTCACTCTGATTCATTAGGGAACTAACTTTTCAGGTTTTCTGGTTGAGTTCTGCACCTAATTATTCTTCCCAAAAAATGAAAAAAATAATAATTTTGGAAAATATACTTTTAGTCTGTGATGAACATTTATCAGTCACATTTAGTAGTAAACCTTATTTTTAAATAAATAATCTTCACCACAACAAGCTGATCAGAGCTCATGGAAAGAGGAGCTGGATGAATCCCACTGTTGGACAGGTTTGTCTGTGGTTTTCCTGGTGGTTACAGAATAAACCCAGGGGAAAAAAATCATCCGGTTCAGTTAAGAAAGAATGAACACAAAGCAAATGGCAGAGTTGTGACAGTTTCAACAACCACTATCCCCAACTCCATTACAGTCGAGGCAGGAAGACACAGAAAGCCTTAAATAACCGTGAAGACATTTTTCTTTGCTGGCCTCATTGAAAATTCAAATATGACTCCCTTCATTCATGCTGCTGGGAGACAGCTGGGTTTTTAACTAATTACAACAAAGGCTCGAAAAGGGCAACCATATCCTGTAATACAACATGTTGTCTTTTTTTTTTTTTTTAAATTGCTGTGCATTCTCAACTCAATGACTATTTGCACTGCTCATCACTTTTCTCGAGTGCTTCAGAAATAAATAGCGAAGAATAGTGAAATAGAAATTGATAATGGTGATGGTGGAGTTGTGAAACGATGGAGAGCCTAGAGAAGCAAAATGGCCTGTTTCTGAATGGTTTCTGTGCCATCTGTGTTCTGTCAGAAAGGAGCTGAAATATCTCCAGTTAATTCTTAGACTAGTTCATTGTGCACATGATCAACTGTATGTCACAGAAAGTGGAGCATAAAGGGGGGCTTATTAGTCTGGACCAAGGCATACTGATGGGTTTGAACACAGAGGTGAGAGTACAAGCAGAGCTGTTGATTTAATGTGAGTACAGAGTTCAATGTGTGAAAGGAGGGCATGCAGAGGGGGCTGTCCAGACAAGTTTAGCCAGAGGAGACACTGGTCGATGGGCTCTTTTCCTGATGAACTGTGTAGCCTACTAATGAATGTGCAACGCATATCCTGGTGAGGTTTTATTCTACCTCACTGAAACACAGGCATACAGAGATGAAATCAATCTTTCTGTCCTTGTTAAGACTGGTGATGGACTAAACAAAGTCTGGGGGAGGTCGATATATAGAAGAAGAGGAAGGCTGAATCTTGGCATGAGCCAGGGAGAAGGCTGGGCGCCTGTTTGGCTCTGCTGTGCAGGCATTCAGCATTGAAAGGGTATCAGAGTTTGAATGCACATAGTTGACCAGCATTGTTTTATTTAGACTGAAACTTCTGCTGGTAAAACCTACAGGCTGTTGAGGCATTTGTTTTGCAGAATTTCTTTAAACCAATTATCCACTTACATCCCAAAAACTTTGATGTCTGAAAACCCCCTGTTTGAATCTGGAAAGTATGATGTAAATAGCCCAGCCTGCCAGGCTCTGCAGAAAATGATCAAGTGATACTGATGAGAATTGCTTTTGTAACGCTGCAGACTGACATCCTGGATAAGAGGACGCAGGAAAAGAGAAGAGGGCCAAACCAGGCAGTGGTCTGATGTGGAGGGCTGAGGAGGGAGTCCCAGTAAACAGTTGTTCCTGTCGCCCTCTCTGGAGCCCCCACCTCCCCTCCCCTTTCTTTGGGATGTGTTTGATATGCTGCTCATGTCTGTGGGATCCTGTGTGTTTTTCCATCTTGCAGAGTGGCTTGGTGGACCTGGACCTATCTCTCACATTATTGTACTATGTGTCCTGGAGCCACCGAGTCACTGCCCCAGCTTTCCTTCCTGTCTCTGCTCAGGGCCAGGCCTCCAGTGCAGGATGGGAGATAACCTGCTAATCGCGAAGCCCAGTGCCCACAGAACGATAATGCTGACGCTTTCTACATTTTAACATGTGTCTGCCAGTAAAACTTAAATCCCCCAGTGACATGTGTCTATCAGCTGTACACATGTCTCCACCTCCTTTGGTTCATGAAGTTCTCAAGAACCAGGAAACAAGTGTGTTCAGCATATTCCTTTTAATTTTGTGTGAATAAAGCAATAACAATCAAGTAAAAGGTTTCAAGTCAGAGGAGGAATATTATCACAGTTCTTATCTAAATTGTCCAGGCAGTTAAATGAGTGTAAAACTGGTTCTGTTTTTTGGTTACCTCATAATTTTTTTAAAAATGCTTCCTACAGTTCTGCTCTACAATTCAAATAATAATAATCAAATAATTCTGCTTATAATGCTTATGATGCTGAGGATGTTTTCATGTGATTGTTGTTATTTTTAATTCATGTAAATATCTCTTTTATTCTCTTTTACATTTTTGTTCTGGAAATAAAGTGAATTTAGAGTGAAATAAATGAACAAAACACAGAGCGATTAAAGTAATCAAGGAAATTTTCACTTACAGTAATAACAAAACAGTGACTGCTCCATTGTTTCTTTGATCAGCAAAGTTTACATCTGGTTAAATAGACACATTTCCTCTTCCAACGCTAAGGACCAGGTGTCCCAGTTTCCCTTAGTACACTATGTACTGTATGTTAAAGACAGTCGAAGAAAAAACAACCAGTTGTACAATTGTGTTGCTATTCAACTATCAACTATTCTTTTCTATGAAGCACATTTTGAAAAATCTGATATTTGTCTACTTTGTATTTTGGTACATGGCCTAAAGTCACATTTACATGGTTTAATATCCTTAAATAGAGGCTGTGGTATCACGGTTTTGGGAACATTCACCAAATAGAAACTGATGCTGGACTGAACAAGTCATCCATGATGGTTTCAGAGTTCTATCTCTCCTCCTGATAATAACCAAAAAAAAAAAAAAAAAATTCAAATTCTGACGTTTGTCTTCCTGTACTGTGGTGTAATTTGTATTTTATCATTACATAACACTGTACATTCAGTTCTGTGGCCTCTATTTCAGTCCAGCAAATTGATTGTATTATTTGAAGAGAAATGTTCTAGTTCATTTCTGTCTGTCGTCAATTCATACAACTGGCAGAAAAGGTTGACTTAGTGGTCAGGCAATGGAGAATCTAATTTCACACAGGTTAGTAAATAGATGAGGCTCCATTCATTCATAAAAATTGGAACTGATATTATTAACATGGTCTCTCATGCAATGGACTGATGACCATGTCGTCAAATTGCCTAAATGTTTGCTTGAGACCATATTAAGACTGAGCTGTTATCATCAACACACATGAAACTGTGGTGACAGTGAGAGCCCACTGCCTTAACTGATGTGTAGTGGCACTGGACCACCCTACAACCACTCTCTTCACGCACATTTGTTTTTGGAGCCGGAGCCGTCTCGGCTTTGGTCGATCTTGAGGTGTGGGCTCTGCCATTGTGACCTTTTCTCGTCCACTGTCACCTCCTGACCTCTGCACCGTCTGTGCCTGACAGTAGCTTGCTGGAGCTATCTCACTTTCCCCCCCTGCCGTGTGCTTTTCCAAACTCAAGCAACAGACTGTCTGGTGGAGGAGCAGCTGAGGATTTGAATAGATCTGGGCTGATGTCTCCACTCTATGGAAGCCTGATCTGGGGGGCTACACTGTACAGAGAAGCAGCAGGAGGCAAGGAGAGAGCAGCAACTAAATATAGTGTCCACGGGCAGAGATGGCGTCTTTCATCTGGTCATTTAATTATTTATTTGACAGCTCCATCCAAGCTGGACTACTTGGTCCTGGGTCATCAGTCTCAGTTGATCTGTCTGGGAGGTAAAACCTGCCCTGACTCCATTGTCTGCCCTGATATCATCATGTTGATCTTTTTTGTTTGAGTAATTTCCCTCCAACTGCATCCTTCATGCAACTGAATAACTCACATCAGGCTTTACCTAATTGGAGAAATTTGAGCTACTATGTGGCTGAGACTAACTTGCAGATCTGCCTGGTGCTGTGGCTCATATTTATAGGCTGCATGGTTCTTTGTAATTACCCCATTGCCATGGTTGTGTCTGTGAATCAGCTCCCTCCAGCCCAGTGGCCAGCAAGCCTCTGAAACAGGAATGCTAAATACATAGGACCAGAATGTGCATATGCCATTATAGGGCGAACCTCAGATTTGGCTGTATTTCCGTTGCAGTCCACATTTGTGCTCTCTGCACCAGACACAGTAAGAAAAAGCTGATTGGTCTGCTTTATAGCCTCATATAAACTAATCATACACAAACATTAAGAATCATTCACTTTGTTGATATATTACCTAAAAATATCAAAACATTTTTCATAGCAAGCTGAAAATAACTTTTTTCATTATGTTGTTTTTTTCCAGTGAAATCTGATCCTTTGACTGCAACTAGCTTCGTTACATTGACAATCACCAAACCACTGTGTTAATTAATGCCAGCAATTTATAAAATCTTGCATCTGTACACGCCTGTGTGAATTATCACCCCCAACAATCCAATCAACACATTTCATTTGTGCTTCATTTGTAGAAGTAACTCTAAAACAGAGATGTAGATTTGCCCTTATTAGCTGAGGTGTAAAGACAGGAAGGTCCCATATGATGTAATTGTTCGAAAAAGGGGTCAGCCCAAAGAGCAGAGGATTTTCCTCTATATGTCATGTCACTGCAGCAGTTTGCTGGTGATAAGGACAGAGTGCAACATCACACCCACAAATGTGCTCTGACTTCTCTTATCTTTCATCTGCAGCTAATGTAATAATAGTACAAACTTGTCTTTTCTCTTACAGTAAATATGTTTAATACACATGAGCCGTTCTCTGGTAAGTTATTATTGATATCAAAACGGTGTTCTGTGTATGGACTGCTCCCATGTTGTGTGTTATTTCATGTGACCACATCCAAGAACATGGCTGTTTTCACGACTAAAAATGTTTGCCATCCCTGTGTAAACACTGACTGTATCCGCTCTCCCCCTGGCTCCCTCATTGATCGGCCTGGACAATTTATTAGCCATTGTGACAGTTTCCTGTCCAGCCAGGGTCGACAGGGGAAACGGAGAGGTATGCAGATAAAGTGCTCAGAAACATGGTGCACAATACCTATTGTGTTTTAATTGCAGGTTGAGCTGTTACCTCTAAAATGTTTTCCACATACCTTTGAGTGTGCGTGTGTGCTTGCTATTTCACATACATGTCCTGCTGCTCACTCTATTCCCTCAGCATACTGAGTAATCACATAACTTCTGGAAAAGTACAACTTAAGGCTGAGATGTTCAAAAACAAAAGGAAGTGCCACTAAATTCCACAATAAAGCAATGATGCCCTGAACAATGGCTCAGCATCCTTGACCTGCAGCTTTCATCTATCTGTCAATGTTCAGTCAACAGCTCTCAGCACTCATGGGAAATGGTAGAAATCAGCAAATTGATTCTGATACAAGGTTCCACTTCAATCTTTGCAGCAGTAATTGAGACTAATCAATGATACAGTGACAGTGCAGTCCAATTAATGCATGACCTTGTACCTGAGAGTGACAAGGGCAATGACCTTTGACCTCCCTGTATGGTTTACTCCAGCATAAAACAATTGGGACATGCAATGACATGCAGCTGTTAAGATTTGCCAGGGGATGTTAGACACTTCTGCAACAGCTGTCTGAGCAGTTCAGACATGGATTGACAAGCTGCTGTCATAGTGGAGTATGTGAATATGACATGTTTGCCTGGTCTGTGATCCTCTTTGACAAGAGCAGCCAAGCTTAAGATGACGAATGTTACCACCTATCGTGTTCCATGAACTTAGCAGGGGTCACAGGCTCACACTCAGTTTAGGGTTCAGTGAATATCACAAGTAAACACTCAAATGGAGAAAACGTCAAAGGCAGACACTCATGACGGTGTTGAACATGCCAACACATCACCTACTGTAAGAAATAGCCATGCCAGTTTTATGAGGAGACCCTCTGTCAACTGAGAGAAATGGTTTATGAGTTACACAGGGGTCACTCTTGTGCAAAAGTGAAAAACTGCTAACTTTAAATGTGTGCTGTGCTCGTGTTACAGTCCTCTCCCCAGATAACTGTGGTGGTATTTCCCACAGTGATTCTCATGCGCCATCTTGTGGACACATTAAAAAACATTCAGAGAATGGAAATAAGAGAGTCTTTATGTTAAACAATTACATTGAGGACAACATACAATCAGAGCTTTGAGACATGCTTTCAATGTAACACCACTCAAATGAGAAGTGAACAATGATGTATTTCCTGCCACTGTTGAGGTAGATTAAGACAGCAGAGATTTGAAGTTCTGCATGCTTAACTCCATGATGTGTACATGTTATGGACCAGCCTTCGGCCCCTCTGGTCCTCATTAGGAGGCAGCAGCTGCATGCATGCTGGCTGGCTGGGACATTCATAGATGGAGAGGTTAAGCTGATGATACTCAATGTGGATACTTGGGCAAATTCAGCATATTCTGCCCAGAGTTTATGAGCTTGACTGAGCTGGAGGAGCTGCAGCCCAAACTGGTATTATGAGCATTGATGGGTGTCAGCAAAATTCAAGAGAATCATTAAGAAATGAAAAACAAGAAGATCATGTTGATGCAGGATTGAACGCAACCATTTTTAAATTCTAGTGTCAGCAAAGCAGTTCTCTTGAGGCTAGGCTGTTAGGCTGCTTTGCAGAAAGCTTAAGGTTTCCTCAACTGTATGTTGAGGAAACCAACTTGGTGTACAGTCATTATAGCTTGTCAAGCAAAAACAATTTATTAAAAAGTTAAAAACAACATTTCCAAACAGAAAATATAAGCATTTACTTTTCAAGTATAACGCACAGTGCCCCTGAAGGGGAGGTAATATTGTAATTATGTTGACAGGACAGGTGGTGACCTTCTTCCAGTTTTAAATCACTGAGAAAAATAAGTTTGAACTTTTTTTCAGTTTCAGTGTTTTCTTGTAAATCTTCCTGTATTTGCTCTTTTGAGTTTTTGAGGTATGTTAAAAAAGGTCTAGAGGGCATTGTGTGCTGTACAGATTGTACAGCCCTGAAGCAAATTGTGCTGTATAAATAAAACTGACTTGACTTGAACTCTAGAAAATAAAATTATAAGCCTGAGCAAAAAGTTAAATATTTTAAAAAGGCATTTGCTGGTCTGACAATTTTCTCTTCATATGTCTTCACTTTGTAGTTGTAAAGTGACAAAAAAGGAGCCTACTGGATCAGCTTCAATGAATGCTCTCTACAACAGTGCTTTTTAACTTCAGATATTTACAGATAAATTAATTGCATGGTTGCTTTTGTCCAGATTTACTTATTACTGTTGTTCAGTTCCAGGTGCAGGAAGCGGCTGTGGTGGGGGATCGTCTGATAGTGATACACACACACACACACACACACACACACACACACACACACACACACACGTTTTTGAATTAGTTAGAAGTTTTGAATTAAACACTCATTAGTATGACATGGCAACTGAATGATTTGATACACACACACAACAAGTTTTGAATGAAACACTCATTAGAATGACATGGCAACCGAATGATTTGATACACACACATGCACACACACACAGACACACACACACACACGCACACACACACACAGACACACAGACATACTGGTGCAGGATCAGAGAAGTGTTGTTGATAATGTACTTCATACACCATTTAGCAGTGCAACAGAATGGAGGGAATGAGGTCAGAAAGACAATGTTGTCTTTATCAGCCTTGGGCCATCTCTGCCTCTGAGTTGCCAGAAAACTGGACTGCCAGTGTGTTATTTGGGCATGTGTGTAGACAAGGGGAATTTGCCTTAACTGCATTAGGAGGAGTGCCATCTTGTAGTGAGATGAACAGAAGGCTGTTCTTCATGTACACTGTGACACACTGAGCTTGACAAACAAACTCACTGGAGAGGACTTAATCATGTGCTAGTGTGTCATCCATAAAAAGTCCTCTGCATGAATAGAAACACCTTAGCATGCAGCCAAAGCTCAGAAGAACTGCAGAATTTGCTGAGTTCTGTTTGAGCCATGGTTAGACTGCATCACCATTTCATTTTGATGGCGTTGTGTGTTGTTCAGATGAGAATAAAAAAGGACTAACCATTTCTAGCTCCTTCGATTAATTGCTGCGCTGCTTTCCTGTCTTCACTGATGTAAAGGGAAGTCATAATGAAAAACAGCCCACCCAGGAGTCCCACACATGGGCAGATCAGGAAGCTGTACTTCAAGCTGCGGAAGCTCCACTCATGGGTTCCAGGTTGAGCTTTGCGTATAGCATCAGAGATCTACTGGTGAAAAAAGTAATTGTAGTCAATGATACACAGAAAAAGCAGCTCACAGAGGTATTATTGATAAATTAGTATCGTTAAAAGGAAGATGGATGAGCTGAAGTGGAACTATTTCTCACCGTTCCTATTAAGTAAGGACTCCCAGCATCACCCAGGAGATGACAGACCGTAATCTGGAGGGCCTCGGCTGTGGCTCTTCTCGTTGGTATAACAACATACTGAGATAAAATGTAACAGAACAACCCGTCATCTTCAGTTTTCAGCAGACTTACACTTTTATTCCCAAATGAACCATTTAAACTCACCAGCAGAATATCAGCAAGAACAGCCCAGTTCAGTGACAGCAGTAATTCACCAAGGAAAATAAAAACCTGAATTGAGACAGTTAAGGCACCTGGTAAACAAATTAATCAGTTATTCAATAATAAATTAAAAATATTTGTTCTATTCTGTCTTCATTAATTCTTCTTTATGAGCTTTGTACAAACAAGAGCTGTATAGACCATACTGAAGGACACATCCAGACCAGGTGCCATGGCTGTCACATTTGATGTCAAGTGTTTTAGAGTTCATGTGAATAACGTTGAGTTTGGTGCTTTTGAGACTTTTGCTTTGTGTTGATGAAATGAATTATTGACCCTACAACTCTGCTGGAAGAAATTCACAAAGTCTACAGATGTGTATGGCTCAGCCATAGTTTGTGGTAAACACCACAGACGCTAACATTCATAGTGACATTATTGGATGATACACATTTGAGGATGGCACTATAGAGTTAAGGAATCACTAAATATTTTTAGGGGGGCATGGGTGTATGAACCAAATTGCATGGCAATCAATCCAATATTTTTCATGGCTGTTCACTTAAAACCAAAAAACAGTAACTTAAGGTGGCCCTTCAAATAAATTCAGGGGATCATCACTGAAGTCCGTGGGATTAATCCTCTGGAATGTGTGTACAAATGTTTTTGATGATCCATCCAGTAGTTGTTCTAAATCAGTTGAGCTACACTTTAGACAAGACGATGCCAACAAACACAAGTTTGCCTCTTACATAAGTGGCTGGAATGCTTTTTGATGCCACAAATATGGCAATGAAGAGGCATGGGGCCGATCCCAGCATGCCTGCTGCACAGATGAGTGGATCTGCATTTGACAGCTTGTTCCTTAACCAGCTGGATAAACCAGTGCCAATACTCGCTCCCAGAATGCCCGTCACCACCGTCACAGCACCAAAGATATAACTGCAGAGGGAGCAGAGGCAAACAGCATCGTTCAATCTCTGTAGTGATTTTGAAGGAAAGTAGGTGAACGATGGGTGATGCAGGTCAAAGATCACACTGCACCTGTCTGTGGGGTCACAGGGCTCTTTGGTGCACGGTGGTCTGATTCCCTGAGTGACCTGAGCTCTAGACAGAAATGTAGGCATCCAGAAAGCTAGGGCTCCGGTGAGGAAGGCCATAGCTGTCACTCCAAATGAGGACCACACATAGCTTTTACTAAGGTCAGAGTAAGACAAGATTTGTAAATATGAATCAAACGTAATCTCAGTAAGGTTTAGAGACTAATGCTCCAGTATTAATTAGAATATTAGCATATAATAATTTTCTTAATAGAAATGTCAAAAAATATATATGTAATATATGTTTGCGATTGGTCAGAAACCCCGACGCTATTACATAATTCATCCACCAGAGGTCATCAACAAGATTATTTTCAACTGTAAATGGCCTGATCAATAATCCTATAATTGCCAAATTTTAGAATCAGAAATGTTTGTTTTTGTCATGTGTTTATGTAAAAAACAAATATAAGCTGTTATAATGTTTTCTGTTCAATCAAAATCTGTATTGGCCTCTAAATGCAGCATTGGCCAGGCTATAAGTTAAATCTAGAATTAGTTTCCTACTTTTTGAGAAGATACTTGACATCCTCCTTGTAAGAGCTCTGCTCTGTAACTCCCGCTCCGTGGGTTTCTGCAGCACCTCTGGCTGGGTTAGGGCATAAGAAAACCAACAAGACAAGTCCCACTAGACCCAAGATGGGAGTGATCTGATAACACAGACACACATTAAGATAGCCATCACCTTATTTCTGCCAATTAACACTGATATTACTGATAATAAATATTCTCACCCTGAGAGCCCAGCGCCAGTCCCCGGTAAGTCTTGCACACCCAGCCCCTACTATGTATCCAAGACCACTGAAAAGACACGTGAAAAGAAAAAAAGAAAGTAGTTTAAGTTTAGGGGTTGCATTGAAGTGGGAAAGCTTCTTTCTGTTTAGCTTTTACAGCAGCGTTGCTTGCAAATGCAGTGCTGTTCAGCTAAGCCTCAAATCTTAAATGATCAGAGTGTCACACTAACCACATGTTGCAACAATCAATGCTTTAAACTGAATTCCAACACAACAGTGTATGATATTTGGTTCATTTTAGTTAGTTCGTTAGTTTAGAGGATCTCAAATGAATTTGTTTCCAACCTTCCAACTGGAATAAAGATGTAGAAGACACAGATCATGATGCTCCGTTGGCCACCAGTAAAGAGGTCACTGATGATGGTGGGAGCAATGGTGGAATAGCTGGCCTCTCCAATCCCAACCAGGGCTCGCAACAGCACCAGAAGCCAGAAGTGCTGAACATAGAAAGAGTTCACCATGACTCAGTCACATATAAGGACCCACCATTCTCACAGCCAGTTTATTTCATTCCAAGAGAAACTGCAGAAAACCTGACCCACAGTGCTCTAATACTCATTGCACTGAATGCACTTCATGTATTTCCATTTGGTGAAGGCATGATGATTTTGTACAGTGTACAAGTGACATCTTGTGAGCTTGTTGTTCTTATTTGTGTATGTGTATGTATGTCTGCATTTCACTTACTGACTCAGTCACAAGGGAGCTGCCAGCTGCAGTCACTAGCCATACATTCAAACCAACAATCATGATTAATTTCCGGTTGTAGCGGTCACCGAGGTAACCAAAGAGAGGGGCCAAAAGCAAGAAACTGCAGATGAACACTGCAAGTGCATGAACAAAAGTAAGTAAAGTTTACTCATTAATTTACAGTGAATCAAAAGAATACGCTCATGAAACTTTTAAAATAAAACTGCTGCAAATGTAATGCCTGTTAAAGCATAGGTATCAGAAATAAAGATGTGACTGGTTTAGAAACACAAAGGTCTTGCAATAGCCAAGAGTGCTCTGCAGTTCATTTGCAGAACATGTACTAATTTAAGTAACTGAGCAATGCAGGGTATATTAGAAAGAGGAACCTTCAAAATATGTGAGCTTTATGTCAAAGAGATTGAGTGTGTGTGTGTGTTTTCAGGAGATGTATCATTATACCTGTTTGTAGAAGTCCAGCTGTGCTGTCATGTATATTAAAGAATCTCTGAATGTTGGAGAGGACACCTAAACGACAATAAAAAAAGCAATATATGTATGTAAGCCCCACCAAATTAGAAGCAGTATAGTGTTTGACAGCTAGTGTTGTCATGCGTACACAAGAGATAACCTAACCTGCAATTGTGTACCGTTCCATGTAGTTGAGCAAGTTTATATAGCAAAGGACAGCTACAGCAATATAGGCCCGTCTCTGCGATATGGCTGGTCTTTCCACTGCCAGTGGTGTAAGAGATGCAAGGCTGTTTGCAAAGGACCCATAGTGCAGCCCTGAGGTGGAGCCCATACTCCATCGAGGTGGTCTGTCCTGAAGGGATGTCACTGATCCCTCTGGCTTCATGGTGAGTAGAGCTTTCTTTACCTGGAAAATGAGAAAGTATGACCTATTTTTAAACCAATCAGTTACCCTCTGCATAGATGATAATGCTGGAATGTGTGCATGGTTTTTGGAAACAAGTATTATTACAAAACCAAAAACAGCTCCATTTTTTGTGGGTACCAAGTACAGCCTCTCTTTAAATTAAACTCTTATCACATCACAGAACAAAAAATGTGTCTGTCCCACACGCATTTATCAGCCTAATGCCACATGGTGACAAGTGTAACGCATTTCCTAAGTGTTGCTTTTGAAGTCCTGTGCTCCACAAGTAATCTAATTTGACGGAAACTAGTTAACATTTCAAACATAATGTTTAGAAACATTTTAGAAATAGTCTTTATGTCACAAAAGACAGTTACACAACAGTGTAAAAGCAGATTGTTGTAACTATTTCAAAATTACAAAAAAAAGGAGAAGGAGGATATTTCACAGTTCTTACAAAAGTGATTTGTAACCTAGTAGCATAATAGTGATAATGGAAAGAGTTCAGAGCCCATTATATGTTTAAGGAAATTAGAGAAGGCTATGCTAACAACCACTAAGTTAAAAACTACTGAATAAAGGGAAGATAAGAAATGTAAAAGACACAAAACTGTAAATAAAAGCTTTTTAGCAGATGTTGATGTTTAAATTCTGCCTTTTGCTTTTGTGTAGCAGTGTACTTACAGAAAAGTCACTATGCTTTTGATGACAATGTATAAAATTGTTTCTCTAAGCAACAAAGTTCAACACAGTTATGCTATTACAGCTTTTACTGCAAGAACCTAAGATCCAAGAACTTTTATCTGGCACTGACAATACAATTGTATCCATATCGAACAGGTATAACAGTCTTCATAAACTGAAATCTAGATTTAAAAGAATCATTTCACATACTTATCGATGATGTCTTGTTTATATGGTCTTCTCAGTTAATTCCATAGTAGGTTTTAGAGGACAATGTGTTTCTCAGTGTGTCTCTGAGGACTGAAGAAGCTAACAGCTCTATCATGATTCAAGAGATTAAGTTAGCGAATGGACCAGCCCACTCTGGGTTGGTCATATGCTTCTACACATATCTCCACTGTTAAGCAATGCTGTGAATAAGCCAAATACAATTTTCTCTAGTCTTTATTTTTTTCTTTCTTTATGTGAGATAACATTGTATGTAGGTCTTCCTAAATAACTTTTAACAGCTTTATTCACATAAGTCACATAAGTGGTGTTGCTTCAGAAGTAAGTGTCCGAAAATGCCTTGGAATTACAAATAGCAGAATGGGTGAGAAAGTTTAAATGGGGTTGGTGTTTCTTTCTGTAGCCTCCATTTCATGGCAGTCAAGTGAAGTTGTGACTGTAAAACATTGGACCACTTTCTCATCCTTGGAAAGTTTTGAGTTTGAAAGTTCAGGATAGATGATGAATTGACAGATTTTTACCTGCATATTTATATGCTAACAAACAATTTCAATTATCATTCTGTTTCATTCATTACATTTATATGTTTTACTTTTATCCTCATAAACTTACAGGATGCCACAAAAACATTCCTCTTTCTACTTTTGTCATTGTGTTTATCACCATTTTCAATTCTGTAAAGAAACCTTTAGGACAGGCGACCTGTGAGATAGCACAGCACATTGCATTGCAGTGCAGCACATTGTGAAATAAATGCCTTTGTCTTATCCTCCAAACTTACAATCCAAAATTGATGTTTTTAGCTTATGTCTATAAAAGCTAAAATCTTGGTTTGTTGATGAGGTAAACATTACTTGTTAACCTGTACAGTCATATTGACTTATTCATAGCTGTGGGGTTAACAGTTTGAGCCAGATCTTAACCTTATTAGACAAACAGGAAAGACTCTGTGACAAATAGAGACAACCAGGCTCATCAGCCACAAACACAGCTGCAGGTGTGATCACTCATTTCTATTCCTATTGACTTCCTCCTTCATTCATGACACAAGTGAAAATGTGCATATCACTCAGGATGTGAGTTTATTTCTCAACTTTATGAAGAAGTACTTAGTAGAAGCAGTTATTATTAGTGTTAATTGAGAACAGAGCTCTATTTTACTGTAAGAATGTTTTTTTTAATATAGTTTTACAACACTGTTTTCATTGGTACTGTGATTCCCCCCCCCCCCCATTATTTGTATGTATTAGCAGTTGTAGCTGTATTGCTGGTAATATTAAGTACAAACAAATTTTATTGAGGGCTATTGGGATCCTGCCAGATGCCGCCATCTATTGTCTACTAGACAGTCTACTGTCTAGTAGATGCTGTTTTTATTGATTGTCACAATAAATTGTTGATACTGTGCAGAAGTTAACCCAATGTTAGAGCTATATTACCCCACACACAGGTTTTTAATCGGCTATATATATTGAAATACTATCTCAAACAGTTTGTGAATAAAAATATCACTCTGCACTAGATTGATTTCATAACTCTAACAATTACAAATTGTTCACATAGAGTAAGCACCCCTGGGACATCATCATCCAGACTTTGAGTGATCTTCCACATTGTCAGATGCAACATTACTACATTTATCATTTGACATTGGTATATGTATTTTGGAGTTCATGGCTGCTTTGCATGGTGATATTCCAGCAGGAAAATCAGAGGGCTATGCTATCTGAAGGTGGATAAAATAAGGCATCAATGACTAGATTAAGGACTGGAGAAGGTAATTTCAACAGCACACTAAGGAAAAGCATCAAATGTTCACAGGACTAAAAGCATGAGGGTAAATACTAAAGAGGCAGTGGACAAATGAGAGGTTTGTTTTGTTTGACTTCATTTATTTCATGTATTTATTTTATAATGGGTTGTTGCAGAAAATAGAATGAATACTGCAGTTAAAAGTAAATCCAGGAGATGTCACTATTTCACCACTAAGGATGTTTGCTGCTCTAAAAGCTGAACGAAGAAGAAATAGCAGCAGTGGCAGGAGAGGGCGACGGAGAAGAAGAATGAAGAGAATGCTAAACGGAAAATAGAGGGGACGGAGTACTGTTTGGTGAACCTGAAATTAACGCTTTTACCTCGAAATATTGACATTGAACATAGCTGCAATTCACTCGGTAAACTATGACAGAGCCTCAGTCAGCGCTGTTACTCAGGAGACAGCTTGCAGGTAAATAAACCTTGGTGTTAACTGATGCTGTAGCTGCCGGGCTAACGTTGAACCCTGCCGTTAGCTGTGATTAAAATGATGGTGCTGGCGCAAACTGTTTTCTTGAACCTTCCACACTAACGTTAAGGTCCCATGAAAAATAAACTGCGTGGGGATTATAGCAGTCGATGTACACAAACGCATCCCTCTCTTGACAAGTAAACGCATCCAATGTGTTGAGAGACCAATGCACTAAGACGTTCGTTTCGACTTTGGACACTGATTTCAGTTGAAAGCCGCTGTCAGAAGTCCCAACGACTTTCCAGTATAGGGTTAGCTAAGAGCAGCTAGCCTAACGTTAGCCTCTCGCTGTCTCGACTGACTCGATGTGTTTACATACCATTTAACCAAGATAACAAGTGGTGTTTTGCAGTTTTTCTATGAGGTGTTTATGAATTATACTAGTAACATGATGGCAGTCGCCATTCTCCATCCATAAATCTAATTAACGATTGACTGGTTGGCCAATTTTCTCTTGCTAACCACATTGGATTGTACACATATTTAGCCAACTCGCTACATCTGTATGCTAACGTTAGCGCCTGTCACTGTTAGCATCAACACGCCAAGCTAACAAGCTAACGTTAATCTCGCATTACCTCTATTTGCTATTTTAGCAGAGTCAGCTGCGGATTAAATTTAGCAACCCTAATTTAACCTACTTCCAAAATGCAGCAGAGTCGAAGAGACATCAGTGTTTTTGGGTTGGTATCCCTAATGTTACATTTCAGCTGTTGATTGAGATTATAAAATCCATATGCAAACTGCCAGGGACATAATATGCTCCTTTGTAGTTTCTCTGTTATCGCTTCCACTATAAGGGGTAATTATCTCGACTAAAATGTTTTTAAATGTGGCATTTGATTGAAATTTAATTAACGTAATTCACTTAATTCAATTTAAAGTGCGTTTAGTATTTCATTGCTTTCTCACACATACTTGGACCTGAGGCCGAGAATCTTAACTGACAAATGTAGGCTTTATTGTACACATACAGTTACGAGAATCTAAAATTTAAAACTCATGGCATTACCCACTTAAGTCTTTTCTTATGGTATTTGTGTTGGTAAGGCATTTAATAATTACCTCAAATTGTACATGCAGAAAGACAGGCTACCAGTTATGGTGCCAACTAACTGAGAATATTGAACATCTTGAAAGCAGTCAGAGAGCAGAAACTAATGTTTACAGTCTTAAATGTGAAATTAGACCTGCATCAAAATACAGTTACACAAATTTTGATATTTAATTTAGAACTGAACTGAACTGAACAAAATTAAAATGACTCAGACACGTAAGACTGGGTTATGACCATATACATCTTTGCTGAAGTGTGAACTGTTGGTGGTCTCTCCATAGTATATTATATTTGATAACTTGACCTTGGGGATCATCCAAGTGTGCTACATATCAGATCTAATGAACATTGATGAAATATTTCAGGTATTATGACAAACTTTTACCCTCAGCATTTTGCCAAAAAGTATTACAAACTGCTTTTTTCTGCTTCCTGTTTTTGAATTAGTATTCTAATAGCATTGATAGAAATAGGTATGATATTTGAGTGTTTAATCATTCAGCAATGAATAATTCAAAATTAAATAATATGTAAATTTAGGCGTTGCAAAGCACAATATCTTGAGTGTGATGCAGTGAATATTACTTTACCCTAGACTATTTGGGTGATGTGTGTTTTCAGCAATATGCTATTTCTAACTAAAACCCTAGGCAAGGCCTCTTAAGACAAGGGTTATGTTGTCTCCTCAGCAGTCTCCAGAAAATCACAACATCAGCCTATTTTATGCTTTAGGCACTATGATACGAGCCTATGGCAATTAAACTTTCCTTGGAATTTGTTTTTATTTCTAGAGCTGAACAAAAATCCAGTGGAGGGATTTTCAGCAGGCCTGATCGAAGATAATGATCTCTACAGATGGGAAGTCCTTATCATTGGGCCACCAGACACACTGTAGTAAGTCTGTCACTGACTTATGTATGTATAGGATATGTTAGGAGAGATCTATTATTATTTTGGACTCTGGACAACTCATTTCAACTTATTTCAGTCAACTTATTACCTCTATGCTTTGGATGTTTTGAAGCATTTACCATACTTAATTATTATATTGATTTTTCTCTTTGATCTTTTTTGTTCACAGTGAAGGTGGTGTGTTTAAAGCTCATCTGACATTTCCCAAAGATTACCCTCTCAGGCCACCTAAAATGAAATTTATCACAGATATTTGGCACCCTAATGGTAGGTTCACATGTACCATGCTGTCAGTGATATTTACTTTTGTCTGTACTAAGCCCAGTTATAGGAAATGAAGGTTCCATCTAGGGATGGGTATTGTGAAGACTTTAACAACACTATTACTTTTACTGATACTGTTTATAGATTCAGTACATTAACCATACTCTTACCTGCACTTTTTGTTATTTTGTAAGAGAAACAGACACATAGACACATTTAAGAACCGAATAGAATTAACATTGCCTTATTTTCTGATATGTACTCAATTGATATTCTTGAGAAGCAAATTTTAACAGCATTGTTTTGAACTTTTGTTACAATGGAATGTAAAACTCATGTACTACAGAATGATCTACTTCAGGACCTTTTTATTTAATAATATAGTAGTCTTTTTACTGTGCATTAGTTTACCAGCAGCCCCCTAATCCCTAAAGAGCAGCCACTGCATAAAAATGAACGCCTTAATTAGAAATGGAGTTGGTAAGATAAAATGTGCAAGAGAACTTTGAAGTAGCATCAATAAACAGGAAATCTATTTCCTTCATTTCTCCACTACTAAGACCTTAACTGATAACATTGGAGCTTATCTTTAAAACGTAGCCACCGGGCCTGTTACATACTGGGTGTCGGTACCGATCCCTAGTTCCACCTTTTTCAAGAGATCATGCTGTTTAATTTTGTGAAATGTTGTACATGTACTAAGACAAAGCAATATTTACATGTAATGCATTTATTACATTCATTGCATTAGGTCATTATCTCATTAGGTCAACTTCCTTTCTTGAATTAAGGAAACACAGCAAGCTAGGCAGAGTCAGGTTCAGACTGTAATAAAAATATTGTTGAATATGGATTATATTTTTAACCTCTAAGACACTCAGTTGATGCAGCAAAAATTAACTGAAATACACCACTGTCACTTTGGAGAAAACTGAGTAGTTCCAGACTAGATATGAATTATATTTTAGTCACTATTCCCTGTAATATGTTACAACTCAAGTTACAGTATGTTAACTATGTGACCCATTTAACTATGTACATGTTGAATTTAAAAGTCTTATAGTATTTTTTTCTTAATTTGTATGTTTTTTAGCTTTATAAAGTTAATGAATTTAAACTTAAATTCTGCCCCCACATTATTTAAGAGAATGTGATTAGTTTGCAAGGAAAATGGGGAGGGATTGAACTGTGCAGATGTGCAAATCTGACACAGACTTATCCACATACTGTAGGCACAGGAATCTAACTGCTACCACAGGTGCAACAGCTAAATATTGACTCAGAGTGGAGGTAGATAGTTTTCATAGGCACTGTCTATATCATTAATTCATCATTAATTAGTTTGCTAGTAAATTGGCTACTTTACATATGTAAATGAGCATTAAAAGCAAGCCTTAACACCACAGTAACAGCAATAGCATTTTCTGCTCCATTAATTGTAGTCTATATATATTTTTTTTTTTCAGTTGATAAGAATGGAGATGTATGTATTTCTATTTTGCACGAGCCTGGAGAGGACAAGTATGGCTATGAGAAACCAGAAGAGCGCTGGCTGCCTATCCACACAGTGGAAACCATCATGATTAGTGTTATCTCTATGCTGGCAGACCCAAATGGTGACTCACCAGCCAATGTGGATGCTGCAGTAAGTTTTTTAAAAAATTTTTATGTTAAAAAAAAAAAAAAAAAAGTTTAGAAAATGGCATTTGAGTAAACTCATGCCTACATTTTTGTTTGTAAAAAATTAATGATTTGTGAATGAATGAATCACTGACTAAATTATATCGATACATATTAGCAAACATAAATATGCACTTAAAGGGTGATATGCTATACACTAGGAAGACATAAAACTTAAATTGTCTTTACCTGTTTTTCTCTCTACAGAAAGAGTGGAGGGAGGACAGACATGGAGCATTTAAAAGGAAAGTTGCCCGTTGTGTACGAAAAAGCCAAGAGACTGCATTTGAGTGATATTTAGCAAGGGTCTAGCTTCATGTTTTCAGGGTAAGTGTTCTTTAACCCTTTAAAAACCTTTAACTGAAACTGTTAAGAAAAGGCTGCCTGTTGCACCAAGTAAATTTAAGTAAAAATGTGTTTTAGTTTAAATGTAAAATGCACTCCACCGACATGAAGGTTCTACTATATGGATTTCACTATCTACTATTGTTTAAGACTATCTGGATATTTTAGTGGTTGTAGATTGTAGCGCTGTTATATTGTATTGCACTATACTGAAATGTCTTTTGGTAAACCTACCCTCATTTGTATAAATGGGTGGACAAAATAATAGAGATACCTCTCTAGAGGAGTGTACAACCTTCATGAAGGTAGAAAGCCTTTCAAGCCTGTTTGATTAAACTGCATTACGGTGCCATAGGGAATTGAATAGCCAGAGACAACAATTATCAGCTGTGCTGCATTTTGTTGAAAATTGTTTTGCATTGTGGAGTCTGTTATTAAACAACTCTGTGCTTCTGTTATAATCAAAGTGATTGTGATTGGTTCTCGCTTGGCTGTTGCTCCCACTGCAGCACTAGTGTTGCCTCTTTCTTTCTGGCTAATCTTTTTACAATTAGTATGCAGGTTAACATAGTCACAATTTTTTACTTGTTCCATTGACAATGGAAACAGAAAAACATGTCAATGAGAACAGATTTATTGTGAATTCAGCTGTATCAAAATACTGTATGTGCCAGCACAGAGAGAAGTAAATGCATTAACAGCTGAAACCAACTGACGCCAGGCATAACGCAAATATGACGTTATGGCAATCAAGAATATACTCACAAGTGCATTACATCATCTAGCAACTTTTCCAGCAGACTTTAGCTCCTTTCCATTAGAAGTGTCCTCAATTTCACAAATCGGTCACTTAATTAGTGTGAAAGTTAATTTTGTCAAAATGTAACTGGCCACACATGAAATAGTTTATATCAGTAGAACTAGTCATCTTGTACTGTTTCATCTGTGGTGCAAACGCAACAAGTGTCATAAATTTTCATTGTACATGTAACAGGTTGCTGCCCTTGTGTAACTCATTATTTGTGCCAGTTGTTAATGTTTAGACTTGTGTTATTGGTCTTCCTAACGTTTTTTTTTTCTATTGTGTACTTTTCCACAGGTCTCCAATTGAAAATCAACATGGCACTGTTTCCTGCACTCTTCCACCCGCCAGGCTTGTCCTTTATTTTGGCAGGAACAGACTGGCTACTGTAGGCTGCAATAGAACATAACAGTGACTACCAAGGCTGAAAGAAATCCGCCAAGCAAGTGCCAACTTAAAAAAAAAAAAAAAAAAAAAAAAACACAAACAAACCCAGAAGATGATAAAACATTTTTCAAGTCTATGAACTGCTTCAACATTCAGGAAGATATTGTGTAAAGACATGTATATAGCACAGACTAAACCGGATAATATATAAGCACCCTTTCCATCCATCAAGATACTTAGACGAAACGGATAGCGCTGGTACAGATAGATTTATTTTTGTCCACTTTCCCTCTCTCAACTCTGGCATGCATTAGTTCTCTTCAGATTGTTTTATCAGGATGTCTTAAATAGAAAGAGAATTGTGATGCTGTTGGAGGAATGTCACCTGTGAAGAACTTTTGATTCAAGTGAGACATGAATGATGTGACCAATGAAGGGTTCTCCATATTAGAATACAAAGCTGTTCTCACGGGTTCTTTAACATTCTCAGAACTCAACATCACACCTGAATGATTTTGATTTATTTTTTTTTCCCAACTGTTTTAAGTCTTACCATCCTTCTCAGATGACACGAGAAAGGCAACATACCCCTTAATTTTTGTGCATGCTAAATTTTGTTTCTTTTTTCAAAAGTGCCTCCTAATAAAATGCTTGGCCACTTCACCCTGCATTGAACACGTGTTTTAAAATTGAAAAAAAAATAAATAAATTGTACCTATGTATGAATCTACTTAATAGCAAGTCACAAGGAATCTGTATCATTAGATAATTGGTAACAATTTGGTGTAGCAATAACTCCCTTAGTATGACGCAGTACAAGTTAATTTCTGATATCCTGATACAATTTGAGGTCCTCCAGTATTCTGTTATTTTAGCTGCCTCTTTTTCCCTTGTCTGTGTTGTCCTCAGTAGGAATTGTTATGCATGCTTTATCTTACTTTTTCTTTTGTTTTGTTTTTTTGCTGAATGTTTCTGCGTTTATGTTTGAGTGTTTGTGTATACAGTATGTGTGCCCATTTTGTTTTGTCATGCTCTTTCCCAATCCACAATCTCATGATTACTCTGCTCACTGAACTATTGCAGTTTTGCCTAATGTACAAAGACAAAATACTGATGTATATTTTTCATGTTATGAAACCTGTTACCTGTAGTGAGTTCTTCTAAAATATTACTTTTTTTCAATATTTACGTGTGTATTTAATTGAGGTGTGTTTTGGGCACAACATGAATTATGTATTTCTCATGCCAACAACAACACAAACCTTTTATGAACACAAACAACGTATTGTAAAATGGACTTTTTATCTTGCTTATTTTCCAGTATTTCAAGCAAACAGTTTAGCTCAAATTTAAATGCCATCATCAGTTTCTTCAGAAAGATTACACATCAAATTATGTTTTCTAATATGATCTTTGCGTGAATTGTTTAATGTTGAATGAATTTAGGGGATTGTGCCAAGAATATGTAGCTTACTATTCTGTCTCTATGCTGCCAGTTAAGAAATGATGCTGTCCATCCTGTCCACGCTTGCCTCCTCAACACACAAGGAAATTTTTGAATTTTAATTGTCTCACAGACTGAATCCCATGGGTTTTTCCTGTTTTTATTTTTTATTATTCACTATCTCCTGAAGTGAATACTATTTAGTGCTCCAAAATAAAACATGCAAAACAAAGTTTGTGAGGTAAAGCAGGACTGTCAGAACATGACAAAAATAATAGTCATAATACAGCATAGCAGTACATTGATCAAATAAATGTATCTGCAATGATCTGGAAAATAATTCTCCTGCCAAGTGAAAATAACAGTTTTCATATATGTACAATCCAGATATTAAAACATAATCAAAGCATGTTTTATCCACCTTCCCTTATCCACCATCCTCAAAATGCACTCAAAAAAAAAAAAAGCTCAATGGGAGAATTAACCTATTACCTTAGTCACTGTCAGGCCCTTGTACTGTACATATACAGTACTCCTTTGATTGACATGATTTGTTTTCTGTAAACAGCAAGAAGTGGCCTTCACCAGAATAGACTTATACCCAGTTCTTCAATTTAATTTTACACTGAACAGAGATCTTCACTGGAGTGTCAGGTAAGTAAGATGTGCCTTCCTGTTGCAGTATGGACATGGGGACATGACTTGAATTTATTGTGTCCTATGTTGTCCTACAGTTTTCCTTTAACTGGCACATTAGTGCGACATTTCTACGAGAAACACCTGAAGGCAACACAAGTTTTACAGTTTGGAAGAGTTGAGATTCATATCTAACGCCTGGTCCTTCAACTTGTCAGTGAAGACAATCCTCCGTGTTGTCACAGTCATTAAAATCACAAGAGGCTGTGTGAGGTGTCCCCCACTATTTTTGCTTTTGTAAGCGGCTAAGAAAACTCCTCAAGACACCTTTTACTCTTTAGTATAGCAACTTATCGACTGTGAAATAAACCACACGATGAAACTTATCTAATGACACAGTTAATTCAATGCAAGAAGAACAGTAGTAGCCCTGAACCGGTCATGTGATAAACGAACCATTACCTAGGATTTGAACGCAGCACCAGCACCACTGCCTCCTGCCTGCCTCTTCGTCATATCGCGATAGAGACCACCAGGCCACGGAGCTAACGCTGAGCAACATGGCGGAAGGTATGAGATTGATTTTTCTGACTGTTAGGTGCACTCCCTTTCATAGCCGTATGCTTGTTGAACTGTCGAACTGATTCGAGCCAGGTCGTGACAATTTAATGAAGCGAACCGTGTCTTTGGTTGAAAATACGAAGCAGTGCGACGCCCTCAAGTCACACTCAGCCTGTCAGTGAACAAGCTCTACCGTTAGCTCTGGTTGATGTTGCTAGCTGAATTTAGAACTAAGAGTTAGCCGAACTGGGTAGGAGATGATGTTAGTGGGTTGGACTGTGGAGGGACAGTTTTTCTTCAGGGAGATTGCTGATTTGCTACGCAAGAAAAAAACCCTTATGTTAACTTAGGGAGTTTGCAGATAATGTTGATATTCTTGTGTTGCTAATGTCAGCGTCATAAATGGCATCTAACTGTCTACACTATCTAGCATTTCGGAACAGTTAGCGCCTCGTTAACTGTCGCTGATTCGTTCATGACAAGCAAAATCTCATGCCAAAGCTGTTCATGTGAACAGCAGGTGAATGTGGGACAGGAGGCATCACAGGACAGAGAAGGTGTCGCTCCCTGTCTAGTATCACCTGCAGCACCTGGCACAAGTACCATGGCAAAGGGCACCACCTATATTTGGCTTAGGCACAAGGGAACGCCTGCTGTTGTGTTCCTCCTTAAGGGAAATCTGCTTACTAAGTCTGATCCAGAGAGCAAACACTCCAGCCTGTGGTATTACTGTGCGTGTGTGATTGCTCTATTTCCCTTGAACAGAAAGCATATTTGTCTGGACGTGTTAAATGAGTGTCTGAGCCTGCAAGTAAATGAAAAAGTTGCACAAAGAGAGGATAATTATTTCCTCCTAAAACAACTCTTACAATTCCTGTACTCTGTTGTCATTGATGCAGTTCAATACAAAGTTGGGTAAAGACTAGATCATGCTCGTAATGGAGTATATTTCTGTAAGTTGTGTTTAGGGTGTATTATTGGTATCATATGGTGGTCTTAGAGAGATGCAAATGCGTCTGCAAATGTAATATTTGCATTTAGTGATGCTTTTTAGTCCCACAGAACCAAAGTGGATTTTATTATATTAACAGAAATCGTTCGTTGGTCCTAAGCTGCTGCCCCAGCATTCCAACCCTTCCTGTGTTGAGCTGATCAGGTGGTTTTCAGAGACACCCCTTTTCTGTTCCTCATGACCAGTAGCTGTTCCAGTAACGGTTTACGAGGGAGGACAAAGTAACGTGCCATCTCAGCATTCTTGCTTCACTAAAACTTTAATGGTTTAAAGGAAGGAAATGGGCCTCAGTCAAACTCTGTGGACTCTTAGCTGACACATGAATCAGTGTTGTAACATGAGGATCTGCAGAAAGTGTGTTTCAATGAGAACAGGGAAAGGTTTGTCCAAACAAAACTACTCTCCTTAGATTTGTTATAGTCAGTTTTAAAGGTTCAGGGATTTGGTTTGTGCTGAGAATCTTCAGTACAACTTTGGTCACAAGAGAACATCCTTTTAATGAGAAATAAATCAATGTTATGAAAAGCAATAATTAGTAGTTTAGGTGCAAATCTAACTCACAAGCTGTGTGGTATGCTTCTTCCTGTCATATGACCACTGCCATAAAAGTCATCTATAAGGAGCAGTAATGTTTTGTTAGAACACAGTTTGTAGTATAAATTGTGTAAAATAAATCCCAAACACTGGCTACTCGATGTACTTTGGAGCACCCCCTCTAGTTTAAGGTTCTAAGTTCTAAGTCCAGTTCGGACCTGTGTTCAGAAATGTGTCTTTCTAACCTGCTTTTTATATGTATGTATCTTGTTTTGTCCACCCTCTGTCTCCTTTACTTTATGTTGGGCAGAGGAGGTGGCCAAGCTGCAGAAGCACCTGGCCCTGCTCAGGCATGAGTATGTGAAGATGCAGCAGAAGCTGGCTGACACAGAGAGGCGCTGCGCTGTGCTTGCCGCTCAGACTTCTGGTCAGGGCACCTCCAGCCCTGCAGCTGCAGACACCTTCATCAGCCGTTTGCTGGACATTGTGGCTGACCTCTACCAGCAGGAGCAGTACAGGTGAGGATTGTGGTTGGACTGGATTAGTTTGGCTTTTGTTTAATCCAGCAGTCGTGCACATGCATTCTGTAAAGAAAGTATGCGACTGATGGTCATGTTGAGAGTTCAGCTTTACTCTAGGTCTTATTATTATGAGACCTAGAATATTTGTGATGAATACTTGCTCTCTCAGAGATGAATGTGCTGGTTTTGCAGTGATCTGAAAGTGAAAGTTGCAGGGGAGAAGCTCTGTGCCCATAAATTTGTGTTGGCTGCTCGCAGTGATGCCTGGAGTCTGGCCAATCTGGCCTCCACCTCTGAACTGGACCTATCTGGTGAGCAACCCTGATGTGATTATCCTGAAAATCCATTCATTATTTACTCATCCATCATTGAGTCAACACGCTTGGGTTAATAGATGATGACTGAATATTTATTTTGGGGTGGATTCTGCAGATTGCCAAAGTCCAGCATTGCACACACATACTTGCACACCTAACCCTAAACGTTTGCTCTGGGTATGGTTTTGCTACCATTTCAGTTTTTCTAATAAGCAAGTCAGTATGGTTTGAATTTATATACATGTGAGAAAATGACTGTGAGGAACATGAATGAATGAAATTCATGATAATGCTTCATGATAAGTTTTTAAATGGTTGTTGTGTTGAGCCCAGTGTTTGCAGAGAGTAAAATGTAACCTGTCAGGATCGTAACAGGTTTGTAATTGATCTCTGTAAATTCCTGACTTTATCATATAATTCATTCCCAGATTGCAAACCTGAGGTTGCCATGGCGATGTTGCGCTGGGCATACACTGATGAGTTGGAACTCAGTGAGGATGATGCCTTTCTTATTGACCTAATGAAGTTGGCTAACCGCTTCCAGCTTCAGCTACTCAGAGAGAGGTCAGCACAAGTACACTGTCTTTTTCTTTTCAGGCTTAAACCGTAATTGCTGTTAGTGGCAGCATTACTGTTGCACAGCATTTTTAGAGCAACATATGTGGCTTAATGGGCTGAAGCTTATCTGTTTCTCCACTGGGACAGGTGTGAGAAAGGCGTGATGTCCTCGGTAAATGTGAGGAACTGCATTCGCTTTTATCAGACAGCTGAGGAACTAAATGCCACCACCCTGATGAACTACTGTGGGGAGATCATAGCCAGTCACTGGGTGAGTGCCTTCAAGATTGTGTATGTACATGACCAACTTGGCAAGTGTTTTTGCTTATGCATGTGGATGAATTAACTGAATGAATTGCTGTTTGCTTTTAGTTCTGCTTTTGATTATATGATCATCTTCCTACTCCTCCTGCCACCTCTTAATCCACCAGTCTCTTTTAACCTGACCTCGTGTTTCTCTGAGGGTTAATATCCTTATGTTGCATTGTTGGATCAAAGATGTGTTGTTTTGCCAGTGTGTATTCCAATCACTGTTAACGATACAATAATTCCAATGAGTCCATAACTCAGCATTTGTCAAGGTTATCTTTATGACTTTGGTGTAAAAATGGCTGTTTGCTGTCACCAGCTTCTGACACCTCCAGTCAATTTCTTTGTTTTTAGTGGCTCCTTTGTTTATGAAAGCAAGAAATTCTCCATCTTAACAGTCTTTTGACTTTACATTAGAGGCTTCTGTCTGTAGACAAAGGGTGACACTTTTTGATGTTTTCCATCATCAGCCAGTTCTAAAATCTGACACTGATGTTTTACTGTCATTTATTAGGATGATTTGAGGAAAGAAGATTTCAGCACCATGAGTGCCCAACTTCTGTACAAGATGATCAAATCTAAAACGGAGTATCCTCTCCACAAAGCCATCAAAGTTGAGCGAGAAGATGTGGTCTTTCTCTATCTCATCGAGATGGACGCGCAGGTCAGTCACCACAGATCCTTTTTATTAGCTGCTCACTGACTAGCATTTCAGAGTATTAAATGTTTTGTATTATGCTATAAACAGGTTTTTATTTTTTGTTTTTGATGTTATCTTTTGTTTTCAGCTACCTGGCAAGCTAAATGAGCTAGACAACAACGGTGACCTGGCCCTTGACCTAGCACTCTCTCGTAAATTGGAAAGTATTGCCACCACTCTGGTTAACAACAAAGCAGATGTGGACATGGTGGACCAGAGTGGCTGGAGCCTCCTGCACAAGGCCATCCAAAGAGGTGTGGAGTGACTCTTTTAATGCAACACTTTATGTCACCCATGTTTGTTTCTTGTAGAAGTTTTGGCTCAACTATCAAGGTGTTAAATTCTACCTCCCAAGATACCCACATGATCAAATTATTCAATTAACAATTTACTCTACCCATTTCTATATGACTGTTAGTCTTTCTTCTTCTCTTTCCAGGTGATGAATTTGCCTCCATCTTCCTGATTCGCCACTCAGCTCAGGTGAATGCAGCCACAGTGGGGGCTGTGGAAACTCCACTTCACCTGGTCTGTTCTTTCAGCCCCAAGAAACACTCTGTAGAAGTGATGAGTGGTATGGCACGAATAGCAGAGGCTCTGCTCAAGACTGGAGCCAACCCCAACATGCAGAACAGTAAGGGCAGGTAGGACCAGTCACAGGCCCCTTGGATTGTGAACTTCAATTAAACATTGTAAAGTATGACGGTGCTTCATCTTTTTCATTTGTTTTTAGAACTCCGCTGCATGAAGCTGTGGCGTCAGGGAATGAGCCAGTGTTCAGCCAGCTACTACAGTGCAAGCAGTGAGTTACATTCTGCCTTCATATAGAATTGATGAGTTTTTGGAAAGTCACGCACAGTGTGCTTGGTGACAAAAACGGACATTGTACAATTCATTTACAGCCAGAAACGGCCACTGTCAGTGGTTTTATATTTTTAGGTTTGCTATATGTCTGGCTGTTCTTGTGAGCGTGATTCCAAAGAAATTTAAGAGAAATGTCTAATAGGATAAAATGATAGTGATGGACTCAACTTTTCTGTCATAATGCTCTGCAAAAACACCTTTGGCCATTATTCAATGTCATAACTCAGGAACAGAGGGAGAGATTGTACCCATATTTCCTGCAACATGACTCATTGTTGGAGGCATACAACTGTGGGTGGTACTTGTAGTTCTATTACATGCTGGCAAATAATAGACGACAAATGTTACTTAGTTATTAAAATCAATACCATACACCACAATTTATTTTAATTTCAGAATGTATCATGAAGACAACAATCCTTGAGGTCAACAATATTCAAGTACATATAATGCCAGCCTGGTTATGTCAATCTATAAAATAATCCTGTGTGTAACATGGTGTAATCTGTCCATCTATTTAGGCTTGACCTGGAACTCAAGGACCATGAGGGCAGCACAGCTCTTTGGCTGGCCTTGCAATATATCACTGTGTCTTCAGACCTCTCAGTAAACCCATTTGAGGATGATGCACCAGTAGTGAATGGCACCTCATTTGACGAGAATAGCTTTGCAGCACAACTTATCCAGAGAGGAAGCAACCCTGATGCTCCTGACACTACCACAGGTGCTGTTTAATATCTCACTACAGTAATTACTATTTAAATAGATTGATGCTGACGACTAACACATTTTCATCTCTTCTTTTCATCTGCCTTCATTCTCTCCTCTGTAGGAAACTGCCTCATGCAGAGAGCAGCTCGGGCAGGCAATGAGGCAGCTGCTCTCTTCCTAGCTACTCATGGAGCAAAGGTCAACCATGTCAACAAATGGGTGAGTAGGACTCTTAAACCAAATGACAGCCAAACAGTTGCATAGATTCAGACCTGTATTGTACAGCTAGTATGTCCAAACAGTTAAAAATTCTGACCTTTATTACAGTGTCCCCAGGCCAGTCAGTGTAATTTTTCAAAGGTCAGAAACAGGTGTCAACTATAACAGGCTGTCTGATTTTTAACAAATTGGGCCTGTGGCATCAAAGATGTCAATTCAGATATTTTTCACTGACGTCTAGAGAAAATTACAAATAAGAAGCTTTGTTCTCACACCCCTTAAGAAAATTTAAAGATTTACATTGTACTCTTCATGGCATTGAGGGTAATTTTTTAATCCAGTGATCCAGCAATCCATCTTTCTTCATAAAATTCATAACAGTGCATCTGTAACATGCACTAGATTGTGCTCAAAAGTCATGAATCTGAATATTCACATCTGAATTTTGATGTCTGCAGACCTTGTAATGTACTTAAACTCTTTCAGGGTGAGAGTCCGCTTCATACAGCATGTCGTTGTGGCCTGGCAAGCCTGACAGCAGAGTTGCTCCAGCAGGGGGCCAACCCCAACCTGCAGACCCAAAAGGCTCTGCCTGATGACACCCATGGTGTGGCTATGCAGACCCCCCTCCACATGGCGATTGCTCACAACCACCCAGATGTGGTCTCTGTCATCCTCGAGCAAAAAGGTCAGTGCGTGTTTTGGGAGGGTGATGCATTTGAATACCTGTAAAAATTGTGTATTAAGCCATTTCCACCTTACATCACTACACGTTTTCCCTAATGTAGTCAAATGTCCCAAAATCTTAATTCGCCTTCAATCTATTGCAGCCAATGCACTTCATGCCACCAACAACTTCCAGATCATTCCAGACTTCAGTCTCAAAGACTCCATGGATCAGACTGTGCTTGGCTTGGCTCTCTGGACAGGTACCCAGCACTTTACCTAGTTATACAAATACTTGAATTTCCTCCTTGAAGATCTATGCATGTGATTCATAATGTGTAATTGGCCCTGTCAGGTATGCACACTATAGCAGCTCAGCTGCTGGGCTCAGGGGCTTCTATCAATGACACTATGTCCAATGGACAAACCCTGCTTCATATGGCCATCCAGAGACAAGACAGCAAGAGCGCCCTCTTCCTTCTTGAGCATCAGGCAGACATCAATGTTAGGTAATGCTTTGGTTTTGAACTGTTTTAGAACTTGTAGAATCATTCTTTTGAGCATTTATATCTTTATCAGTCAGCTGACAGTAGATAGAAGACAGGAAATACAGGGTGAGAAAAATGGGGAATGATATGAGCTGGGGTTGATGCTGTTTGTGGTCAGTGCCTGCGCCAGGATGCCCCTGTCTTGTTATTCTTCTATTGTTTGAACCATGTGCTGGAGTAACATAACATAACCTAAGATGGGACCCAAAATATCACAATTTTTGAGGAAAGAGTGTATTGTAATTTAAGCGGCAGGAAAGGGCCCCTTAATTCTAAAATTATTCTAGACAAATTAATTTCAGATGTCATTTAAGCAATTTGCCAGTATCCATTTCCATGCTTTCCGTTTCAGGAGTTTTAGAAATGATTCTTTCTTAGTCCACAATTCTTCTTTAACTTCTATCCATTTTTTCTCCACTCCCAGGACCCAAGAGGGACAAACAGCACTACAGTTAGCCATAAGTAACCAACTGCCACTGGTCGTAGATGCCATTTGCACAAGAGGAGCTGATATGTCTGTGGTGGATGATAAAGGGGACCCTCCACTGTGGTTAGCTCTTGAGAATGGCCTGGAAGATATTGCATCCACACTGGTGAGACACATTCATACGCTAACAATTTAGAGATGATAGTACTGTTGCTGTATGCACAGAGACCTGAGTTGATACCATCTGCACTGAAACCCGTTTCATGTAACATATGAGCATAGCTTTCTGTCTGGGAAACATTTTGACCATTTGTCTCTTGTTTGTTCCACCTAGGTCCGCCATGGCTGTGATGCAACTTGTTGGAGCACAGGGCCCTCTGGCTGCCAGCAGACCCTCCTGCACAGAGCTGTTGATGAGAATAATGAGGTCTCTGCGTGCTTCCTCATCCGCAGGTCTGCTAGCTCTCCTTACCACAATAAGGGTTTGGCAAATGTAATCCTAGCTTTTGAGGTATTTGCAGAGACTGATACTGTTATATGACATGGGCGAATCATTATGCAAACTTCATCAATGAAAAGTTTGTCAATGAAAATTCAATACAAAATATAATCAAACTAAAACTAGCAAACTCTCTGTCTGCATGCATGATTTACTAGACTTGTATCTAGGTGTCTTAACTTCTGGGTTATGTGTCTATAGTGGGTGTGACGTGAATAGTCCCAGACGGCCAGGCCCTAATGGGGAAGGAGATGAAGAAGCCAGAGATGGACAAACACCCCTTCATCTTGCTAGTAGTTGGGGATTGGAGGAGGTGGTGCAGTGCCTTCTAGAGTTTGGAGCTAATGTTAATGCACAGGTCAGTCCTGTCACTTCAGAGGGTAAGTGAGTTATATATTGTAACATGCTTGTTCTCACTGTTTAATCTGTCAATTTATCAGGATGCAGAAGGAAGATCTCCCATCCACGCTGCCATTAGCAGCCAGCACAACGTCATTATACAGCTCCTCATTTCCCATCCAGACATTCGTCTCAACATTCGTGATCGTCAAGGAATGACCCCCTTCGCCTGTGCCATGACGCACAAGAACAATAAGGCAGCAGAGGCTATCCTCAAGAGGGAGCCGGGGGCTGCTGAACAGGTAGCACTGACACAAATGCACCAGCTTGCATTAATCTTCAGGATATCTATTGCATCAATACTACATTATTAATCTCTCATGGTCTTAAACTTCTGCTTCTGTCCAGGTGGACAACAAAGGGCGTAATTTTCTTCATGTGGCTGTGCAAAATTCAGACATAGAAAGTGTCCTGTTCCTCATTAGTGTCCAAGCAAATGTCAACTCCAGGGTTCAAGATGCAGCCAAACTCACCCCCCTCCACCTGGCTGTCCAGGCTGGATCTGAGATCATCGTTCGCAACCTGGTAGATTTTTGTTGTTCCTCTGCTTTTACTCTTCAGACCAGTTTAAGTGAATGAGTGGTGCAGGTGATACTGTTTTTTTATTTTACATTTTTCTGTTTCCAGCTGCTTGCTGGAGCCAAAGTAAATGAGCTGACCAAACACAGACAGACAGCACTACATCTTGCTGCCCAACAAGACCTGGCCACCATTTGTTCTGTATTGTTGGAGAATGGAGTAGATTTTGCTGCTGAGGATGAGAATGGCAACAATGGTATCTTACATCATTTTATCTTTGTCTTCATGATTAGGATGCTTCTCTTAAACAAATACACAAACAGTTGAGTCGGTTCAGCTTCGAAAATGTCACAATTCTGTTTTTCCAGATAAGCAGAGCAGAATTATTCAAAAAGTAGCAAATCCAAAAAGCAAAAAGTGAAAGTGTGTTGAGGAACTGTGCTTTTTTTTATGTGTAGGTTCATGATCAGTGACAACAGGAATAGAAACTTGAAGTGTTTGACCTTTGACCTGGGTAACAGATATCTGTCACATTTTGGTGCAGCCAGTTCAGAGCCAATCAGATGTTCAACCTGATTGATCTAGGTTCACATAGTTATTTCACTTGAATGTTACTCAGCTATTTATTTTTTTTTCTTCTTTTTTTCTTACTTTTGAGTTACCTGTAGCTATTGTTTTGTATAAGAGTTATTGCTTTCACCCATAGTAACCTCAGTTGGCATTACTCTAGTCATTATAGCCACCATCATCCTTGTGACTAACCTGTAATTATTTTCTCTGTTCTTCCTGCTGTCTGCCTAGCTCTGCATCTGGCTGTGATGCAAGGCCGCCTTAACAATGTCAGAGCCCTTCTCACAGAGTCGAACATTGATGCCGAGGCCTTTAATCTCAGGTACACTCACTCTCTTTCTTTGTCAGGCCTTTGCTTATAATCAAAGTAATGGAACATTAATGATAGGTTTGGGTTTCAGTGAAGAGGAGCTTCAGAAAATGTATTAGGAAGAGGGAAACTAGTATATAATTGATACAGACAGGAGAAGCTTGTCTGCAACAATTAAAACATCTAAATGAAAGAAAGGACTTTCTGTAGACTATACTGTTAACTTGGGTTCCTCCTTTTTCTCTTATGTCTGCTCAGGGGTCAATCACCAATGCACGTACTAGGTCATTATGGGAAAGAGAATGCTGCTGCCATTTTTGAGCTGTTTCTGGAGTGTATGCCTGAATACCCTTTGGACAAACCCGATAATGAAGGAAATACAGGTACTATGACTTGCTTCAATAATTTTCTTGCAAACTACAGTGGCCCTGAGACCTCAGTACATAGCAATTTAAGAAAACACATGCAAATAGACAAAACGCAAGCAAATTCAGAAAACATTTTCATCAATTTGACAACACGTGTGCTGCAACCAAATACGCAAACGTGCTGCAAGTATCTTAGATGACAATGGAGGTGTTTTCATTGGATACAAAGTGATGAATCTGGCTGGTATTCCCTTGCATGGATGTATTATAATACATGTGGACATGTAGGTCAATGCTTTTAACTTGAAAAGTCACTGATCAGTGATCTAATGCATCCCAGCCAGGTTTATGTGTTTTCTAAAGTTGCAGTGTGTTGAGCTCTCAGGGCCAACGTAGTCAACAGTATACACATGCAGTATAGCATAATACCAGTAGTATACTCAAAATAAAATGATGATAATGCCTGCATTTTATTGCAGTTTTGCTCCTGGCCTACATGAAGGGAAATGCAAACCTGTGTCGTGCCATTGTGAGGGCCGGAGCTCGACTGGGCATCAATAATAATCAGGGCATCAACATTTTCAACTACCAAGTTGCAACTAAACAGTTGCTCTTCCGCCTTCTAGGTAAGTTTTCACTATCTATACAAATATGTTAAACTAACAGCCCCACATTAAGTGATATGCTCTGATACAGTGTTTGTGCTCTATGATGATAACATATTATAATGCTCTTATTTCCTTTTGTTAAGATATGCTGTCCAAAGAGCCCCCTTGGTGTGATGGGTCCAACTGCTATGAATGTGCTGCCAAGTTTGGTGTTACAACAAGGAAACATCACTGGTTAGTACTACAGCTTTTATGCATACAATAAATGTTTCATTGATTTCACTTATCTTTTTACTTTGTGTCACTATGATTAATACTGTATCTCTTTTAGCCGCCACTGTGGGCGCCTGTTGTGCCACAAGTGCTCTGTAAAGGAGATACCCATCATCAAGTTCGACTTGAACAAGCCAGTGAGGGTGTGTGACATCTGCTTTGATGTACTAACTCTGGGTGGGGTATCTTAATGCGTTGACCCAGATACCCTCCATCCTCTGACACTGGCCATGCCAGGCCCAATTTGGCAGTTATTCAGGCACACCAGGAGAAAGGACATCAGTAGCAGGACATACTAACAAGAGATTTCCCGGACAGTTGTGGACCCCATCGCCTTTATACTATTTCAGTCTATGAAAAACTATTAATGTTCTAGAGGGACATTTCAAATAGAAAGTGAAACATTGTCTTTTTGTTTTTGCTTTGATCAAAGTATCTTAAGGTGGATATAAACAGCTCTCCAGCTTGGCGACAGCTGGACTGAGTTCAATTTCAATTCAATTCAGTTTGTACTGATGAGCTATTACCACAAGCAGGTAACTGCTCAACACAGGCATGTCATTTCAATGAGAAACACACAAGTGATCAAATCACTTTTGAAGGTGTTGTTTCTCTTCTCTGTTGGGATATTTCACCAACAGCAGCCTTCATGCTATGTGACCTGCCCAAAGACAAAACTTCACTACTACAAAATGAATATGGACATTCATATAAGAGCTGGTGCTGCTGCCAACAGAGAAAAGTACACATATAAAATGCCTCTAGATTACTAGATCTGCAAGAACTGAACTATCAGCATGTTCTCTGTAAACTCTCATTACTCACTCTTCTGTCACCACAGTTCTGTATTGACTGGATGAAATGGGATCGGCAAGGAGGATTTAAAGGGAAAAGAATTTAGTTTATTTTTTTAAATGAGCATCATTTCCAAATGAGATCAAACCTATTTAGTTATCTTCAGAATTAAACACTTACATTGTATTACTTTACCATTAAAGATGATAGTTGGAACAAATTGACAGAGTGAAAATCATAAAGTCCTTCATGAAATTTTTTTTTTTTTCCTCCTCTCCATAGTTTGTGTGATGGACTCAGCCAAATTAAATGGAAATGCTCAGTTTTTAACATAAGTTGGGAAAATGTGACCTGAGATAGCCCATTTTATCATGAGAGGACTATAAATGTGGTGCCCAAAACAAAATTCTCTCTGCAATCCTCCTCATCAGTTACAGAAATGCCTATTATGCCTATGCATGTCAATTAATTTGTAGCCTTTACTTGTCATGTTCATAATCAGTGATCATATCTGAAAATCAGTCACCAAATATTACATTCCATTTGTGACCTGCCAGGAGGTTCTGTATGAAGTTGTGATCATAGTCCCCATGATGTTGCCTCAAGTCAAGTCGATGTCTTGACTCACCACATTTAATGCTTCTTGATTTCTAAGCCTAACAGGTGCACTTTATCAAGATCACATGACATTTCTGATCATTGGGGGAGAATGTGCTGGGTGGCCAGGTCGTGGGGCCTCCTTAAGTATTGTTAAATTGTACAGATAAATGTGTGATATTTTTGACCACTACAACTGTTTTGTACTTTAATGCAGTTTGTGCTTGTCATTGTGACAAACCTAAATCTTGCCTCTGTTAATCTTTTATGCACATTGTTTAATCTTTTATGCACATTGTATTGTATCTGTATGCTCAGATATCTAGCCTGTCTCTTCCTGGTGTATCCTTTTAGAGAAAGGGAGGACAACTTTACATAAAGGTCATCAAAAATGAATGTGCTGAGATTTCTCCTTTTTTTTTCTTCTCTTTATTATGAAGTTCATTGCTTTAAAAATAGTGTTTTCCTGAGTTTTGTGATGCAAACAGCAGGCCTGAATAGGTCTATTTTGCTGGGCTTGCCCAGAGACTGTTAATCTGGAACAGAGCACGAGTCAGCATGTGGAGGGCAGCCTTCATATTTCCGCAGGTTGGGGTCTTCCTCTGCTGCAGATGTGTCTTCAACACACACACAGCGAACACCACTGGATTTTGCAGAGAAGAGCTTCCGTGGGACACCCTTCCAGTCTCTTACCACTCCTCCACTGAAGAGAAAAAGAATAAGTCAGTCCTCTGATGTGAGCCTCTCTTTATTGCAGGTAGGCAGTACATCACAACATTATTATTGTCATTTGCCCTATCAGCTTGTTAGCATTTGATCAGGCCTGAACAATTCCATACCTCCTGGTGGAGCACCAGACTCTTCCTCCCCTGGCGGCGCTCCACTCTGAGTTGCAGGCTGGGAAGCGCACCATTTCAGCTTCAGACTGGGCCTTGATTCGCCGGCCCTCTGCTAGTGATGCTTCTACTTGCAACAAGGCCTCTGTTGGCAGTCCAGTCTCGCTGTAGAACTGGCCTTCTACCAAACCTGAAATATGAGATATTTTTTCATAGTGAAGATGATGGGTGACCGTTTAGAGTGAGAAATTATTTGAAAAAGGTCAGTTATTTTTAAAACAATACACATCCATCAAGGGCTGATTCAAGACTGCACAGGCTGTGGAGGCACAATTTTAAGCTGCCCAGGTTTCCATTTCAAAACCCAGCATGCAACAAATGTAGAGAAAAAGCTGTGAGACCCTAACATCATCAGAAACAATGTAATCAGTTCAAAATCCTGCTTGTAAGCAATTCTAATTCTAAACTTAGGAAAAGCCACGTATGAAGGTCCAGCCATCACTAAGCTGTAAACAATATTCATGTTTATGAGCTGCTGCAAAGGGCAGGAGTCTTCAGGGCCCCAAAGATAATAAGGTCCCTAATGTAGTGCTGTTGAGAATCCCAAAAATTATACAGATGATGATGATGGCAAAAAAAATATATATCAACCCTGTAAAAACACTTAAATAATGTTGAACTGAACAGGATCAAGAGCATATGTGCAAAAACCAAAAGTTCAGATTAAAATAGCAGCCAAACACCACATACCTATAGCCTGATAGTCCCTCTGATAGAAGGCCAGCCAGTCATACAGGGCCACCAGCTGCAGGGGGGAGAGACTGGATACATCATCTGTCAGGCCACTTTCTGAGAAGTCTCCAGTGATGAAGGCTAGTGAGGCATCTTTGCCTGAAAAGACATACACACATTGATTGTACAGTACACTACAATACAAAGGATAATAATGCGAAAAGGCTGTTCTTATTGCAGTGAAATTGAGTTTTTCTGTTTGGGATTGTTGTGGGTGAGACTCTACATGACAGCACCTTTAACCTGCGCATTAAGATTAAGCACTAAAATATATATCTGAGGTTTAATACTGAGGGCTAACACAATAAGGACACTACAGGAGGAAGCGGGAATCACCTGCCATAAAGTGATAGGCACCACCTGGTCCATAGTGCTTGTGTCCCTTGTGTACATCAAAAACCTGCCCCATGATGGCCAGGTAAAGGCCCCTGCTGCCATCCTCCCCGTCGTACAGTGATAATTCATGCCTGCTCAGGAGCCGCACAGGGGTCGATTCATTGCCAAAATTAACGGACCAGTCGCGAGGAATGAACAACGCTGCCAACAACACAGATAAAAACGCCACCAAAACATAGCTTAGCATGTTTCTCATTCACTGCCGTCGGTATTTCAGGTATTTGCATCATTTCACATCCTTACAGCTGAAAAATAATGACACCGCAGGCGCTTCCGTGAACGGGAACAACACAGCGCATGTGCAGACTGAAAACGCACAGGACGTTCAGGCAGGTCGACGTACAGTACGTCAATGCGGTAGTAGTCAACGGCAGACTTCTAGCTGTAGGTGAACATAGGAGAGGTCTGACCGGCACAACCGTCCCTAAACTAACACCCTGTGGGCCGCAGAGATTTTCGGGGGGCCCTAAGTCGGTGAAACAAACATGGGGAACACAGAAAGCGGCTGCGGTGGAGGAAGTGGCGACGAGGAAGACATAGAAACGGAGAGTCCCGGCTTCGCGGAAGACAGTCCGGCCTCTGCGGCCACTGGCGGCGGTGTCGGAGGCGGTGGTGGCTCCGGTTCTGGAAGAAGCGGAAGGGGATCGAATAATCTGCCCGTGCCCACCGGTGGACCACCTAACCCCGGAGTCCTCTTAGAGCAAGTGAAACTGAGAGAAGCAGCTGCCCGGATTAGCGACTCAGGGGTCGCCATTCAGGAGTCTGTCCTGGCCGGGAATGAGGGTGTCCTGGTGCGGTGGCTGGAGGACCGGTTGAACCGAGGAGAAGAGTCTGTCAATGTGGAACAATTCTGTGAGATGCTGGAGAGCAGAGATGCCCCCAGAGATGAATGTGAAGAGGTATAAAGAAACAGAAAAGCGTGCCTCAGCGCAGTGAAACATTATGATTTGAAATGTGTCTCCCAGGAATGAGGGTAGTGAGGTATAACAGCTGATAGCTGTTGCCCTGCCCATTTATAATGAGTGATAAGTAAATATGATTGGCCATGAGAGGGGCAGACATGTTATCCTATAATCTCTTTTGTAATCTTAAACCAAGGAAATAAGCTGTCATCATGTCACCTTTGGTTTCCCAGTTTTATTGTCCCTGGCATTTCAGCTTTGGCCTCTTTGTTGCCCGTTGGCTGACATTTGTTGTTTAACCAAAGCTTGCAATTGAAGGGGTTAACAAATGAATGTGTACTTTATTCTGCCTTTGGCTTTGTGTGGCTAGACATGGAATGCCATTGCTATAGTTTAAAACCTACACACTTCATTGGTTACTTCAAAAATGAGCATTCAGATGAAAATCTACTACCTCACTTTTCAATGTCAAAGTATGACTTATTAAAAAGGCAGAACATATATATAACTCAATAAAAGGCAATAGAGTTAGGGCATAGGGAAACCAGTTGTCAGACAATTTCTTTAAGAGTTATATCCTTACAGGTTTTTGTGATGGTGTGCAGGAATGTTGGGGATTGTATTAGTATATAAAGTGTCACGATGTGTACTGTCTTTGTCCCCGCTGTCAGGCTTTTGGACAATTCGATGCAGAGGGGGATGGGGTGGTGGATGTAGAGAGCATGCTGGTTGCTCTGAAGAACTCCAATGGAGCTAATCTACAGGGAGAGCTGAGTCATGTGATAAGACAGCTACAGGCATGCTCCCTAACCCCAGGTATGGTGTGATTTGTTTACCAGGATGAACAAAGCCAATTGTATTTGGATAGGTATTGACCACCAGAAGACAGAGTAAAAGTTGTATCTGCTCTTTTCTTGTAATGTTTCCACAGGTTTTGTTGACATATTCTCCAAGACCAAAGACCGGTTAGGGGCACACGCCTCTAAGATCCTGAAATTCTTACACAGGAATCGTATTCCGAGCAGTGCCATCCCTTTCCCTATTTTAGAGGGCTACAACAGCATCTGCACCATGAGGTCCAGTGTGGTCCAGGACTTCTTGGAATTCCTTTTGCAGAAGGAGAAAGGTGAATACAAAAAATGGTTGTGGTTGGTCGTTTCTCCTTTGCATTTTAAGCATGTTGCCAGGAAAGAAATACACAGTAGATGTGCAGCCGTCTCCCTTTGCTGTACAACTTTGAGACAGTTGTACTAATCTGTGTTAGTTTCTTTCAGATTTAGATATCCAGTACAGAGCAGAGCTGGACCGTGATCCAGAGGTGGACAAGGTCAAGGTGGTCACACAGTGCTACAGCACAATAGAAGCTTCATCCAATGTTTCTGACATTTACAAGATGACAAATGGGGAAACTACATCTTTCTGGCAGTCAGACGGAAGTGCACGCTCACACTGGATTAGGTAATGTGTGACTGAGACCAAGACAGCTCATTGTCATCCACGCTCGATCCCTGATTGAGGAAGTTTTGGCCCATATGGATATAATCAATTTCTGTTTTCCAGATTGAAAATGAAACCAGATGTAGTTTTGAGACGACTGGCCATTGCTGTGGCTTCTAATGACCACAGCTACATGCCTCAGCTGGTCTCAGTTGCTGTGGGGAAAAACCGACGTTCCCTGCAGGAGATCAGAGATATCCGTATCCCCAGCAATGTCACAGGCTACGTAGCTCTCTTGGAGAATGCCAACATCACACACCCCTGTGAGTCACAACCTGTCAATCTGTCTACTCAGTTGTGTTCACTAATCTTGAGCTTTTGTGTTCCTTCACTGATGCTTGCTCATTAGCTCCCCTCCAGTGACAGCAGATCATGGTGTCAGCTACAGAAGTGCAAAGCTGGGTTCATAGATAGCTGAGTGGTTAAATGCCTCAGTTTTGAATCCTCAGACAAGCTGCAATTAGACAAGGTTTGAGGGGATCCAATCCAGCGGTCTGTGTTTTTTTTTTTGCCTCAGGTCTTGAAGGAGCATCTGTAGTGCCACCTACATGTCTCCTCAAAGTTGTCTAAGCACACAGAAATTATACTTTTTTTTCCTGGGAGATATGAATGAGTAATGGTAACTTCAAATGAGAATCGGAGGCAAGAAGAGCAAGAACAGTTAATCATTAGCAGAAGTTTCAGTAATGGTGACAAATTCAGCAATGTATTTTGAAAGAAAGTAATCATATGTTTTGCAGCAGTAACTATAGGCTGAATCAGTTGCAGCCTTGTGTTTTGTCAATAGCAATTTTTTGTGCTGCGAGTTACTTGTTTAGCTGATTACAATGAGCAAACAGAAATTTTTTATAAGTAATGCTTTATTTCTGGCTTCCTTAGTCAACATCTATTTTATATCCTTCTCATCTAAAAAGATGAATTTTTGCACAATGTATTCCATCAGTCTGCTAATTGCATTATCTCCCTACCAAACCCCAGACATCCAGATTAACATTAAGCGGTGCCTGAGCGATGGATGTGACACACGGATTCATGGCTTGAAGACTCTTGGCTATCAGATTACCAAGAGTAAAGAGGTGTCTGTTTCGGATGCTTCAGCCATCTGGTACCTGTCTCTTCTCACCTCCTTGGTCACTGCCTCCATGGAGACTAACCCTGCACTGGCTCAGACTGTCCTTCAAAGCACACAGTAAGACACAATACTTGCTTTTACATATGCATCTTAAAAAAGAGTGCAGCAGTCTTTTTAAGTAAGAAATGTGATGTCCCAGTTACTCTTGCACTGGGTCAAGTGTAGTGATTTGTCCAGTCAGTGTTTGTTTTTTGTGTGTTCTTCTCCTAGAAAAGCCTTACGGCACATGCCACCATTGTCCCTGACACCGTCATCCACAGAGTTCCCCAAGTTCTTTTCTTTGAACATCCTGGAGGAGGTGGATGGATTTCTGCTCAGGATAGCAGAGTAATGACCTGCAGAGATTACATCAGCACACTCACCGATCAATGCCACACAGGGCTCATAAATGCTGACATCATCCCAATGAAATCAGACTGAAACTGAAGTATTGATTGTGTGGAGCGATGACACACTATTTACTGTAAATCCTTCAGTGGTGTTTAGTATCTTTATCAACAGCAGCAGGAGAAACATAACTGAAATGATCTTGTCACTTGGTTATCAAATTATCATACATTATAAATCAATTATTTGTCTTTACTGATGTATTTTGCAGTAATATATTAACACTATTGGTATTGAGATGATTAATAAAACCCTCAATCAAATTTTTTCTAATGAGACCTTAAGATTTAGTTTGTGTAATTTCAAACATTTCGATTGTTGTAGTGGAAATAGTTTGTTTACACATTTTTTGGACCAAATGTAGATTTAATATAGACGCCAGAGTTGGCCGTTGATCTGTTAGAACCAGACTGTTGAGTCCACATTTCTCCCCCTTAAATTAGAATCAGGAGAAGGTTATGGATTATTGAATGGATATTCATTGAAATGATTTTGCAAATAATCAGAATGAGCCCAGTGTTATACTGGGCATGTAACCGCTATATTAAGGTTGACTTGAAAAAAGGTAAACCTTTCTTCTAAGATGTGATTCTGACCATACATGGATATATACTTAGCTGTCACTCTGAAATAGAGACAAAATAATTATTTAATATGATTAAGTGTACACCAAAACTAATTTACTTTTGTTTCTTTGCAGCTGCTGTGTGAGTCCTGATGCAGAACTGACACTCCTGGCCTTCGCTCTGGCCAGAGGCAGTGTTGCAAAAGTGCTCCAGGCCCTGTCCTGCATCAGCGATCATTTAGAGGCCGAGTACAAGGCCTCCTCCCTCATCGTATCTATGGCCTCGGTTAGGCTGCGACTTCTCTATCGCAATGGTAACGTGACCAACCCTCCTTTACTCTCACTCACACAAGGACATTTGAAACCGTAGACCTGGGAGAGAAAGTGCTTGGCAGACAAGGAGCAGATGCATTAGTAAACTGCTAATTCTGTTACAAAGTTGCAGCTCAGTGTGGTGTTCATAGCTTCTCTGTATAGGAATGAAATTTTAACCTATTTGGCAAATGATCAAATGATGTTGTTATTTAAAATAAACTCATCAATCATAATGACTGATGCATTGAATGACTGTTGCATTGCAGGGAAGCCCCTTCAGCTGCACCTACAGGCCTGTGATGTAAAGAGTAAAGAGGAGAAATCAGGACCAGAGAACATGCTCACAGAATCATCCACTGGAGATGGTACAATTGAGACCACTGGCAATTCATCTTCACTTTCAGTACAGTATGAACATGACCCTAAGTTTAACTGAATCTCTGTTCATCTTCAGGTTTTCTCACAGAGAGTGGCAGAAAGAAAGCCAGTGTGATCCTGTCGACAGAGGATCAGAGCAATTTCCAGGTCACTCAGATGAAAATCAAGGTGAGCCACTTTATGATGTCACCGAATCTGTGATAACATTGACAGCGACAGAGGATTACTGTACATAACCTTTGCTCTCTGGTTTGTGTGATAAGGTGCGAAAAGGAGCCATTGGTGCAAAATGTGGCTTGGTGTTTGCTTACAAGGAGGAAGACCCTTTTGATGCAGAGAAACATTTCAAGAGGTTCAAAAAGTATGACACATGGGACTACAAAGACTACAAAGAGTTTGTACAAGACAAGTAAGGATCCATCAGTAACTGTTGTAGTTGTAGTATAGTTTTATGCTCTTTTGTGTTTATGATTCTAATGTTTAAATTTATATGTTGAGAAACCTTTAATAAACAAATATTAGCAAATAAGTACAGAAGAGTACATGTTGCTAAATATGTTATTAGGACACTGTAGCACTTCAGTGAACTGTCCGGTATAGGAAGCTTGCAGTAGACACTAGTTTCCTTGTGTGGTGGATACCCCTCAGCACTGTGGGGGTCTGCCTTAGTTGTTTATGTGAATGGCTGACACACCACTCTGTCACCTGACCTGCAGTGTGAGGATTCCAACACAGTCTGAGGACGAGCCAATTGGCTGGTTTGAGCTTGAGGAGGACTGGAACGATGTGGAGATCAAACTGCAGCAGTGTCGTGTTGCAAAGGTACATATTGCCTCAAGTGAAAACTAAGACAAACTGTTTTAGTTAGCCCTCTTTAATCATTTAAACTTAATAATTTAACATTTGTATTTTCTATCTAACCCTTAGAATTAGAATATATATATATATATATATATATACACACACACACACACATATAGTTGATATTAACTGTGTATCCAAATCATGTCACAGTGCAGCTTATCAAGTGTCATATCTTTACAATAAACATGAGCACTGCAGTTTGTTTTGAGTCATTCCTGTCATGCTGTGGTAAATACTCACCGGCGCACCATGCGTATAAATCTGCAGCAGAAAATTGTCCCCAACAAATGCACCATTTCCCCCTGTTTGAGTAAAGTTTGCTAAAAACTACAGTGCCTAGCTGTCTTAGGAAAAGATTTAATCCCTTTTAATCGTGAAAGCACACGCTTTGGAACAGTTTGTAAAGAATTTGATCTTCAGTAGGAACCTCTGTCTCCCTGTCTTCCCAGTTCCTGATGGTGAAATTCCTCTGCGCCAGGCAGGACTCTGCAGAGCGCCTTGGTGTGCAGTCCATCAGCTTCAGTGGCTACCTGTGCCCTGGGACAGAGAGGCTGGGAGACCTGGATGACCTCAGTCCAGAGGGAGACAGGGTCAACCATGATGCTGTCACTGGCCTTTGTCTTCTTAACAAGACTCTATTCTTCATTCAGCAGCTCACGCGAGACACGGTAACTACTGATCACTGCCTAAAGGTAGTACAGTATGTACATTATTTAAATATCATTAACATTAGTCATATACAGCATGTTGATTAGAATGAGTACTATTAAATGCTGCAGTTCTGTAGGAGAAAATATTGGAAGGGCTAGAGTTTATGCTACATAATATATTTAGTACTAATAATTTCATGGGACAATGGGGCATTTTTTTCTTCTTCAAAATTAGCTTGCATCAAGCAGCAAATAAAGTGGAGATCAAGTAGAAACATCCGCTTTTTGACAGGAAATGAGAAAAATTAACACTTAACAATCCACTGGCCTGAAATGGAGACTATGCTGTGACTATGCTCTTGACTATACTGTTGTGTTGTACCAAAGTAGTATTTTTGATTTTCTGACTAACCTACAGATGTGTGTGAATTTCTTTACTTAAATTCTTTCACTTTCACTACATTCATCAACTTGTTGGTGAAGAGTTTCTGTTCACTCATGGCCATTAGCAGACATTGCAACATCTTACAGTATTGCTGCTCCTGTGAGTGAATGAGTGCTTCATCTACAACCAAACATTTCCTTTTATATTGTTGAGCACTGTCAGACAGTTGGCTTTCTGTTTCTTCAGGATGCATCACACTTTAAGCAGAAGTACCTTCTGGACTTTGGTGGTCTCAACCTCAACCTCTTCTGGAATTTCTACAGTAAACTCAGGCAGATGTGAGTGACAATACAGTGTGTCCATACACTCATCACAGCAATAATATACATTTTGAGTGATCGGGCTCTTAGTAGTCAGTAGGAAAAATTCAGACTTATTAAGGTCTCACCTGTAATCTAGCATGTCTTTGTCTCAGTGAGGGAGAGGAGGTGTTGAAGAGCAGAGTTCTGCTGCTCCAGTTGATGCAGAACTGTTTCCCCATGCTGCCCAACCCACTGGAATCTCAGGGCCCAGAGGAGAGCAGAGGGCCAGACGAGGGAGCCACAGCAGCTTGTCCATCCACATCCAGCAATGAAGGGCCTCTAAATGACTCTGTCAGGGCTGTGTGGGAACTATACACTCACCTCTGCCACAGTAAGAACCTATCAGCTTAAAGGTTACATTTCTCTGAGAGAGTCAGAGATTCATTGGACAGTAGAAGCTTTCATGATTGATTTGTGAGAAATGTATGTGGTAATAATATTTCTGTTTTTAGTTGTGGATGGTCCGGAGGGTGAAACATTAGTGGAAAAAGCTTTGCACAAAGAAGCAGTCAAAGCCATTCTCAATGGAGCTGCTGTTTTCTTCCCTGATAAACACATGAGACGGGACAGACTCTTCCACATGATGGTGAGTTTATAAAAACAGTAGTAATAATGATAACAAAAACATTCTAAAAATAATAATAATAATCATGACGATATTATATTTTAACCATTTCCAGAAAAATATCACAGAAGAGGATCAGCCAGAGTCAGTAAAGGTGACATTTGAATCACTTTGTAATTACTTCAGGTAAGCATATTGTATCTATATATTTATATAAACACATCATCATATGCTCACGCACTCAGTAACGTGTGTCTCCTCTCCACAGTGACCAGGATCCAAGTGGCCTTCTCATGCTCCCACCTAAAGGAGCTCCCTCGGACTTTGACATCAGCCCCATACTGTCAGTCATGGAGACGCTGCTACTGGTGGCAACAAGAGAGGTGAGACATCTGTCACACGCAAGATGTCTCCACTGTATCATCATGTCATTTATCATTTATTAGCAGCCTTATCTGTGTCTTCAGGTCTCAGTGTGTAATTGCATGTTTCTATCTACTTTTCTAATGTTTATCCTTGTTCATCATATCTCTCATCTCTCAGTGTGAAGTCATGATGGTGGATGAGAGTAGTGGCGCCAGCAGGACAGTATTACTGTCCTTGTTCTGGGCACTGCAGGGTAGTCTGCTCTCCTGGTGCTACCTGCAGCTCAAAGGAGGAGCTTCCACAGCTATGGAGCTGGCAAGAGACATCCTGCTAAAATGTGAGATACAGTGACAATGTTGCATTGCTGAGGTTCTTACTTTTTCTGCTCCATATTTTCAGGGTTAGACTTACAGATATGGACAATATAACAAGAGTATGCAGCCTGATAATGATCAATCAAGTGTGATTTGAGTAGAAATGCTGGATAAAATTCATCTTATATTGAAGAAGAATGGATGTAAAAATGTTTTATTTCAATTTTCTGTCTAGATGTGGACCAATTCCTGGGAAACATCAAGACCATCCTTGGTTCCCTGCTGGAGAGATACACTGATGCTGAAATCACTGACAAGCTAGGCAGCTCCATCCTAGCCACAGTTTTCAGACAACTGGTAATACACCTGTGATTTTGAATTGCTGTTGCTTGAATTGTAGAGTTGACCACATTGATTGAATGGGATTAATATTTATTCTGGTCCTGGCAGATGATTTTCCTCCTGGAGCTGTGCTCTTTGGATATCCCTCACAGTGTGTTGCTGAAGAGCTTCTCCTCTCTGGTCATGCTACTCAAAAGCCTGTCCAGTGACACTGGAGACATCTTTTCAAAGGTTAGTCTACTGACATCTATGCACCTGAATTTATAGAGTGTTCAATCCCACTGTGTGATTATGAGTGGAAAGGTGAAAGTGTAGGGAGTGGGGAGGGTTGTAAAGTCCAGCAATACTAATACTAATACTACTGTAACCAGTGGGTACGGTAGTATTACGTCATTACAAGTAAAAGCCCAGGCAATAAAAATAGAATTTAGGTTAAATTGTGTGAATAATATTAGTAAAATGTATTTAAAGTATCAAAAGTAACTATAATATAAAAATATAAGTATACTAACAGAAATGGCCTTTGTGACTGTAACAGTCAGTCACACCAAAGTCTGAGACCAGTTTTCCATTTACCTAAATAGGAAATGGTTCAGACTTCTGTATATAGGCTATTATAGGATTATTATTACCAATGTAGTCATGTTTAAGTAGCATATTATTGTTTTTCCTGAAAGAGCTGCAGCTAATTTGAACTATTTCATATACAGTTGACTTGATTGACCTATTTACCTCAGTTTATAAAATATAAATGCAGTGCACTAAAATGCACAATATTTCCCTCTGAGCTGTAGTAGAGTAGAAGTATAAAGAAGCTTAACATAGAAACACTAAAGTAAAATATCTCAACTTTAAATAAAGTAGTTCAGTAAATATATTTAGTTGCTTTCTGCCACTAATGATGACTATTAACTTCACACCACCTTGCTGTTAGGTGGATCAGGAGAGCTGGCACCAGCCCCAGCAGCCAGTGGTGCTGAGGACCTGGAACATGGAGTCCCCTCACAATTATGAGAACAGCCGCCATGAGACCAGCATCTTTGCCTGTCCTGGTGCTACCTCCTTTGACGTGGAGTTTGATGAACGCTGTGAGACAGAGAAAAGGTGATCTATGTAAAATATTTAAATGCCTTTCATTCCCAGCGAGGGTTTTACTTACCCACCCTCTATGCTTTTGATATTTACAGATACGACTACCTAGAATTCACAGATTCTAGAGGTGGCAAGGTCCGCTATGATATGAAAGTTGGAACTGAGAAGTGGCCAAAGGTAGAATAAAACCACTGAATGATCTCCACATGAAACACTGTTTTTGTCTAATGTCTTGACACTGTCTGTTGGTTTTCTTTGCTCCTTCAGAAAGTGACGTTTGACGCTGGCCCTCAGCTCCAGTTCCTCTTTCACTCTGATAGTAGTAATAACGAGTGGGGCTACAAGTTCAATGTGACGGCTCTGGGTCTGCCTGACATCACCATTTCCTGGATGTCAGACTTGCAGTTGCTGGTGGCTCGTCTGATGGGTCGTCTTGCATCCAGAACTCTGGCACTTAAATCCCCTCATGGTAAAACTATTTTCCACAAACTTTACTCAAGAAAAGCCTGTGTTCTAAGGTGTAAGAGCATTTCTCATTGTGTACATTTGCTTTCTACTCTAGAGACACGCACGGTTAAGGAGCTTCCATCAGGGAAAATGTCCCATGTTCAGTCTTCACCATTATGGAAACCCATCCTGCGACACGGGTTGTGTGAAACAAGGGAGACGAATCAGACTAAAACATCCACAGACCAGGTATGGTCAAGCCTGCTTAAATCAGTCACCATTCAAAGAATTAAATCATTGCATTACCTAATGACTTGAACTGGTAAATATTGTTCCACTACCTTGTTGTCTCTGTGTGATAGACAAATACATGGTCTCTTGATGAGCTAATGAGCTTCTTGGAGGACTTTGCCCGTTGGAACCCCTCACAGGAACCGACAGACAGTAGAACAGAGCTGATGAGGAAACTCATGCAGTCCTGTAGAAAACAGACAGCGAGGAACGAGATAGCCACTGGGTCAAAGACAGACCAAGCTGTGAATGCCATTTGGGCAACCATGGTGTACCACACACCAGCACTCAGCCATGCCCTGAAGAACTATGGTAATGCTTGGCTATGATCACAGAGGAAAGCTGTTTTTAATATTTTTTGATTAAGCTGGTTGACTCACTTTTTTGGCCCTTTCCCTTCTGTTTTGTCTGTAAATGAGTAGTCAATCAGGACTGCAAATCCTGTCTCAATGAAGAGTTTGTGCAGGTGCACTCACTCGCTGAAAGCATCAGAACATGGATGGTGAGTTGCAGGATTCATTATTCTGTGGGAAACCTGCTGATGAAATTATATGATTGTGTTACTGAACTTTTATCCTGATGACATCTTTACTTCTTGCCAGCTGGAGATGAAGCAGAGATACCTAGTTGGAAAAATGAATGTTCCTGATGAGAAGGAAGGGGTTCCTGATGAGGTTACTATGGAGACATTAGGTGAGGACTCCAGAAATTTAAAGCCAAATCCCACCTTTTTTCACCATCTCTGTTGTATCCTGAATTCTATTTTGCTGACTTCTGTTATTTTGATTTTCTATAGCTGAGATGTGTATTGAGAAGAGCCTCTTGCTGTTCAGATTTGCCCCTTGTGGAGTAACGTGGCACGACAGTGAATCTCTCAAAGCTGCAGAGGGCAGCATCGCTCCACTCCTCCGCTCAAGTTCGATCTCAGAAGGGGACTTCCAGGCCAGCTCCTCTCTGGGACCACAGGCTGCAGGGGCTGAGGAGGGCAGTGATGCCAGGGGAGGACAAAACAAGTCTCCCAGTGCTCAAACTCAAAACTCATCTGCTTGTGGACACAGCAGGCGAGGCCACAGAGGCTCTACAGAGAGCCTCTCATCTCAGCAAGGGGAGCCAGCCTCACCCTCTGCCTTCCCCCGCAAACCCCCATTCAGTCGGGCACGCCTACGCCTCCTCTCCTGTCGATCTATAGAAGAGCCCCGCATGGCACCCTCTGTCAAGGATCGCTTCCCAATTCTCAAACATATCCTAAACTTTATTAGGGACCAGGCTCTCACAACAACAAGGTTACTAACCTCCAGCCTTCTATTTTGCATTTTGCAGTTGTGTAATTTGTGCCATACAGGGTTAAGTAATCGGGTTCTTCTCCATGTAGCATTCTGCAGACTCTCTCCCTGAACAAAGCCCAGGCTCTGAGTGTGTGCAAGGTCCTGGAGATGGTTCAGCAGTGTTTGCAGTCCCTGGGAAAGCCACACCTCTTCCAAGCCCCCTGCATCCTGTTTTTACAGGAGCTGCTGGCATGCCAGAAAGACTTCACCAGGTACAGCTCTAGCAAATTGTTTCAGTGCGACAACAGTTACTTTTACATGGTGTAGCTGAGCTGATTAAATATTTGTTAAATAGTATTATTCCATAGTGCATAAAGACTGAAATGGTAAAAAGGGGGTCATAATTATGTTTGAATAGATTGATTTGACCTCTTCTCTTGGTGACAATATTGAAGTATCTTTGATTGTTAATATTTACTCATATCACTTTGACAGCAAATAGCAGGGACATTTTGACAAGAAAATACATTTTGAGAAGATTTACAACTGTGCAGTCATATTTCAGGAGGACTGTCTTTTGCTTTGTCTTTTTTAGTTATTTCTCTCAGTTGTCAGACAGCGGACAGAAGCTTGGAGCGGAAGTGAGGCGTTCCTACCATCACTTGGTGCTCATGCTTGTAGAGGCAGTACAAGGCTTCAGCAGCCTCACTGAGAAGTAAGTCCTCTACTGTGTTTATCCTTAACTACATGAGCAGAAATTAAAAAGTCATTGCAGCAGTGACTAGTGTAATTAAGATAAGTGTGTGTGGTGTAACCTGACCTTTGTCACTACTCTCCAGAGCCCTGCTACCAGCCCTATCATGTGTGCAGACCTGCTTGTTGCACCTTCTAGACATGAGCTGGGAGGTACACGACCTTCCTCTCTTCCTGAACATCAAGCTTCCTGAACTCCTGCTCAGCATGTCCCAGGAGAACATCAGTGTTCATGACATTGCCATCAGGTAATATCAGACCCACAACAGAAAATAAAGTACATCACAGTGGAAAAGAATTGCTTTCCTATAGATAATATTGCTAAGGAAAAAACAACTTTTATAAGATTTTAAACATTGTCACAGCCACTAAAATTGAAGAGATGATTCATTCTTGCTGTGGTTTAAATTCAACTTCAGTCAATGGACAGAGGAAGATGAAATTGCAGACTACAAGAAAAACCAGGAGTGGATGGATGAGTGTATGGACGGGATGTTTGAGAAATGGTATGACAAAATCGAAGAGGAAGACTCCATGGAAGACAGGAGGAAGGTAATGTACATCACAGTGCTTAAAAGACATAAAAGTGCAATCATTAGCAAATTATTAAAATTGTCTCTTGTCAAAGCTGTCCAGGGAAACAAATGGCACTTACTGTTTAACCTGACTGGCCCCAAGTGCTTTTCTTCTCTGTTTTCTTTCATGTGCATCCCAGTAATAGAGCAGATGTAGCCCTGAATGTAATGCATTTACAGACAACATGCATCCTTACACCCTGTCATTTTAAAAAAGATGTTATAATATCCATGGATATGTCTATCTGTCATCAAGGTCATAACAAAGCTTTACAAAAGCATCCCATTAAAATGTGTATATCTGTTCAACAAGACAAATCAAAACACACATTCACACAATAATGGTTAAGACTAAGGGAGATACTTCAATATGTATTTCCTGTCATGTTTTGACCCGATCCAAAAACCCTTCTGACTTAAATGATGTTGGTGTGTGATGAAAGTTCAATAGGCTGTAGATGAGTAAGTACTTCTAAGTATGTTGTTGAACTAGAATCTGTACCAAGATTTTCTCAGCAGGGAGGAGGGTTTGATTATAATGCCGTGTAAATAAAACCTACCTGGTCCTTTCCACAGATGCACATGTTCATCGCACGTTATTGTGACCTGCTCAATGTGGTCATCTCCTGTGACGGCTGTGAGAGGATGGCACCTTGGCACCGCTACCGATGTCTCCAGTGCATGGACATGGACCTCTGCAAGACCTGCTTCCTCAGTGAGCTCATACACTGCTCTTCACTACTCGCACAGTCACACAGGAGTATCTGTTAGCTCAGAGTTTAGGCTCAGAGTTTAGGCAAACAACTGCAGTCATTATAAGTTTGATGAAATATTGAGAGCAAATCTAACTGTGGATGCGTGTTTTTAACTAGGCGGAGCCAAGCCTGAAGGCCATGAGGATGACCATGAGATGGTGAACATGGAATATGCCTGCGACCATTGCCAGGGTCTCATTGTAGGCAGCAGGATCAACTGCAACGTGTGTGAAGACTTTGATCTGTGCTTTGGTTGCTACAATGCTAAGAAGTATCCTGACAGGTGACATGTTTGAAGCTTAATCTTATGCTGTTAGAACACACTTATTTTTTCCATGGTTTGTTGCCATTAGTTATTAACTCAATGATTTAAAAAAACAAAAAAATCCAATCTGTAGCCATCTGCCCACCCATCGGATCACAGTGTACCCTATGGTGACCATACGAATCAGTGACCGTCACCGCTTGATCCAGCCCTACATCCACAACTATTCCTGGCTGCTGTTTGCTGCTTTGGCCCTGTACACATCAGAACTGAACAGTGAGAAGCAGATGGAGGGAGAGTCGTTGGACAGCAACACTCTGAGCCAGGCTGCGGCCCTGCAGACACGCTGCTCCCAACTCATCACTGATTGTTTGCTTAAGGGGCAAACTGGAAAAGGTAAGTCCAAATCAGAATTTTATTTTAAAAGTAATAATTCAAGAGCTAGACTGGCTCTGTATAAAGTTAAACATATAAAGCAATAGCATGGATTGACTGTTTCATAGCTGGGAGAACTTGCACTGTTCTCCTGGCAACCTTACACTGATTGGTATTGATCTTCTCATGTAATTCTTGGCGAGAAAAATAAAACACTGTCCTTGGAGGAGGATAAGTTGCCTCTATCCATTCATTTGCACAGAGTTGTTAAAGGGCATTGTGCCATTGTTAATTTATTACATTCAAATTCTTCAAACCTCTATTCATGCTGTTTTCCGTGTAGGTCTACGTTCCTCAGCTTTGCTCGCTCTGCTGTCCTCCAATGAATCAGCTTCTGATAGTGAGCTGTGTCCAGTCTCTCTGGAGTCCTCTCAGGAGCTCAGTACAGCCACTGACACCTCCTCTCTCCCTGGCAGCACTGCTGCGATCTGCTCCCCATCATCTCCCAGGGACAAGGTGAGCAACAGGAGTCATGTTAGAAAATAATGTGGAGACTGATTGATCTCTGTTGGGTCATCAGAATGGGTCATTAGAGCAGATATTTGTACTGTACACATCTACATCTACACATTTATCTCTCATCTCTGAAAAGTGTGGATCAGCAGGTTACAATCTCGCATTCTTAGAAAAACATGCCTGGGAATATTTTAGTTGATACAAACATACTTAGAGATACATGCATGTGGGCACCTCTGGGGAAATGATACATGTTGCTGATTTTTGAAGTGATAATTAGTAAATACAGGCTCTGCAGGAAATGTTCAAATGTTAATGCACTGTAACTACTAGGTTTATTTCATGAACCTCATCAGTAATTCATCATCAGCATGTTCAAAAGTTTATGGCACCCTACTTAGTAACCCCCCTTTGGGAAATATCACAGCTTGCAAATGCTGTTTGTAGCAGCAAGACTGTATCTGTGTTTGATTTAGATTGTCAGCCACTCTTCCTGCAGATCACTTCAGATTCAGACATACGTTGAGACTGTCTTACACAACCTTGCACAGCATGTGTTTGTTGAAGTAGTTCTTGGTGGATTGAGAGGTCTGCTTTGGATCATTGTCCTGTTTCCGAAGCCAGTCTCTGTTCATTTTCAATTTCTTGACTGACTGCAGGACATTTGCACCCAGAGTTTGCTGATATTAAGTGGGACGCATTCCTCCCTTTTTCTTTGCAACATGCTTCGCAGACTTCAGACACTGATATTTGTGAAGAGGTCAGACATTTGGTTTCTGTCTGATGTCTCTTCCATATAGACCATGTAGAACAGTGCACCACCTCTCCTGTGCCATTTACCTGCAGTTCCTCTGCAGTCATCTGGAGGTTTTGCTTTGCCTTTCTGCCCAGCAGACATTTAATTTTATGTGAATGTTTTCTTGGTCTCCTGGATTTTGTCTTGACTTGAACAGTTCCCCTTAACAGCCGTCTCTTAATGACATGTCGGACAGTGGAAATTTCAAGCTGGAAGCACTTTGATATCATTTTATAGCCTCCCCTGCTGTAAGCATCAGTTGGCTTCATTTTCTTTGCTTTGTTTGTTGCTGGAGCCTGTGGTTGTTTGGTGTTACCACAATGTTTGAAGAATCACATAGTTTATCATCTCTGGAAATTCATAATGAGTCAATTAAAGCCTAACAAGCTAATGAAGGTCTGAGTGTGTTACATTTGAAAGTGTTCCCAAACTTTTGCACGTCAATTTTTTTTTTTTTTTTTTTTTGAGTTCATGAAAAAAAAGAATGAAAGGAAGAAATTTTTAAGATGTGTGCTGAAGGGTTTATAGTCACTTATTTTCACATCAGAAACAACAAAAAAAATCTAATTCCCCCTGGGGAGCCCAGACTTTTTCATGCAAATGTATCAAGCCTGGATGATACAGTGTATAGTAATGTAACATTAAGAGCTCTCATTGTTGGACTGTCAATATACTGGATTGTCATTATCTTTTCACCACCAGAGAAAACCATCAGGTAAGGAGAAAAAAGCAAAGGAGGTGGGCTCTCCTCCCCCAGAGGTGATGTCACCCCCAAGTATTGGAGAAGGAGAGAAAAGGAAACTAGTTACTCAAGACACCCTGGATTCCCCAAGTCTCAGCCAAACACCTTCTGTGTCCAGCGAGGACCCCCTCTCTCCTGTGGTTCGACGTAAGTACTGAGATTACCTCCACCATTACCACAGTGGTGGTTGTGACTGACCTTACCTGACTGGATCAACCTTTTTTTCTCAGCTTCAGAATCTGGACCTGGAACAGTCAACTCCCCATCAGACGTTGTCAAGGAGACCAATGAGAGGCTTCCTCAGGTTCCCCTGCAGGAGCATGTGTTTTCAGAGTGCTCCAGAGAGAGGATCCTGGGACTACTAGCAGCCATGTTACCACCAGCCAAACCAGTAATGTCAAAGCAAAGACCAGTTTTTTGGGTTGTGACTCTATGTAGGGTGAGACACTGAAGAAATAGTTTTATAATTTAGGCTTATAGACTTTCTTTTATGCTGAGACTTGATGAGAAGATAAATACTGCTCACACCTGGACATCAAATATGAAGCTATAGCCAGCAGCCAGTTAGCAAAGCATATGGAAAATGGCCAACCTGGGTCTATTGACAGGTAACAAAATCTGCTTACCAGCACCTCTAAATCTCACTAATTAACATGTTATATCTCATTTGTTTAATCTGTACAAAAACCAATGTGTGAAAACAACAAGTTGTAGTTTTATGTTGGATTGTGTGCCTTGTTATTTATTGGCTGGACACACTGACTTTCCTACAGTCCTATGTTGGGGTTACCTAGGGTCAATAAGCAAAGACTCCAGGAAGTTACTGCACCTGTCTATGAAATAGACCTGCACTTAACCCCTTCATAAATCCTATCTGGCTGCTGGCTGTTGCTTCATATTTAATGGACAAATATGAGAGTGAAATTAATGTTCTCACATAACTCTCAGCAACAAACCCAAAATGTCACACTATTCCTTGAAGGACTTACTCGAATGACCCATTTAAAATATAACATAACATTTATGATACGAAAAACACTACTAACACTTTGTAAAGTTAAAACACTCAATTATTGTGTAGCCAACATACACACCTGCTCCTGAAATGTTCACTAAACAATATTGTACCAATATAAACTTTAAAAAAATGTATCTAGAAATAACATTTACATCTTCCTTGTATCCTCAGGGCATCACCCTGTCTCTTCCCAGTCTGAGCTCCATCCTACCCCAGCTTTTCAGGGCAGTCATTTCCAACGCTGGCTCTCTCAACGAGACCTACCACCTCACCCTGGGACTACTGGGTCAGCTTCTGCTCCGAATCCCTCCACTGGAGGCCGACGCTGCCGTCACAGAAGCCTTGGCTGAAAAATATGAGCTACTGACACAAGGAGAAGCAGCCACTTCAGACACTGAGGGTTGGAGGACCACTCAGCTGCTTTTCAGTCTAGGAGCAGTCTGTTTAGACAGGTAAAACAAAAAAGACATCATGATATCAGGGATTTTTCAGGGACACAGCTGCAGATATTAGTACTTTGGGGGCAGCTCCGTACTTGCATGCAGATTTTAGCAAATACAGAATCACTATTTTCCTACCTTCAGTTTCAAATATGGAAATAAAATTACATACCTTTTTTTATTTTTTATTTGGTCAATATGGCTCCGGTTTTATCATTATCAATGTTGTGTGGTTTATATTTTGTAAAGTCACACAATAAAAATAGTTTGATCTTGCTGCATTTGCTCCATCTTTAACACTATGTATAATAGTTAATATAACTAAATGTTTAATAAAGGGGCCATTTTTTGTTTGTTAGTTAGTTGTGTGTATATAAGACATGATGGCCTTTGTTGCAATTTCTTTGTTATCATATTGTCTCCATTCACACCATAATGTAATAAGTAAGTGATGTATGTAAAACTGCCACAAGTCTCAGCTTAGATCTTATTTCTCAGAAAGGTATTTTTCCAGATATTTCTGCAGATGTGAAAAGTGTTTCTCTTCATCTCTTGTGCAGCCGTATTGGTCTGGACTGGGCGTGCACGGTTGCAGATATTTTACACAGTCTGAATGCCTGTCCTGAGTGGAGCAGAGTCATTGCTGCCTTCACTGATCACTGCATTCAGCAGCTGCCACAAATTCTTAAACGCACCAACCTCTTCACCCTGCTGGTGCTGGTGGGCTTCCCCGAGGTGGGTAGAATACATACTGCGGCATAGGGTTGTACACTGTTTCCTGTCTTTTTAAACCTTTTGTGAATCCTTGTGTGTGTCTGTCAGGTCCTGTGCGTGGGCACTCAGACGGTGTTTATTGACAACGCCAATGAACAGCACAACATGATCTTGCTCAAACACTTCACAGAAAAGAACCATGCTGCAGTGGTGGACGTCAAGACGCGCAAGAGGAAAACAGGTTAGTGCAGTATTAGCACAACAAACAACATTGCTAGTGTTCAGGAATAAACATGGGATTAACCCTGTGTGTGCTTTCCCTTCTCCCACAGTGAAGGACTACCAGCTCATCCAGTCTCAGGATTCAACAACAGCCAGCCTCCCAGGGCAGGCAGAGGGCCAGGGATCTTCAAAGACACTGCTCAGCCGCTACCTGAGCAATTTCACCTCTATCATCAGCCACCTGCTGCAGACCAGTCAGGACAATGGCTCTCCTGATGCTGTGGAGGCTTCCTGGGTCCTGTCCCTGGCTCTTAAAGGCCTCTACAACACACTCAAGGTACCTTTTGAACTAGGAATTTGCAGTAGTGTTGTGGTAATATATTTCATTCCCACTCCAAAATTTTACACAACTGAATTGGTGGTGATATCTGAAACTGACATATGAACTGCTGTAGGTAACATAAAAGCAATCCAGAGGTAGTTTTACCCCATCTTGTGTTGTTGTTGTCATATGTAGAAGCACGGGGTGGAGCAAGCTCAGGAGGCCATCCAACAGTCAGGACTGACCCAGCTGCTGGTGAGGAAGTGCAGCAAGGGCACAGGCTTCAGCAAGCTGTGGTTGCTGCGAGATCTAGAGATCCTCTCCATCATGCTTTACTCCTCTAAGAGGGAGATCCACTCCATGGCCCAGGACCCTGAGCGCGACCAAAGAGAGCAGGACAAGGAGCATGACTCAGACCACTCCAGCTGCTGCGCTGACGACACCGATGTCAACAGGCCTGACCCCTTAGAGGGTCTCGACGAAGAGACAAAGATTTGCTTTCAGGTGATGAGGGATCCTACTCATAATGTATATTTAGCCAAATATAATATACAAGTAATCTTATTAATCTTAAGTCTTTCTGCATCACAGATCACCCATGATGCCTTAAACGCCCCTCTGCCAATCCTGCGGGCCATGTATGAGTTACAGATGAAGAGAACTGACTCTTTCTTCCTTGAGGTGCAGAAGAGGTCAGATTCAACTTCCATATAGAGAATTTCTTTCTAAAAAACTATGGAATTTCTTTTATTATAGTGTATTTTCTCATATATGCCTCACTTTTTGTGTCACTTTCAGATTTGATGGAGAAGAGATAAAAACAGATGAGACAATCCGCACACTTGCTCAGAAGTGGCAGCCCACCAGGCGGCCTCGGTCTGAGGAGAGGAACACGAAGGCTGTGGACACTGACATGATTGTAGTGTCTTGGGTGGTGAGTTTTTAAAAACTATTTTAAACAGCAAACACTATACATAGCTAAAGATATTACACAGGTTTACTGGCTGTTGAGGAACAACTATTTTTGTAATATTTATACTACTAAGTGTGATAAAAAAGAGATACAATAACAGCAAGAGGAAGTTTTCTTATATATGCCCATCATTGCTGTCCACCCACAGTCTAAACCCAGTCACTGTGAAAAGGCCACAGAGGAGCTGAACATAGTAGCCCAGAAGCTCATCACCAATTCAGAGACCGACTTGCAGCTCAGCTACGCCAAACAGAGGCGCACCAAAAGCTCAGCTCTTTTGCACAAGGAACTGGATGTGCGCAGCAATCGTGCAGTTCGTCAGTATCTGGTGAAGGTCAACCAGGCCATCGCAACACTGTATGCCCGCCATGTGCTGGCCTCGCTGCTGGCTGACTGGCCTGTGGAGGCTGCATTGAGTGAGGAGGCCCTGGAACTGAATGGTGACTCACACATGGCCTACATCCTGGACATGTTAATGCAGCTGGAGGAGAGGCCACTGTGGGAGAAGGTAGGCAAAAGAGAGGAGCATGTTAGTGTTGTTTTCCCATTGGGAAATGTGTTTGTTTTAATGCAAAGGTGCATATGTTATGCATTAGAAGTGAGGATTAACAACATTGTGATATTCTGTTCATGATCAGATTCTCCAGAGGGTACTGAAGGGCTGCAGCCAGAGTATGCTGTGCAGTCTGTCTCTCACTGCTTGCCAGTTCATGGAGGAGCCAGGTATGGCCGTGCAGGTCAGAGAGTCCAAACACCCATATGACAACAACACCAACTTTGAGGTGGGTGAATCACATTTTTGTCATCAGCAACCATAATTGAAGTTTTTTTTAATGTCCTCTCATTCATCATGTTTCCTCTCAAAAACAGCCTTTGAGTTGGCTACAGAGTCTATGCTGTGTGATTACTATGGCTATTCGTAAATTAATTGAATGTTGAAAGTTTGGTTCCTGTGGACTATTATGTTTTTGTATCCTTGTAAACTGTATCCATTTTTCAACTAGTTTGAAGACTTTTTTGTTTCTGTCTTTACAGGACAAGGTGCACATCCCAGGGGCTATCTACCTGTCAGTGAAGTTTGACTCCCGCTGCTACACAGAGGAAGGCTGTGATGAGCTCATGATGTCCAGTAGCAGTGATTTCCTCCAGGATGTCCACAATTTCAGTGGCTCTCCTCAGAAATGGTCTGATTTTGAGATCCCTGGTGAGGTCATTTTTTCTCATCTGCTCAAGTATATGTGTGTATGTGTGTGTGTGTGCGTGCTTTTGAGGTAGATTAACTTTAATGTTTACATCACATTTACCAATGTTTCTCTCAGGTGATACCCTGTACTACAGATTTATGTCAGACATGAGCAACACTGAGTGGGGCTACAAGTTCACCGTCACAGGAGGCCACAGAGGACGGTTCCAGACAGGTACTTTACAATCGAACAGATTCGTGCAAAGTGGCTTCAGTGACTCTGCAAACTTCAAGTAAAATGTAGTTTAACCCCAAAACAAATCCTCTCTGCACTTATTGTTTGTCTTGATTCAGGGTTTGAGATACTGAAGCAAATGTTAGCTGATGAACAAGTGCTCAGTCACCTGCCACTGGCTGATATATGGGAGTGGCAAGTGGGCGTCGCCTGTCGCCAGACTGGAAGCCAGCGACTCAAAGCCATCCACTTGTTGCTCCGCCTCCTGCAGTGTGAATCCCAGACGTAAGTCCAGACTCACTTATACACTTCTATCTGTTTTCTTCTAATTCTTCGCTTCTCATACTTTTTCTGTCGTCGATGAGATTCTTTTAAAAATGTAGCCTTAAATTTAAATTGTCCAGGCCATGTGGTCCATCCCCCTCATCCTAAGTAAGACTATTTTGACTAAGAGGACCCAGTACACATTTTGGCCTCAGCAGTGTGTTTTCCCTAGAGGTGCAGGATTTCTCCTTACACACAGTGTTTGCATAAAAACCTTCATTAATCTCTCATGTAGTTCCATGGTCGTGGTAGTGGTAATCACCACGGAAATGAGGTAAAGGATGTGTTTAGGAATTTGCATATGTGCACAATGACTCTTACGCTGTCTGGTCACAATGAGACCAATCACACAACTTATGAGAAGGTTGAGCTCACTCAGGTAACAAAGCACATCATTAAAGCTGGAATCCAGGAATTAAGTCATTTTAATGTGTCTTTGACAGAACTTACAGAAGTTTTTGTGTTTTATTAAATCACTTGGGTATTAGAGCTGTGCAGAAAGATAACACTGTTTTCATATCTGTTTCTGTATTTCTCTGGACTCTGCTTAAACTTGAGTTTAAGATGTGAATTTATTAACAGGATTTCTTGACATCATAAGTGGTTTGGAAGCCATTCATACATCTTACAGGTGTGATGTGGACATTTAAAACCTCCATAAAAGTTATCAGTAGTTACACATTCAAAACAGTACCTAAGTAAGTATGTGTGTCTTGAAATATGTGTGAGCTTTTCAGTTGTTGGATGATGCCTCTTCCAGAGAGCATCTCAGGCCACTGTAACCATGTGTAAATACTGTAAAAGTGTTAACCATTCATGAGCCAGATAGATACCATACCGATCATACATCCATTAGCCATGATAGCTGATAGGATGTTGCAAGATTAATGTATGATAAATGAAGAGTTCATTTTTCACTTTGCTTTTCTCAGACTCATACTGTTTATTGTCCTGCTCTGCCTGTGTCCATGTGTTTGTCCTAACTATTGATTTGTTTGCACTGCAGAGCCTGTGAGCTGATGCTGCTGCGACCTCTGTGGCAGCTCTTTATGTCTATGGAAAACAGCCTGAGCCAGGATCCCACCGGTGTCACTGTGCTGCTGCCTCTTCACAGAGCCCTCACTGAACTCTTCTTCATTGCAGAGGCCCGTGCTATTGTGAGTGATGCGCACACACACACACTTACATGTACATGCATATATGGAGTCAGAAAAGGGTCTGATACTGTATAGGTATTGTGGTTAATGCTGGAGGTTTGGCATGACATTTGTGACACTTTAGATATTTATTTTGTTGTGTTGGCTCTTTTGTTTGTTATGACAGCATCATTGGCTTTGTAGGTGCAATATTAAATGGATTTTATGTTTTAGTCTGCCATCCTTAAGACAACCTGTCTGTGTTCTTCTTGTGTCTTTCGATGTAATAACATTTGAACGAAATAATGAGAGTAAAAATTACTCAACATTTTATCCATTACCTCTATTTTCCCCCCCTGTCTCTGTCTATATCTGTCTCTCTGTGAGATGAGCATGTTTTTCTGCAACCCACCTGTTCTGTGCTGGGCTCAAGGCCAAAGCCCGGCCCTGCCATCTGCCAGACAGCACAGTGCCACACTGGCTCCCTGCAGACTGCTTGGGAGAGGAGGAGATGCTATCCATTTTGCGACGCTTATGGGCTCTCTCTAGCTCAGTTGTCTTGAATTATTAATTAAGAGAAGTCTCAAGGATTATGAGCACGTCGTCAGCCAGGAGTTTCCCATCTGTGGATGCAATTGAATCAGACAGTCCCAGAAAAGCTCCATCTTTCCTGCTCTCTTCAGGTCTGGTTGGTGAGGCCTGAGGCTGCTCGTCTCACAATAAAATTACATCAGCTGGCTTGTCATTCACGATGGATTCTGTGCTCCCATCTGCACCCACTGAATGTTGTTGCACGTCAGGGGGAATCAGATGCTCAGGTGGTGCAGCACATGTCATCAAACAGCAGGGGGCAGTAGGAGTACTCAGCAGTGTCTGCTGCAGTGCTCGGAAGCCTCCAGCTCCTCAACGACAGTTAATAGTTTGAAATCTGAAATGAAGGTCTTAGCCAAGGCAAATACGTGGATGAAATTTTTTATAGTATTTTCCTGTGGCCGCTGTCACAGTGAGTGGTGGCTGGTTTTGTCTTGGGTGTAGAATGTGGTTTAAAGTATTGCAAACCTGCTGTCAGCTGAACCTGGTTAAAGCCAGGAAATGTGACTCTAAAATGGGTTTGACAGGCAGCAATGCACCATCTACACTGGTTTATAAAGAGACTGGACATAGTATCCATATTATGTCCCAGGACTTCTTTACATCTGAGGTTGCTGTGAGGTTAATATAGAAGGTAGTCACTCTTTAAACCACAATGGAAAACCTTCATTAGCTGTAGGGATCACTGCCCTAGCTACAACACAGTGCACCATCTGTCAACACCCTCCCCCCAGAAAGTAAGAATTTGTGTGGACTGTGGCCCTCATGTCATGTTGACATATGAGCTTAACTGCGTTGATGACATCCTGTATAGTTGAGTTCAACAGCTCCATGTTGACACTACTGTAAAATCATGAGAGGCTAATGAGCGTCTGGACACATTGTGGATCCTCCTGCGGTCGTATGACGTTTGAGCCTAGAACCAGCTCATTTTAAAGGTTAAGTGGCGAGAGATGTTCACATACCAGTGTCTGTACTTGTTCTTCATATGCACATGGAGATCACATCCACTGAGATTCAGTGAACTCTCTATCCCAGGAAGTGAAAGTTATATTTAGGAATCAACGGTATGTCATGCACTACTGACTGTACAAATCGTACTAGGATGTTCCCCAGTATAAACATTTGGGGTGCTGCGAGATGAATGGCGGACTGGGGCTCTGGACTATGTCTCCAGCTCTGTAAAAGCTCCATTTGGCCAGTCTCAGTCCATTTAGCTTCTATGTGGTCTTATCTGTGTTCCCCAAGTCCTTTTGCTTATGTAACCCAAGGTACATCTCTCCCATTGGGTTCCAGTTTGTTTATAATTTTGAATTACTTTTCCAACATTCCACAGTTCAATTTGATGCTGAGATGGAGATGAAGAGCAGCAAGGGAACCAGGCCTCATTTATAACTGAATTCATCCCTTATGTAACCTCTAACGCTAGTCTCGGGAAGTTCCTTCTATTCATGACAGTTATCTGGCCTGTCAGGTTATCTATGTTTCTTTGCAAGCTGCATGCCGGACTGTTGGAGGAGAAGCATTCATTACCAACCTTTGATGTGTTTTCCAGGCACAGGGCATCCTCCAGGAGTACCTATTAGCCATGACCACTGACGAGCAGCTCCTCAATCACACTGCAATGGTAAGACTTTTATTCCTTTTTTTTTTTTTTTTTAATCTTGTAACAACCTCAAGTCAAAGCCCTCCCTGCAGCCAGGCTTTCCCAGGTCATCTTTGATGTGTTCAGTACTAATTGCTGCCTGACATATATGATAGCTCAGAGAAGTTGTGCACGCTCCCTCAAACGCTGTGATATTATGCAACTCTCTTTCTTAACCACGCAGTCCTGTTGATTGAATAGTCTTCAGTGGCTGTGAGTCAGCTCGCGGCTGGAGTCTCTTTTGCAAGTGAATCACCAAGCTGTTGACACCCAGCAGATCCCTCGACACCCCCCTCCCCTTGTTTTGAATGTGTGTGGGCTGCACTCAGGACTAATGTATTTGGTAATTACAGTCCATTAGCATTTGTGGCAGTGCGAGTCACAGCTCTGTACTGTGGACCCTGTCATACAGCAGAGGAGTCTGAGGGCAGTTAAGAGGAGCAGAGGATGGGGGGGTGGTGAAAAAAACGTTGTGGGTGGTTCTGTTGAGCAGTTACCTAACACCTGTCAGGTTGAAAACAAAACTATAGGTGACTTGGCAGAAGCCATAAGTATTATGATAACAATGATGCACAGTCCAAGAGTAAATTTACTAAGGTTCAAAGGACTTGAAGAAAATGTTCCACCAAAAGCAAACAGTTTCTCTAACTTGAGACTTTCATCAGGTTGTTGTGAAGATTCCACGTCCTCCAGTGGTCTGTTACTTATTTGATGACAAGTTGCAGTGTTGAGAGGATCGTGTTCACTCCCCGTCTCCCTGGCTTTTATTTTCCCTGTTGTTCACTCATTTAAACCTGGAGAACAGTGTAAGGTGCCTTTGTTTATATTTGTGCTGCTCACTGACCACGTTCACAGTCGAATCAGCGACTGTCGGGGCCTAGGTGGAGATGTGTTAGAGCTCTTAGCACTGTTTACTGATTATGGAGTCGGAATGGTGAAGGGATAAAAACAAAAGGCAGCTGTTGTCACAGAGTTAACAGGTGGATCATTCGATGTTTTTCAGTAAAAGATGCTATAATCTACATTTTTATATTGGATCAAATGACTGTTGTCTGAAAGGGGGGCACTGCAGTTATTCTAGTTTTCTGTTCTTATAAACTCATTGTGGATCACTTGGCCAGCACCAAACAACAACAGGCTAGCAGTTTGTTTTGTCTGTAAATTTTATTATCACTGTGAATTATGTAGCCTCTTAGCCAGCATATTGTATCGGTATAGCAACTGTATTTAATTAATCAAACAATGAATTGAATAATTCAATTTCATGTCAACATTTTGATATTTGTTGTGTACATGAGAAGATCATGGAACCATGAAACACATGAGGATTCTTCCTCTGGACTCCACAGTAAATTGAATTAAAATGACTATTCATCTTGGACCTAAGTTTTGATCAAATGGAGATTTTGAGCTGGTTGTGGCACTGGTCAAACATCTCCTTAGTAAAAACCATACAGCATTAAATGACAGTCTACTCAGTAGCAGTCATATCATGCTTTGTACCAAACTACAGAGAGAAACAAGGACGAAATGAGTGATATCATCATCAGCTGATCAACATTTGTCAGTGAAGGAAACAAATGCACTGAAACGCAGTTAGGCATGTTGGTTATGAAATAAATTGAAATAAACCACACAAGTTGTTGAACCATTTAGTCACCACCACGCAACAGTTTCTCTCATCTCATCATCTCATAACTTCACACTGCTGGAGTTTCCTTCCCCTGCACCTTTTCTTCTCTATTGCATTCACATACTGATGTGACTTTTTTATTATTATTATGCAGGCTCTGAAGAACATCGCTGCCATCAGCCTGGCTATCAATTACTCCAATAAATCTACCAAGCTACTCAACATGTCCCCCTGAGAGATCTGCAGGGAGAATGAGGAGGAGGGGGCAACCTGTAGGGGACACGTCCTGACTCAGCTAGTTCACTTTGAACAAGGAACAGAGGGGTTGAGGGAGAAAAGGAGAAAAACCTCTCTCTGATCACTCAGTGCTTACCTTCTACCAAGACACCCCACCCCACCCCCCTTCGCTTCCTCCACACTGGTAACTCACTGAAGTACTGTGGACATGAGCTGTGAGGGGTGGGGGGGACTCACAGAGCACTTTCCACAGGTTTTCACAATCCTTTTTGCCTTAGGTGAATCCAGTATATCAGCATGTGCATTCACTGGAACAGGAACAATTGTGGGGTTTTGTTTTTTTAAGTTTTTACTTGAAGATGCCGTGCTAAAGGACATGAAGCGTGCCAAATTCGTGACCTTCAAGGGGAAGTATATTCCTTTTTTTCTCCTGCCTTTTTGTCCCCCCCCAGACAGCAGCCACTCTGGGTTGCGTAGCTGATCATGGTGAAAACAGGTCACCTTGGCGACTTGTGTGTCTCAGTGGACATGTAGAGCATCCTAAAAATACTGTCCAGGACAGTGGAGTCTCATTAGTCACCACAGGGAGAAAGTACTGACCTACTAGCTCATTCCACTCCTTCCTTCCCTCCTTCTGTTCTTTTATCTATCCTTCCTTTCCTCCTACTCACCTTCTCGCTCTTCTTTTCCTTTTCCGACCACAGAAGCAGATGATGGTATTTTTTCTGAAGAAGTAGGATCAGTACATCATCCTAAACATATCTGATCTGAAGCTCCACTTCCGAACTGATGAGTGATGTGGCTGAACAGGATAAAGGTGATACTCACATAGCCATAGTCTCTGAATAGGATGAGAATTAACATTACAGCTGAAGGAAAACTGTGATAATATACTATTGCAATGCATTCCTCCATGTTATTCATGATGTTAAAGTATTTTCACTCCATGACAAGTAAATTAAAGAAAGACCATTATGATGTCAAATGATGATGATGGAAATCAATTACATAAAAAAGTCACTGGGCAATCCTGAATCTCTTAAAAGCCTATACAATTTTATTCATAGATTTATTTATTTACTGTTACAATTGTTTTATCCCAAGTGTAATTAATTAATGTAGGTCACAATTCTTTTTCACAGCAGCAAAAGCAAAGCTGAGTCATAAATCGTAGTGTTTCACATCATGTCCTACATTGTGTATCGTAATGAATGCAAAAAACACAAACACCTGTAACAGAGCAAACACTGCAGAGTCCAACTGATACACAGATCAGTCACATCACTTATGAGACATAATTGACTGTCATTGTTGAGAGCTGAAGTCGATACACTGATAAACTAAAAGGTGACTGTAAAATAGGCACTTCATTCACGAGTGGCACATCTATATTGGAAAACTGAGCGCTTTGGATTCTTAAATACTGAATTACCTCATCTTTTGTATTGACACATAATTGGTGTGATGCTTCCTTCGATGTTGAATGTGACTTTCAGTCACATCACATTAACTCCACGTTTTCTAAAGGTGAACACCTGTAGCTACATCCACATATGTCACATACTTTCACGTCAATGAAGGAATCACATTTCGTTTGTTGATAAATCATCAGTTTCAAAGAGTTAACAGAAGTTTTTGATTTCCAATCATTACTGTTTTAATTTCAGATTAAGTGATTCTTTTAGCTGTAGGAGGGCATGGTGGTTTTATACCAAAGAAACCAATCATTGTGAGGCATGAAGCATCTCTGTTAGAGCTCATTTTCTACCCTGTCAGAAGCTGGAACAGAGGAAACCTTTAGACATTGTTCTTTTTTTATTTATTTATTTTATTTTATTTTTTTTTTACTTTTATTTTTGAACTGGTCCCTAGAAGGACTGTAGGATAGCTCGTGGTTTTGTTTACACAAACATCAGCTGCAGTGAGGAGAGAGGAAGAGATACATGGCCTCCATTTGGCTTCTAAGACGCCTCGCCTATCTACGATGTGCCTATGGTTAAAAAATGAAGCAATCATAATTTAACTCATGTTAGTGGAATAGTTATTAATTATATTTTAAAAGAGAAATATATTGTTTAATTTGAAGTTTTTTGTAACTTTTTACTTTTAATGTTGCTTTCTTTTCACGAGGATGCTTGATATTTGAGGCTGACTAATTTGAATGTACATATCTGTGAATATTAATTGCACAAGAGAAAGACTTTGATATCTACCCCTTACAAATATAAACTTTAATGGGCACTAACAGATGGACACTTTGATTCTGATTTTGTATGCATGGCACATTGAAGGTAAAGAAAAAAAAGTACTGCTTGGGTTGAAACGTGATTCATTTCTAATAAAAATAGAAATTACTTGAATATGACTTCTGCTCTCGTTTTCTTTATGTGTAGCCTCAACTGAGAATTTTTGCTGCAGTTATAAAAATTGTATTGATCACTCGGTCAGCATTGACTAGAGCCCACACGCTGGCTCCCAGCAGATGCTGTTCTCAGTGATCCAATCTCATCAATAGTTCTGTTTCATGCTGCTTCCAGCTTCTACCTCAAATTGAGTCCATCCCTGTGCTTTTCAGTCCAAACAGAGCAGTGGTTTCACTTGTGTTTATTCAGTCTGTTCTTGCACACTAGGTTTTTATCTCAAGGCCCCTCAGCCTCTGGTCTGCCTCCCTGCCTCCTCTGTCTCTCCCCTGCCTGCAATCTGGAGACTCGGGGACAGTGCTGATGATGGGAGCGATGATCACTGTGGTGATAATGACATCAAATGGAGGAAATATTCAATAAAGCTCCAGATGATTCAGTGCCTCTCTGCGCCACCAAAGCCCCCACACCAGAGTGAGTCAGCTCTGCTGCCCCCCTACCTTCCCTCCTTCTGCTTCTCTTCCCTCTGCTCTGTCTCTTTGATTGTCCACCCAGGATCCCAGTGCTGTCATTTACCCGAGGTGAAAAGAACCAGCAGTGAAGGTAGCCAGAAAAGAAACGGCTCATAATAACTGTAATGCCATCACGATATGAGGTCTGTGATCTGGGTGAGAGTTACATTGTGAAAACGCATATCTCTTTATTGCCTTTAAGTCTTACAGGTCTCTTGAATTTGTGGGCCTGGTCGAGCCTGAGTGAAATAAACGAATCCTACTTATGTGACCAGCATGTCTACACAAACGTCTTCAATATATCAATCGTACATATCATATAGTGTTAGTACTTAGATGAATAAAATAGTCACATGAAGAACTGGTGTGAAATATATAAATTTTTTTTTTTTTTTTAATGCATTAGGAAATTATCAAAATTATCTTATTTTTCGAATTTGCTATTTCATCATTCTTATTTGCAGAATGAATTATTAATAATATCGGTGGTCAAAGGTCACTCTGGCCTGATAAAACACATTTTTGGCCATAACTAAAGAATTCAGATACTAATTACGACATAGTTTAGTAAAATGATGAAGTGATGGCATGCTAAAAGGTCAAGGGTCAATAAAACTATTCAACACTGTAACTGGTTGGTAGGGAAATACCACTGTGAGACCGTATTTCTATTTCTTACCCAATAATTCTTTATTTAATGTAACATTTACACATTTGATGAATATGGTGCTGTTGCCACCTTCTCATCTTTCAGCCAATCACTCACTGAATGTCTAGCAAGCTCAATAACTGCTACTAGAATTAGCCAGTTAGCTCCTGTTAGCTAGAGCAACAATTAAAAATGTCACACAACAAATATAATAACAATACACATTATTGTTTCATTTGTATATTTTAAAAACATGTTCATACGGTTATTTATTTCATTATATTTCATTTGATATTTAACACTGGTGGGATATAATATTTAAGGTAAGGTCTCAAAAAAGGGAAGAGATATGACTAGAAAACATATAGTTAGATAATAAAGGCATAAAGTCATCACATTGTTTCAGTGGGAGGACATTTGTATTGGGACTTTACTCATGTAGAGTGAATATGCTTAGAAGAAACAGATGCAGTATTTTATTACCACAAATAAAAATATCAAGTATATTTTGTTTGCATCTTTTAAATGTTGGAGAGAATTTTGGAGAAATCACTGCAAACTTCACTATCTTATTTTGGTCATGGAGTGTTAAAATTATATTGGATTGGTGTGAAAAGGAAAATTGGATGTACACTGAAGATTTCTCTGGGTTATATTTTATTCATCTTATTAGGTGTGATACATCTAGAAACGATGGATAAAAAGGACAAATATCTATATAATATATATATAATCACGTATATACAAGTCCACATTGACTGTTTTAAAAAAAGATAGTCATGAAATAAACTCAGATTCATTTTACAGCTTGTTTCATGAGCCCATATGTGCGAAGCACGACAGCAGCATTATGCCTCAAAACTCATTTGCTTTTCATGATCATCTCCCTCAGCTGTTTACACTTATGAATCACAAACTGCCACTAATGTTTTCCAAAATGTTGCCTTCAGCAGTGACACAGCACCCTCCTACATCCCTACATTTATATTCTGCCCCCATTTTGTCTCACATCATTTTCCTGTTAGATCATCCAGATAAATTAGGCAACTACAATACGACTCCCATTATCAAGGTCAGCCGAGGGACAACTTGCCTATTTGAATCATCTGCATCTTTTCTCTCTTGCTGTGGCTCATCTCTCTAACCTGTCAAGGGTTCTCATCATGTGTGTGTTCTCAGAGGTACACAATCAAATGCCTTCTGATGTGCGGTCAGTTGCTTCGTATGTGTGTCTTTTTCTCTTTTATGTCATGTGAGTGTGGTTCACTGGTCACGTTCCAGCTTTGTGCCACGACTCTTCTCTGGTCATTTATCGACCTCCTTCACCCCTCATGCACCTTTGACTCCACCTGAACCCACAACCCTGCTGATGAAACTGCTGCCACACTGGAGGAAACTCCACCTCCACCTTGTCATAATGAGACCTACTTCCTCTCACCCTCCTGGGACAGGAGGCCAGTGTGGGTCACCTCTCATGAGGCCTGGGGATAATTGGGTAGTTTAAACAATCAAGTGAGAATAAGATGCCCCCGAAAGACTACACCCATATTTAGCAGCTCTGCACATACTATTGTCTGATTGCACTGGGAGAGAGAAGAGCTTGCTGTTTTTCATCTCATTTCTTGCCTGCCTCCTATCTGGGTTAGAGGTGGGCTGTTATTGGAGCAGCCACCTGTGGCACCAGGAGAAGGTGGACTATAAAGGATTGCTGGGGCTCCCTACATGACAGCCGTGATGCCGAGCCCATTTACTAATCTGGATCATTAGGAGGAGGGCTGTGTATGACTAAAAAGAGATGTGGCTCTAATGTGATGAGGATGATGGGAGATAGACTGTGCCTGAAGTCAAATGCAACCCATGTGTTTATTCCCGACCCAGACACGCAAGCGGTCACTAACAGCCAAATTAGTTTGAGGACAGGCTGACCGCCTGACTCTGGTTCAGGGCCAGTGTTTAAGAGTCAGAGTGAGAGATTTTAGATGGCTGCCTACTCTACCAAATTTGACTCCTTATGATATATTTTACAGAAATCTTTCCTATATTAGATGCAACAGCCGAACCTAATCCTAAACCTAATGACCTAAATAGAATTAGTTACCTCATATTTACCCATTAAATCTTTTGATCTTCAGTCAGACACGCTCACATCATTGATTTGACCATGGAGTTCAAAGCTGAAAAATATTCATCTTCATCATATAAATCTTTGTTGAGGCAACAAAACTTTAAACATAACATGTAAGCAGGAGGTTGTGATTATGGAGGGGGCTGTGTCAGTAAACAGCATCGGCCTGAGCTTATCAGCACAAAAACAACGAAACGTCTGCATCAATGTGATTGGCTGTTACAAGTCAGCTGATAGCCACACGCAGTGCACGAGCCAGTGATCGTGAAGCATGAATGAAACAGCTGATGCCAACCAGCTAATGCAGACGAGGAATGACAAGAGGTGGAAATGATGAATCTTATTTTGCTGTATTGTTCAGTTTACTTCAAAGATTGATTCTTTGTGTAGTTCTTTAAGTCATTTCACAGATTTCTAATATTATTTTTGTTTATGTGGCTTTCATGGTTTTAAATGAGCTGTATGCATGCAGGAAGTATGCATGCATGGAGGCTGAGCCAACAGTGCTGGTCTCAGTCTCACTGAGAGCAACTCCACTACTAAAAGCTATTGATTGTTTCAGTGAATTCAGTTTGAAAATGCAGGGTTTAAGGTGTTAAAGAGCTGTTCATGCTAAAGCTATATCTATGTGTCCATGCTCTCCAAAGTCACACAGAACACCAACCTGACTGTGGACAGAAGAACCGAGGAACAGTATCCACACAAAGTGGACCGTGTGTGGACTGGGAGTCTTCTTCATATGCTGGTTCTGCCTTTTGGGAGAGGATATCACAGGTAAACATGACGAGGCCTTTCATGAGTTACGCAAGTGTCCTTGAATCCTCTTGGCATTTTGTCCCCGGAGAAGGATTTTGATTGCTTCTGCAGAGCAGCTGGTGTGAGTGAAGAGTTCAAACATGTACAAACACACACAAACACACACACTTATACAAGCTGTGATTTAATTTCTTAAAATGTGAGCTGCTGCAGCTTCTTTGTTATCTATTTCCCAACAACCTTGTATTCATCCTGGCTCCAAAAAACAAACATTTTGACTTCCTCTTCATTCACGAATGGAAACAGGATGAAAGCTCATCTTAAAGTCAGACGTTCTGGGAAATACATTTATTATTTGCTTTTTTACTGAGAGTTATCTTAGCTTGGCATAAAGACTGCAGAGGGGAAGATATCCATCCTCTTGGTTCAAGATATAAAAAATCCACCTTAAAGCTACTTTCTTACACATTACATCTCAGCTGTTTAATCTATACAAAAACTGAAGTGTAAAAACAACAACATATTCCATCTATATTAAGAGCTTCTTTTAGTACATCCAGGGCCTGACAAGAAATAGTTTGGCACTAAAACCAAAGGTTGTCACGTTTACACAGTGTTTGTACAGATTAAACAAACTTTAGATTCGCTGATGGCAGTTTAATTTCCCTCTGACAGACCTAGACCAGACCTAGTCTGTGTCAACCTGTTTCCAGTCTTTATGCTAACTAAGATAACCGTGATCTTACTGCAGCTTTATTATTTAATGCAACACTGAGTTTTATCTAACTCTCTGCACGACAGCAAGTTGGTCTATTTTTAAAAAAAGGCCCTTTATGCTTATGACAGATCATGACTGTCCACGACCCCGCAGGTCATGTGTGCAAGGAGCTCACTATGACCCACAGCTGGTTGTGTCTGAAATCACTCATCACTCCTTATACAGTCCCCAACGGGGAGTTTGTCAGTTTGTGGTGCTGTCCAAATGTGTGGTGAGAATTATTATACCCTACATAGTGAGCTCATAGTATCCCATACTGCATCATGAAAAGTAGTGTACAATCGTTGGTCACTAAACAAGCAATATATCCCATCATGCATTGGGCTCACACAGAAAAACGGTGCGGAGAAAATTACGCCAGTAGAGTCTGAAAGTGTTTTTTAAGTTTTACTGATGAGCTCATGATATAGTCCTCTGCAACAAACTCCCTGAATAGTGAGCAGGGAGGAGTGAACGAGGGAGTGATTTTGAGGGAGTGTGTTCACTACTGTAACCATGGTGACAAACGTCCATCTTTTCCTAAACCTAACCAAGTAGTTTTTGTGCCTGTACCTAACCAAACCATAACTGTTCCATGAGCTTCCCACGTGTTTATTATTGTTACCATGACAGCAAAGGCCTGGTAAACCTGCAGCTAATACATGATGGTGCCATCCTAGAGTAAGAGGAAATGGTAGTTGGAGGAATCGTTGGAGAGATCAGTTTTTTGTTAGTTTTTTTTATGTTTTGTTTTTTGTTGTTGTTGTTTTTTTTTTTATCCATATCTTGTCAGCACAGCCAAATGTTATTTAAGCAGCTTCAAACTCCTACAGTTTGTTGATTCGTTCTCCAGCTACAGCATAAACATAGCTCCATAGGAATAATCTGGAAATCAATAAATTTCAAGTGGGCCCTGACTGGCTTCACCCTTTTCCAAATAAATGCCAATCAGAGCTGAGTTTGTATATGATGCTTCCTTCTTTCTGGTGGAGAACATCTCAGGGCTCGTAACAGGGTTGCAAGGTTCAAGTGAGAAACGGTGCTCTGGATGCTGTGCCCTCAGCTGTGTGGCGTCTCCCCACTCTTCGCTGCTCATCTGTGACACTCGAGGCCCACTTGTTATGATGGCATTACTTGTAGGAGGCTGCCAGGTGCTGAGAGACGGCTGAAAGCTGGCAGAGAATCATAAACCCTCCATTAGTGCCCGTTGTGTGTCTCCATGCGGCAGAAGTGGCTGCCCACACCAGGTGAACCCACCAAACTGTACGTCTGAAGGACAGCAGTGTTTCTCCCTCGTCTCTCTCTGTGTTTTTGTCTTCCTCTCCTCTTTTCATCCTTTGCCATATTGTCATTGTCACTAGATCTTCTCTAGCCTAACATGAGGTTTTATACACAAGTAAAACATTCAACTCAACAAACATTCAATTGATTCTGTAGCTTTGAATACACAACTTTCTTAATTGCTAATAAATACACGTGTAAGAGGATGGCATTGAAGTATTCTGAGGTACTTATACTTCTACTCCACTACATTTCAGAAGGAATTATGGTCTGTTTTATAGTCTCTTTACAACTACATAACAATTAGTTGCAAATTACTTTGTATATTTTGCCAATTATTTTTCATCCAAAACATACACTGATACACTGTCTTGGTTTTTTTCAGGCCATTTTAGACATGGATTGAGGCATTTTAATTTTCTTATTCAAGGAAAATAGTGTTTTAGGTTTATTTAAACAATTTCAGTGCAGATAAACTTTCTCTAAAGCCAGCTCTCGATTAAAAATTGGCTGAAATATTCTGTCTGAACTGCTGTTTGAGACTATGAAAATGGTCATTTGGCACAAGTGCTTCAACTTTAGATATAGGATGTAATGGAGCATTATTGCTGTGTAGTATTAAAACCTCTTTACATGCAGCTGATGATAAGTACTAAGTAAGGGATCGACATACTTCCTTCACCGTTGCAAATATAAAAACTTGTGTAAACACACAGAAGCTGCTCACATGCACACTGTGTACCTCCATGAATCTAAAACAGATGCTCCTGGGTAAATGCTCTGTTTGAGCTCTGCTTCCTGCAGGGAGAAACTTGTTTAGCTGAGCCCGGGGGATTGACAGGATACTACTTATCCCACAAACCCACAGACTGGGGTTTATTAAGGTGATAGATAAGAGAGAGAGACGGGTAGAGGAAGGGGTGCTGGGCAAAAAGGAACAGAGACGACATTATGCAGCAGAGAATCTCAGTCACTGTTCTGCAAGGTTGTAGCTGTTACACCATTGGAATTTAAACCCACACAAATTTACACATACATAAACCACAATGATTTTAACACTCAGCTGCCTAATTCCTCATTACAGAAACACATCATGGTGGTGGCAGCAACAGCAATCAAATGTATGACCCAAGCCACGTGATGACTAAAACCTTTGTTTTATTGCAGTGCAGATACAGTGCAAAGCTTTAATCTAGTTAAATGAACGAATTGTGCACATCATGAGTAGACCTTGCCCTGGTCTCTTAAGTGTGTGCCTTATAGAAACTGTGTATATAGAAATACAGAACACGTGCACAAGTTGGAGGCCATGCCAGGAAAAGAAGTGTGTCACTGCATCCACTTATTTTAGCTCAGGTGTCCTTGCTTTAAACGGAAAGGTCAGACACGTGCGCAGGTGCACGCACTTATCTAAAATCTTTACACACATCCTGTTCATACATATATCTTTGCTGCATCAAATGTGAACTTATGAAACTTGGCAAAATGTAACTCGTGCCTCATCCATTCCACATCCACTTGCCCTGGATTCAGGTCACACTTTGATGCACAGCAATGTGCTGCAGTGGTCTACTTGTAACTGTATCATTAACTCGCAGCCCTGCTGCACAATGTGATGTTCTTAAGTGTTCACTGTATTAGAACTCATTCAGGTTGAATGTCAACGGTCCAGTGGAGTCGTGGCCATGAAACACGATATTTTAATTCCCTCATTTTTATAGCACCCTCCTGGCTTGGTATCCTTTCCCACCAACTGACCTTGACAGACAAAAAAGCCTCAGCATAAATGAGCAGGAGCTGGTTAATAGTTAATGGCCATCTCTATTATTACTTGAACTTGGAGCAGTAGAGCCTCTGTCGATGGGTTTGTGTGCCAAGTTATGTGCATGTCCTCATCCAAAAAAGGTCTGTTTTTTTGCAAGGAAGGAAACCATTTTGTTTACAGATGACCAAAGGAAAAGGTCTTAAATAATTGTTACTGTAATGGTTGAAAATTATAGGAAATTTCAGTGTCAGCAGGAATGACTCTGGAAAACAGATCATTAAAAAAGTGAAAGGAAAAATAACCCTGGATGATTGTGTCTTTGGGATTTCCCTTTTCCAAATTGTCACCTTTTGCTGCTGAGAGAGCACTGAAGTCACAGAGAGGGAAAGAGTAATAGAGTAATTGTTCTTGCACTGTAGCAAGCAGCTTTCTGGCGATCTGTCAAAGGCAGCTGGTTTGTCATTGCATTTAAGAGTCGGGTGTCTCAGCCACCTGTGTGAGAGCCTGCACATAAACCAAAAAATTTTCCATTACACACTCTGCAATGGAGTCCAGGAATAAGAAGTGCAGATGGGGAACTTCCTTTCAACACATCTTTATAGTGAACTTCCTTTTAAAACCTCTGAACATCTTTCAAGTTATCTGTTCCCACTAGACGTCCTGTATGTCCACCACATCAAATAGGCTTCAGCCTGTTTTTCAGCGAGTACTTATGTGGAGAATTTATGCCTGATTGCAAAGGTGGCCTTGTGCCAAGAAGGCTGCTTCTAAGACAATTTTACATCAATAGCTTTGCTTCATTTGACAGCTAATCATATAATGAAAGTACTGCACATGTTCATTACCATCTAAATCAGAGTCTGATAACACTAAAGCTAAATTAGGGCCTAATATGTCTAATCTTATCCTTATGCTGGTTGGAGATAACGGAATAGCAGAGGAGGGTGTTCATGAGTTTGCATGATAGGAGCAACATTAAATATGCATTTCTGGAAGTGTATCAGAATTTGGTGAAAAGGCCAAATCCAAACATTGTCACCCACAAGTGTCAACAATGTCTCCCAGAGAGAAAATTACCCTTTGGATTCACTTTATGACCTTTAGTGCTGCTTAGATTCACTTCAAACCTGATCTTTTTTTTTTTTTTAAATTATAATACTTTTTTTTACCTTCTTAGGTAATAGCCATGATACACACAATAACAGTGTGTGTGACACACAGAAACCAGCCTCAGTCTCTATTATCTCAGCCTCGTTTGCATGCAGTGTCCATCCCTGCTTGCCATCGTTTGTTAAGCAAATATTGTACATGCCTCAGGTTGACCAGGCTTCACCTAATGTCCTGCAAACCTTTGCTTGTCACAGGGCCCACAACAGTAAATAGGTATGTTCTTGTTTCCCATTGATGGCATAAAAATCAAGAGGAAACAATTTCATTTTCTAAATTTAGGGTAATGGGGTTGTGGTCTCCATATTGATGCACCAGGGGCAGAGATATCTTTCCATACTTGATCCATACAAGAGGCTAAACTATCCAATATGGATCAAGCTCTAGAAACACAGGATTGTACATGATTGCACATATTCCATGATGCAGGTGTTTTCATTAGACCCTCCCTACCTGCTCTGAGCCTTCATCAATACAGAGTGCAAGTTATTCGTGTACCTGTGAACTTTAACTTGATATTCAGCTTTGGAGTCAAAACTGAGAAGATGTGCAAATGCAGTACCTTAGGTGTGCAAGTGGGACAGTAGTGTCCTCATTGACATCAGCAGCTGAAGTGGCTTTAGATGATTACACTTCTATACCCCTCATGCAACCAAATAAAGTCATTTTTTTCAGACTAGTCAATTTTTTTAAATGAGCTTTTTCTGCATTTACAACCACAAAGCAGATCAATAAAAACATGACTCTTTGCCTAAGCTTCAGCCAAACTAAGCTGACAACAATATTAGATTTTAACATTGATGTCAACGTTTACCCTTCAAAACTAACTCATGTGTTTAGAATGAAGACATTAAAGCCATGGGTAATTTACTGAGTGGCAAATGATGTCCAACCTCACATCCCTGAAAATGTTGGAGCAAATCTTAAAATAATAATTACTGTGTTAAAATGGTGACACGTTCAAAATCTATATGGTTACTAAACTTAATTTAGTGACACAAACAGGTTTGGGATGAAAATCATAGCAAATTTTGCCTCAAATTCTCAACTGTTCTTGCTGCTTGATGTGCATTGCCATCCACACCAGTCAGCTCCCAGTGTATCCTGGATAAAACAGGCAGAGCAGGAACACCAGTGGTCATTTGACTAGATGCAGATTTGAATTTAAACAGCAATGGTGCTATGAGTGATTACAAGAACACAAGTACAGAGAAGAATTCAGACTGAGAAAGCCATCATGTCTGTCAAACTCTACACTCCCAGTTTGTAATGCAGGCCTTTTGCTAGATAACCCAGATGACATCATACAGGAAGATTTTCTCAGACATGAGAAAGCAAAGCTGCAGGAGACATGCAAACTGAGCAGGAATCAACTTTTTGTCTTAAAACAGTCAACTGACTATTTAAAATATTAATTCATTCATTATCTATATAGCTTACCCATACATGGTCGCGGGGCTGCGGCCAATCTCAGCTGGCATTGGGTGAGGACGGGGTTCACCCTGAACAGGTGGTCAGTCTATCACAGGGCCGACATATAGAGACAAACATTTACACTCATATTCAAGCCTACAGGCAATTTAGAGTCACCAATTAACCTAATGTAGGAAGAAGCTGTACCCAGGGGGAACCCATGCAGACACAGGGAGGATATGCAAACTGTATAGAGAAATACCCCAGGCCCAGGGTTTGAACGCCAGAACCTTCTTGCTGTTCTAATCTCTGTGCTAATGACTGTGCCACCGTGCCGCCCGCTTTTAAATATTGTCTTCTTTAAATCAAGCAGAAAACATCATGGATCATTGATTTGGCTGTTTTTCCTGATTCCAGGGCTTGTTTTACCTCAAACACAGTGGATTACTCATATTACTTCACTTGAAAAACTTTGATTTGCACTGGAAACAGGTGAAATAATCTCCCTGCTCTGGCAGATTTTTGTAGCGTAGGTTGAGTCTTAGATAATACAAGGATCTCTATACTGTCATCTGACCAGGCTCACTCTTATTTGAGTTTTGGTGTACTTGTCACCCCGTCCTGTGTCCTGTTGTACTGCACTTTACTGTACTGAACAGGGCTTTGCATCTAGGCCATGTAGGCACGCTGCTTTCTGCCGCATGTGTCTGAAACTGAGCTCTGTGCTGGGAAGAGAGTGGTATATTCAGGGCAGTGTTTTATTTAAAGACTGTAACGTGGGCAGCAGCAATTCTCAGGGGCTTGGATGCTTCACAGCACAGCTCTCATAGAGGTGATCAGACCTCCTACTAACTTTTAACACCTCAGCCCTTTTCTCCCCCAACTTCGCATCTGGTGCAAACTGGAGCTGGACAGCAGCGCTCTTCAGTGTGTGATGGTTTCACTGAAGCATAATGAGTGATAGTGAAAGGATGGAGATGGACAAGAGAAAGAGAGGATGACAGAGTGCACATCTGTTTTGCATACAAGCCCATTTAGGAAATGTGTTTATGTGTTCAAGGTCAGTGACTTTGTATGTTTCATTAGTACTAAAAACATTTAGGTGGACAGTGACTGTTCTGCTTTGTGCTTGTGAAAACATGACAGCTTCATTAATCATGCATGTGGCACATTATTCTGCAAGTGTGACCCTTCATGGAGAAAACACTTGTGTCCAAATTCTTTGTTTCAGAAGGCGACAGATCCCCGGTAGCAACAACAATAACAACAACTGTGATCACATCATCAGTATTGGCACATTACATTACCACAAAGAGCAAACAACCATGGAAGTTCATCAGGGAGGTTATCATTATATAATGGCAGGTGATAGTGTCTTTGGAAATAACCTATGTAGTTAAGCAAGCTCATCACAAGTCACACAGCTTCCACGAGGCCCATGGCTAAGGACTGATAGCAGTAGAAGGATGTTGATGCAGACACAAAATGTAGCTCAGTGTTAATACAGGACTGCTAAGCAGCCTGGAACAGTGTTTTCATGCATCAAGCTTGAAAGCCCCTGAAAATTAGATTTAAACATTTGAGAGTTTCTCAAAAAGAAGATGATAGAAAAATTTGTTTTTCAGGGTCCTTAAAGTGTCCATTTGGTGTGTAGTTCCAGATGACAAAGAAAAAGTATGTGAGTTCTATGCAAAGACCTGGTTTTCTGCATTGATTGGTCCTGAAGTAAGTGCAGACAAACACACACAACACAAAACACAATGTGCACAGACAATTAAAACCGTCCATGTCTTTCCTGAACACAGCCATAAAACTTCACACTGCTGGTGAAAAAAGTAAGCAAACCCTCAGATTTAATAACTGGTCGACCCTCCTTTGGCAGCAATAACCTCAAACAAGCTCCTCTGTCTGCAGTTCAGCCCTGAACAATAGTGCAGAGAGGGTCAAGTGTTATTTCACTGTGGTATATGCCAGATGTGGACTTATTACTAAATGTATCAAGCTGTTCCAGCATTGAGTGTTGTGCACAAGACTGCAGGACACACTAACATGCAATGTGTGGAGTAGAAGTAAATCAATATGCCGATCTATTCCCAAGTATTAATCTGCAGGCTACATAGAGCTGGGAATGGATTTGTAAATTACTGTGATATATGTGTTGATGATATGTGTGTATTTTACACTAAACTGCTATATGTTGTATCATGAGGGTAACAGAGATCTGGAGTAATATTCACAGGCTAACAGGCAAACATGTTGTGATTCTAGTGTGGTACACTAACTAATCTGACAATCCCCGATGCTCCCAAGTTGTCTCTTTGACTTACAGGCTGTATTGTTCAGGATATATGGAAAGTGCTGGGACCGGTAAGAAGCCTAGTCAGTTCAGTCGAGCACAGATGATTGTTCTGGTTTGTAGCAGTGAATGGTCTCACAGTCTCACAGGTGCATACAGCTGCAGCCCAGACGTGAAAACTTGATTCAGGCACTCAGCCAGTATATGTATTAATCATTGTATATGGCTGACAGGTTGGTAACATGTTAGAGCCCAGTAGAAGGGAGAAGGCCAGAGCTTGTGACATGTCAAACCTTGGATGGCCTTTCTCCTGTAGCGAGCACAAACCAGTGTAAACTTGATTCATATTGAACTCACAAAGGTATCAGCAGAAAGGATTAGGTCATTTTTGGGTAACACTGCTGCACAATGTTCCTGAGGAAGTTTGGAGCATTCATCCTCACAAAACCACTTCAGCCAGATTCTTGAAATGTCTAACGCAGTTCTTTTCTCAGACCGTGCTGCATGATCTTCCCAAACAATCATCATCAGTGCACAAAACATTTTCCCAGTAGTGTTGTGAGTCAGTGTCTTTGGCAAATTTCAGGCGTGTAGTGAAGTTTTTTTGGAAGAGCAGCAGCTTGATCCGTGGTGGCGTGCCATGGACTCCAGGCTCAATGCAACCGTGCACCAGGATTTCTGCATGCTAGACTCATTAACAGAGATGTTAACCAGCTCCGATGATTCCTTTAAGCATTAGCTGGACGCCCACTGCTAGAGAGAGAAGCCACAGAACTAAATTGTCTACATTTTCAGACAGCTTTTCTGACTGATGAATAACTAAACTCTTTAAGATGACTTTGCGACCTGTTCATCTTCATGCAAATCAACAAATCTTCATTGTAACTCTTCTAAGATCTGTTTTGCACAAAATAGTTCACATTAGCAAATGCTTCTTGTTAATAGCAAACTCAAAATGTCGCTCTAACCCAAACCTCCTATATGCTTTCATTGATTGGACTCCAGGTTTGATAACTCCTGACTCCAATTAGCTTTTGTTAATGTCATCAGTCGAGAGGTTCACATACACTTTCCAGCCTACGCAGTGACTGTTTGAATGATCTATTGAGTTTGGAACAATACAGTGTTAAGATAGTATGGATATGAAAGACACTCACAGTACACAAACAGCTCCTGTGACTGTGTGCCAGGTTTGTAAAGGTGTTAGAAAACTTTGCAGAGCCTATAGTTTGCAGTATCACACATGCACTTAGCTGTGGACCACACAGGTATAATTGTGGAATGTGGGAAATGTGAGAGGTTTTAAAGTGTAATGTATGAGAATGGGAGTAGATTATACTGGAAGGACAAAAGTGATGTAGCATTGATCCTGAAATAATTAGAGGAGGTTGTTTAGAAAACCTGGGGAATTTTTTCTCTTCTTTTTATGCTGTTATACAAGTTGTCAACTAGGGCCTATGACTAGATGACAACGCAAATGTAAATAAACACCAAAAGACTGAAAGTATTGGCTTCATTGAACTTTATATGTCATATCAAGTGTAAACCTCATCATATTTCAGGGTTTTTTATCGTTTCAGCAATTTGAGAGCAAGAGGAGGACGACCCTGCCTGAGACACCAGATGACTGTCAGGTCTGCTGGGGAGTAATTTCTCCGAGACACCACTGCTTCCTGAGCTACTTCCCATCTGGAGGAATAAACCTGCTGCTGTTCTGCTTGTTAACGCTGTCATCAGCAACGTGTTGGCCTCATATGGTCTGGACACTCTCCACTCTACGTCTGCACTGATTTGAACAGATCTCATCTGGGTGAGTAGAATAGGAGACTAGGATATGAATATATAGTCAGTAATTTTTAAATATATTTGTTTTATGGGGCTGAAATAAAGTAATTCTGCACCTGTTGACCAGTGTAATAATGATCCTATAGCAATGAGCACAATAACCAAACTCAGCAGCTCTGTTTAATTTGTGATATTCATTCTTTCTTGTACAAAACTCCTCCGGTAAGTATAAAGGGTTTGAGTGTGTTGTCAGTGCATCAATATACACAAACACAACAACAAGGGAAGGAAATGTGTGCTCCTTTGTGCTGCAGATCATGGTTTTAGTAACAACACAGCATTTTTATTTTCTTTCCCTGCTGTTGCTGGTCTCAGGTGCCATTTCTTGTCACTTTTTGTGAATTGAAAATTCATGTGTTTTGCACATTTCCACCTCCACTGCAATGAAAACAGTAATTTGACTGTAATCTTATTAATACAAATGCAAAAGTCTTTGGGTGTTTGGGCAAATCGCTGACTGAAGGGAGGGGGCAACATGTTCAGAAACCTAGAGCTGGTCCCCTTCACACTGAGGTGTGTTTGCTTTTTGTCCTTAACTTGTGAACTTCACAGTGCAGTGGTGTGTGAGCAGAGCAACTCAGAGACCATTCGCATTCATCTGTTAAAGGAGGATAATTTCTCCATGACATAGCAATGACATGACAACTTGTTGTGGTCCAGCGTACAATGTGTAAGTGTGATGTGGAAACTTGAACCCTCCAGAGCGCATTCACTGACAATGGGCTTTTCAGTGAAGTAGGAAACATCTTGTGCGCAGTAGTTAAACTTTCAAAACAAAAAAGATTTTGCATATTCATAGAGTTTTCCAATGAAGGAAATTGAATAGACATAATTTTAGGAACTTTTCACTGGTTATTTTGCAAAAGAAAAACTATCAGACAGATATTATTATTGAAAAGCAAAGTATTTTTTAAAAAAAAAAAAACATGTCTGGGGAGGTCTTAAAGTAGAGAGGACTGCATGGAAACTAAAGACAGACTGGCTCCTCTGTGATAGATAGAGTGTCCTCATCAGGGCCTTTTCTCTCAACACTGCTAACATAGGGAGCAGGACGTGTTGACTGAGACTTTCTGAAAATCGTATGTTTTGTCAACATCATCAACCAACATTATGACGAGGTGATGATAACCTTTAGTGGTCGGTAGGATTCATCTCAAACAATGAACAATAAAGACTTAAGGTTTCACTGAGGAAAACTGGAGGAAGACATATTCAGATCCTGTACTTAAGGAAAAGTAACAACACTCCAAAATGTTCCTTAAAAGTCCTGCATTCAAAATGTTACTTAGGTAAAAGTAGTAAAAAAGTAGAGATATTCATTATGCATCACAATCTTCCCAACTCATGAGGGACCCAAAAGCCCCAGATTAACTGAGTGGTGATTAACTTGATGAATTGTATATTTGTTCTATAATATGCAATCAAATGCAAAACTTAAATAAGGGCATTAAAATGGCTGCTGTATAATTAGTCAATAAACCCTAAGAGGCTCTGTGTCAAAATCTACTTTTGTTTTCTTTTAATATTCTTAAAGTTGATGAAGTTGGTTGAGTTCAGTTGATATTATCCTTTATTATGCTGTCATTTTCTATTTTATGTAAATGAGTAATAAAAAAATAAAAAATTCACTGAAATGTAAGTATTAACTAGCGTAAAATGCAAATGGGCTACCAAGTAAGATATCAAGTAAAAAGTCCATTATTTCTAAATCTTACAAGTAGTAGTTACTTTAATTCTACCACTGATAGCTGAGCATAAGCAGACAAGAGGATCTTATAAAGACACAAAAGCAGAAACAAGACAAACTACAAGCAGTCAGCTCATGGTGTGCATGTCTCTCTAGTAATAAAACTTGTGACTCCCAGTTTGGAATCTGCAGCCAACAAAAATGTTAGGACAAATAAGTGCTGGATGTAATTTAATTTAATAGAAACCCACTGTGTTAATCCATGTGTTTGTGTTTGACAGGGATTGAGATAGACAGATGGACATGAGGAGAACTGTAAAACCAAAAGCCTCCTCCTCAGAGCCCGGCCGGAGTTTAGAAAAGCTCAGCTCACAGCTTGTTAAGCTCATGGACTGTCTGCTCATCTTGTCCCACCCACAGACAAGATGCAGCCTCTCATCTTTCTCGTAGCTTGTGCGGCACCATGTGTGTTTATGTGCACACACACACACAGTTCACACGGGTGCTTGTGGGGATGCTTGCTACTTTTTCTCACATTCCATTTGCGAATTTCTTTACATAACCAGTGACTGCATGTTTCTCCTCTTGCAAATTTTCTCTTGATATCTTCCTCACTGCATAAATCTCAAGTGATGCATCACGAATGCCGTTAATGTCTGATAATGGTAAAATAAACAGTGACTATCTCAAGCCGCCTCCTCCAGGCAGTCGAGCAGTGAGTGAGAGTCAGTACATGTGTAGTGTTTATTTGAAAAACCCGGCCACTTCTGAGGAAAGGCATGGAAAGTTCTCAGCACTTTAAATACAAACATAAGCACTGCGTTTTTTATTTAGAGGGAGAAAGACAGATAGGGAGAGAAATGAGGTGTCAGGTGGACTGTATGGGATCTCACTGGCCTTTCCCATTCGACCAGTGAGACTATAAAAAGAGTGAGACTTCCCAGAGGACAAGCAATCCCTGAGGTATCAACATCCGCTTGCCTAATCTCTGACCCCCATTAGAATCACTCCTCCTCCTTTCCTCTTTTCCCTCTCCTCCATCTCCTTGAACCTGCAGCCAGGAGACAAGCAGATGTCAGCTAGAGAGCATGGACACGGCAGCTACTGAGTCCACAGAGAGGCACACAAATGAACCTCCCAGTGATATTATGACATGACAAATTATCAAGGTTAATTATCTGTCTGAGTCTGATGGCGTGACAGCTCATTAAAGCTTTACAAGTCTGCACACTCCACTCTGTGCCCCTCTTTCTCTGTTAAAATTCAGTCGGTGTTGTGAGGCCTTAGGTGAGGGGAAGCATCCCTGAGACGATGAGCTGAGCATGACCAGACAGGTATCATCATGGAGCAAAGCAGGCACAAACTCACACTCATGACTGAGCAAGCTCTGCTGTGTCCGGCCAGAACAAGGCCACCGGGACGTGATTTCATTCTGTTGTGCAGCTCCATACAGAGTTGACTGTAAAAAGAAAGGTGAAAAAGATGACTGTAAAAGCACTTGTATATTATTTTCTTTGTAAAAGGTTGTATTTTCTCATTTGGAAAGAATGGCAGCACCATAAATTAATGACTTTTTGATTTAGAGCTGAATTAGTCTGGCAAAGTGTTTATGAAGTTAATGTCCTTGTCATCTTGAATGGAGCAGCTCCAGAGTGCACTACATCATTGTACGGCAAGAAAAATGTGTAATATACAACAGTAACACAGGGATATGACAAAGTGATGAAAAGTGTCTTTCCACAGGAGGACTTGGATAGTAACAGGGAAGTTGTGGATTAAGTACAGTGCATTTTCAGAGAAGAAATAATGGGAGAAGCAGCTGAATACAAAAGAAAAACATCTGCAGAGGCAAATCATATATATAATCATGCATTGGATACCTGCACAAACATACAAATTACCTGAATGAGATGGGTACAAAACTATTTCCAAAAAACGTTAGAGAGAATGAAAAGAAAGAGGGAATAATAAATTCTAGATGATGCTGATGAAATGAGAAAGATTTATTTGCTTCATCAGTGGCTCACTTTGAATTTTTACAAAAATATATACTGTGACTCTGAATTTATTCAGTACTTTTTATCATTCGTAACATAAACAGCATACTGCTTGCATGACTGTTGGGCATGCACTCGCCTAAAGCTGTGAGGTTTCCTCCCTGTCAATCATTTGTTATAGCTTCAGTGGTGTCCATGGAGATTTTTTAAGTCGCTGTATCTATGACAAGCAGATAAACCATTTCCCACCCATTGGAAATTGGAGTTCTTTAGATAAAAAGTGACACTTTCACTTACATTATTAAAGATTTTTTTCAGAAATCCACTGTATTATGCTAGTGGTCACCAACCTTGATGTCACCTATTGGTTTGTGAACTGCTGTTTGGAAGCTTTTTGAAACCTCTGTGCTCTACTTGTGTGGTACAATCTGTCAATCACACGGTAGCTGCCTCCTGCATATGCATACCCTGTTTATGGTCTACTTTCCTCTAAATGGAACCACCATTTAAAAAACAATCGTCATGTTGTATTGAAGACTTGAAACTAGCGACTGAGACCATAAACTCATTAGGAAAACATTTACTGAGCTACTAAATCAGGAGAGAAGTAGAGCCATTTTCACATGGACTTCAATTCAATCTGACTTCTTTTTATAACCAGTGGAGTCGTCCCCTGATGGTCATCAGATAGAAGACAGGTTTAAAGCTCTTCAGCATTGGCTTCACTTTTCAGCCCCAGAGTCTACGTCCAGTTTTATATACCGTCTATGCTTGGATGAACGTTTCTCGCCCAGTATTCATATAAAATTATGTTCCCACCTATCACCAGACTCTGCAGTGGGTATCAGTCCGTGCTAACATAAATCTACTGGGCCCTCTAAGAGGCAATACCATTCTCGACAGTCCCGTCCTAACACTCCCTGAGGCTGACTTTAAATCCTCCTCAGCCAAGCAAAGAGCAGACACTCAAAAGTTTGACCTGCATAGATCTGCTTTGAGTGGCAGCCCCAACAGGCTTGAATAGGCTTGAATTGTCTGCCTAGTCCAATCACGTCTGTGTGTATCTGGCTTCATAATATTAGCAACCCAGCTGGAATGAGACAGTTTTCCTGACGTATGTGACTTTACCTGTCTTATCAAAGACAAGGCCATGGTATCAAAAGTCATTTCTCTGGTGGCTGGTGGAGCCAATGGCGCTGAGAGGCCTCCGTGTCTCAGAACCACACCCTCTCTTAAACTGTACCCACAGACTCTACATATGAGGGATATGTGGCAGCTTGTCTTGATAATTAGCAAACAAACTGTCAAGCTAACCAGCAGCAAAACCAACAACCAACCTCAGCTACCATGCTAAGCTAACTAACAAACAACAGGCATAACTTTGAATTTAGTCATAAACATTCTCATAGTTGCATTGTCAGTAATGGTTTACTTCATTTCAACATGTTTCTACACGGACTTCTGTGCTGTGGCAAAAATAATTTCCCTTTGCTACACCAGTGTTTTGGTAAAAACAGGCTGAACGCTTCATCTTTCTTCTTGTTTGTCACTGTGTGCTAATGTGAGAGCAGCCTGTTGTGACTTCGATTTGCATGTTTGTCCAGGAAGGCGTATTTTTGTTTATGTGGTCGTAGTATATGCATTAAAGGAACAGTGCATTTACATTCGGATCCATTTTAACCAGATATTTGTTGCCCAAATTGCAGCTCAGGAGCCAAATGGTAGGTATTAGTACCAAGCAGCAGATTTTCATGTGCTGTGCTACTCCTCACATGAAACATGTTGCCTGAAACAGTGAACAGTTGATGGACTAAATTTGTTGGACATTTTATGAGGAACCCCCTCAGTTCACTTCAGTCCAGATAAAGAACTGGTCTGTAAATAATTAGTTTCTGACTGTGGGATCTTAGATCCACCTGCCTTCAAATATCGCTCCTCCCCTTCCTGTTATTCTTTCGCTTACTGTAACACTCACTAGACATAACTGGCAGCACACAAACCTCACAAGTGTGGTTAAACTTACAACTGCTGAAAACATGTTGCCTGGAAAGACATCTGCTGTACTGTGTCTTTGATTGTTGGTATTTATTAGACATCAGCTTCCTGGGATGAAGATAGCTTAGCTTGGGGACTATTTGAGATGTTGAACGTTTCCTCTTCTTTCCTATAAAAGTGGAAGGTATAAACTCTAAGCACAAGAATCTGCTCAACAAATTTCAAAATGGGTTAGCATCAACTTTAGCTGCTGAAAAGAGGCAAATATTTTCCCCTGGATTTGTAAAAGACCATGACTGAGACTCCATCTGAATGCTAATGATGCTGCACATCTGTTAGTAAATAGACAGTTTGTTAAAGCGTTCGCCTCATCAGTGTAAACGGTGCTAATGTGTCCATGTTGCGTTCACATCTTGTCCCCAGGAAAAATCTGTTACTGCAGTGTTCAAAGTTTGACAGCAGAAGGCTGTTTTCACATCCATCTGCTGAAGAGTGAACATTTCTCTGTGCTCACTTTAAATGTCAGTTTAAAACGTACAAGCAGGATTTTGTGACAGCACGACTCGTTTATACTGACAATGGGCTTTTTAGTGAGGCAGGAGACATCTTTTGTGTAATAGTTGAAGAATATTTGTATATTTATAGTTTCCAGATTTTTCAAGGTTGGTGAAGGATTAAAATTTTTAAAAAAATTTTAATTTGATTATCTAGTTATTTTTTAGGGTAAAACATATTCAGAAAAAAAATTATACAAAGCTAAATATTTCAATGTGTCTGCTGGGAATCTTATTGTAAAACTACACTATATAAAATCAGGCATTGAAGGACAACATGTGTAGAATTTGGATAAAAGGAATACCTATATTAATATTACTTTTTTTCTTAGAGGTCCAATAACTTATAATTATTTTTTAATTGTAAAGCAGGTCTAGTTTCTATATTAATACTATTAAAGTATCAAAGTGCTCAGTCCACAGAGAAATGCTCACAGTCTGTATTCAGGAACGAAGCCTTAAAAACCAGTCGTCAGGATTTCTGTAACTTTGTGAATGCACAACAGTATTGCAGGATTTGGTTTCTCTGAGTGTTTTCCTGAACTCTGCTGAACTCTCCTCTGATTGGCTGACTGACCTGTTGTTACTAGAGCTTTAGAGAGAAGTCTGAGAGAGATGTAAAACTACACTGAGATGGTTATTAGTTCCTAAAGGCACAACTATAGCTTCTTATAGAGATCAACACTTTAGATAAAACAGTGGAAAAGTGTATATTAAAAAAATTCTGAGCAGTACATCTGTATGTTTCTCAAAATTGTCTTTTTTAAAGATCCAGTGGAACTCGGTCATGAAATCTGGTGGAGCTGCTGTTACACTGGACTAAAACTAGTCCCACAGTGGCTCTACTCTTTAAGCGCCACTCTGGTGATGGGGAGGCAGGACTCAAACAGAGGAAGTGTGACTCTCTCAGCTCATTTGAATGAAGTCACACATTTGTTCTAAAAGGGGAAGTGTTGATATTCAAACTGACGAGTTACTATCCTTGCCCATCTGCTCCATCTGACAGTGTTTGTCATGTTGCATCAGACCAAGAAACATGACTCATCTGAGTATAAACTAAACAACACCCCTTTACGTTCACTGGGGAGGGAAGTCCCTGTATCAAGGGCCTGTGTACTGTGCACACCAGAGCTTTTGTCATTGTCTGCGTTGTGTTGTAACACTGTAGAGTGATGAAAAGATGATGAACGGAAGAGATGCTGACAGTGAGGAGCCATCTGTGCCTCATTAAAAACAATCGGAGGGAGGGGAGAGCCAGGTCACCATTGGAGTGAGCAGTCCTTATTCAGGCAGGTTTACATGCAGCACACACAAACACACATGCACACACAGTGTGAGAGGAAAATGCCCCCTGGGATGCTGGATGAGCCATGACAACTTTGAGTGCGGAAAGACTAATAAGAGTTGCTTCCTTGTTAGAAAGCTTGAACAGTGCATGTCAGGAACTGTGTCAAAAGCCACTGTCTTCTGTCTTACAGGACAAAGTGTGTGTGATTTGCATCCTGCATAGGCTCATTAAAGCACCTGTAGAGTGACAGCGCAGGTTTATGTGAACGCCAGAACATTCTGCAGCTAAAGGTAACAGAAAAATAAACATGTTTGTCTGTATCTAAAGTCTCTGTAGCTGATATTTTCAAATTAAATATGGATCAATACTAAGTTAGGACTTAGTGGTATTTTATTAGCAACTTTCAGCTCATTGTTTTGGTTTTCAGGTTTTCTGGATTTACTTTAGGTTCATTCTCATAGTGTTGTCATTTCTAAAACACCCTCTGTTCACTACCTGCCCAACACCAAACAGTAGACAAAGTTTCCAACCAGCTGCCACACATAAAAAAGTTTCCACACAAATGCAGATCAAATTTAATCAGTTAATTAATTGTTTTGGTTTGCTGCTTTTTATTAGCTCTGGTTTGCTGATTTGTGTTCTTCCTCTGCTGGTGTGCACTACACACCCAACACCAGTCAACAAACAAACAGTTAGCAACTAGCTGGTGAACATAATGGAGCAAATTCTCTATAGTAATTAGTACCTGTGTGGTAATGAATAAAAGTTTACCAGACAGGAAGAGAAGTCAACTCTCAAAACCCTTTTTTTTCACCAAAGTGGAGAAATGACACTGACATGATGAAGAGGTTGCTGGGCGGCACATGCAGGGACAATGGGAGAGCACACCACCTTCAAAGAATCTGTTGTTAGCAGCTTTCCACGTCTTCATTCATTTGTATCTTACGTTATTACTTTGTGCATCATCTGCTCCTCCCTGTCCCTCACCCCCACCACCCACCTCCCCACCATCACACCGTCTATTTCCCAGGTCACTGATTGGTAATTGGAGCTGTCTGACAGGAAGTGACAGCCTCCGTTGTTGTTGTGCTCTGTCTGTTGTGGTGTGGAGAAGCGTGTTCATTGGTAATTTACATTAAAACCCTTGGGGGAATGAGGGACCCGGCACTTGATCCTCTTTAATGGCCCAGTCTGTCCTCGGTGATGATCAGTGTGGAGAAATGATTAGAAGCGGCGGGGGACCCACACTGCAGAACTGACTCTCAAGAAACAATTATTATTGCATGGAAGGGTGTAATTCTTCAAACCTAACCTCTTTTCATTTGGAGTAAAATAGCTTTTTTGGTTCTTAAAATCAAAATCAGTCTCAGCAACAACCCCGATACATGTGATGCCTTGGAAGCACAGACTGACTTGTGAATGTGTTCATCACTGCTCTGTCTGTCATGTCAAAGCCCAAAGTTCTGAAACCATTGCACTTGTTGACTTACACTTGACAGCATTTCATACTGGAGTTAATTGGTGTAGATGACCTGTCAAACCAGCATCCTCGTGCTAATGCTGCAGAGCCCAGGAGCTGATAGAAGCAGCCTTTTGAGGTTGATCACCACTGCTATTAATAGCATCAATGGGCTGGAGCCGAAGACAAGCTAGAAGAGCAAATCCTGAATGCAAAATTGAATCCATCACCTGGACAGTGGGATACCACCAACATTTATTAATCAGTGCTGTCTTTTCTTTGCTTGAGAACAGTTTATCATTCTGTACTTTTCACTTGGAGGTGCCTCCAGAGCGATAGTGTGGGTACATATGTTTTTCGTTCAGACTGACTGAGAATCAAATGTGTTTCAGTGTTATGGATTTCAAGAAAAACACGAGACAAACTTGTCAAATAGCAGGTTCAGTTAGATAAGCATATGCACTTTTGATCCTTCAAAATAAATTGGACAAAGCATGATTGGTCTGTCAATAAAGGTGCTAGTGTTTCCTTTTTTCTGAGGCTGACTGAAATATTTTTCTCTAAAATGTTACGTCTCCTTTTCTCTTTTCTTGTATCTCAAAAGAGTGCAGCTTCTACATTGACTTACCACACACAGTCTTCAAGGTTTTGCTTTGGAGACCAATGATTTGATTGTGGGCTGACTGGATTGTGGGTTGAGCCCTGAGGCCCAGATAGAGGAATTATGACTGTGAAGTAGACGCCAGTCCCTTTGCTTTAGGATGAAGAAACTCAAATGTGTCCAAAGCATTACAGTAAAACATTTTTAAAGGTCCACAAAAATTAGATATAAGGAGAATGTCCAAATGTGTGTGTTTAAGTATGCAAAAAGTCAAAAATAATGGTAGATCACAAGTTACCAGAGCTGCTTAAACCTTCAATAACTGCAGTAACTTTTAGTTGATTTGCTATTTGATAATCACCAGTATCTTTCAGCACCACATGGGACAAACAAATGATCTGCTCTGTATATTAATATTGGTGATAAGTCATAGTGTCCTTTGCCTCCAGGATCTGATCTGTGTGTGTGAGCATGTGTGGTGGAGGCATATATTCAGCACAGGCCTGAAATGGTTGACTACTAAACACACATCATCTGTGACTTGGGTAATTGCTTCATATGCAGCATTTGATTCCATGACAGAAGAAATGATTGACAGATTGAGCCCCGTCATCACACGATGGCTCACCCTGCTCAAAAATAATTGAGCAGCAAATAGTCTGCCTGGTACTGATGACAGTGTGTGTGTGTGTGTGTGTGTGTGTGTGTGTGTGTGTGTGTGTGTGNGTGTGTGTGTGTGTGTGTGTGTGTGTGTGTGTGTGTGTGTGTGTGTGTGTGTGTGTGGAGCCTGACTAGCCTATTCTGAATTAAGTGTTGCCTTTGAGGAAAATGTATAGTGACAAGTGTAGACCGTAGGCCATCAAAGGTTGTGCAGTTTAATTATGTCAAAAACAAATATCAAGATTGATGAAGACCAATAGAATAGCTCTGGAGGGATCAAGAATGGTAGATAGTAATAAATCTATTAAAATCGCTGATGATGTTGATAATGTTCCCTTCGAGTTAATGTCCGCCTGTTACTGTTATGGCACTGGTTTCCCACAAAACACCAACTGGTAAAACCAAAAGACTAGGGCCATGGCCAGACTTAAAATCTGATGTTATCCAGATTACCCTTACAGTGAAAGTGAGACTTTAATAAACCTCTGAAAGAAAGAAGGTACAAATGAAAAGCTGAAGTCATAAGAAATGCACCCTTGTTTTATCCAACACACTCAGGGGTTTGCTGTTGCAGGCTTACTTGGTAAGTGATGTTACTGAGTCACTTACTCTCCGCTTGTACTATTGTTACATTATATTTTGGTCTTTACAATTATCTAGTTAGTGCATGTTGAGGTTTCAGTGGCTGTTGTTCATCACAAGTAACATGGGCTTACTTTAAAAATGCAACCTAGGAATTACTTATACATTTAAATTTAGCATTTCTTCACAAGTATTTGAAAGGTCTGTCCAAATAGAATGATTCTTTTTTGGATAAACACACTTTAGTTCAGTCATCACATCAAATAGTCATCAAATAATCATTTCATCGGTCATTCACAGTAAAAACACTTTTCTGTCCATTGATTGGAAATGACAGTATTCCAGTAAGAACACTATGATGTGTTTTGGTGAAATTTTAAATCTATTGCCTGAAGGAAGAATTGGCTTGGAAAAAGAAGATATTTACCAAGCATGAATGTATGACAACTCCAATAAAACACTGACTCAGCTAAGCCTGCTTATAGATCTTGTGCAAATCTTGCAAAATCTTCAAAAAGTAGTATAAAACCTTTAGTGGCTCATGACTGATTAAGTTTGAAGGTTGAAAAGCTTAAAAAAAAGGATTTTGGAGGCAGAAAAAGTTGACCTCTGTGGCACTTGAGGCTAAATTAGCTTGGTAGGCCTAAATCTGCAACTAAACTGTCAGCAATTGAGTGGCTTTGTGGGAAATGTTTTGTTTGAAGAAGATGAATGTGTGGAGTAAAAAATACAGTATCTCCAGTTCTGCTGCATAGCAACACTGTATGTCTGACAACATGAACTTAATGACTGTGAATCTTCACAGGCTGTAAAGTCCTCCATACAAAGTGCACACACACACAAACACACACACAGAGGATGATATTAATGTTAAAAGGATTCTAACTGCGTCTTCAAGGTAAAAGATAACTCTCCAAAAAATCGTTTCCCTGCAAGTAATGAGACAACTGACTTCATTAAGGGTTAATTAATTAAAATTGTTAAATCAAAAAATGTTTTAGGTCAAAAATTATTTTTTCTTCTGTGCCGCATTCATTTTTTTAAGTAACTCCCAAGCTGATCCTCCTCCGAATCTTGTCAAACACACTGATGGTCACAAGATTTTGGGAAACATGTTTCCTGCAAGGGCAGATTAAACAAACTAACCTGATATACCTTCTGATGCTCAGAGAGGCACCTATTGCCTCTTTAATACTGGACATTAAAGACATGCACTGCCATTCCACACATCTTTCCGGTGTTGTATTTAAAATATTACATTGGTACGAAAACAGCATAAAAGCAGGCAGCTTCCCTGATATAAAACATCCCCCTTCTCTTCCTGGGGCTGACAGGCTGTGTGGCATCCTGCTGCACCAGACTGTGAAATGATGACTTTCTCACAGATGTGCAGAGCCCCCGAATGGGAAGGAGGTGAAGGAGGAAGGTGGAAAGAGGGGAGAGGTTTATTAATGGTGAGGCGGCTGGGCGGGATTGACTTGCCACTTGGGCTTCTTGTCAAGTACAGCTGCTCCAGACTGTTTTTTTGATTCACATCGCATCTCCTTGATTCAAAGTCAATGGCAGCAGCAGCTGTTTGTCTCCAGCACTCTGGTCCTTTGAATAGGCAGCACAGAGATGTCAGATGTACCAGGCTCTGAAAAAAAAAAACAAAGGTGGCTGTTTTTCAGAGTCAAAGTCCAGACATGTTTCTCTATCACATATAAAACCCCAAATTCGTGTTCAGAGAATGGCATGTCTTGTCTTAGATGGAGGTGAAGAAGGTTTATCAACCATCACGTGCAAGGTGGAGGGAAATATCTTTTTTTTATGCTTGGGAGGCCTCAGCTCATTTCCCTTATGCAAATGAAAGCTGCAAGTGAAAGGGGAAGGCAAATGCTATTGGAAGGCTGACAGTGCTGTGTGGAAAATGTTCTGTGACTGGCGCTGAGACCAGCACAGTCCCCCAGTGTCTGCCACTGAAGGGAAAGAGGGAATGAGCCAGAGAGGGGGGTCGCGGTGGGGATTTCCTTTTAATAAGAGCTTTGGCATCGAAGGGGTTCTCTCAAAATTTATGTCACTGTGAGGGCAGATGCAAAGACTTTAGCTCATGCAGATATACACTCACACACACAAGTTTAAAGAGAACTTCGGGCCATATTGCTGATGACTAACAATCTCACTGACTGCATGTGAGTGGGCAGCAAGCAGAAGAAGTGAAGCCTGTGATTGTAGCCCGAGTGTCTGCTGGGGATCTGTGGATAGCTGTAGTGAGGTCTGGTTTTTAAAATAGAAATCTTTGGATCTGAATATTGACGCAGAGGCAAAAAACACAACCTCCAAAGCAAGTGAGAGGGCACTTGTAGGCACTTAGCATCCAAGAACTTCATGTAGCCAGCTACCATCCTCCAGACAGCAGCTCTGGAAGTTACGTAAGCTCCGGATATAAATACACGTTTTTTTCACTGTGAGAGAGGAGGCCAGCTGTGAGTGAGGACAGAATTGGAGCACCTTGTTCCTTTTATACTTTGTGCCCAACGAGGTCCCAGTCCAGTGCCTGTGATCTCCAACAGTAGACCCATTTCAGCATCTGCATACTGTGGGGAGATTGTGCTGCAGTAACCTTACACTCAGTATAGAGTGATGGAAGGGAAATCTGGAGCACCAGCTTCCCTACTTGCATGTAGTTGGCTGATTCTACCCCAGTCAACAATGAACGGACAAATTCATTAAATTCTCACCAAAGGGGCTTTGCGTGTGTGAGATTGATGATAGATTGGGGTCAGCTGGACTTTTATCTATCATCTAACCTCAATGGTGAAGTTACAATCTCACAAAAAGCCAAACAGGACAAAGCAAAGGGAAAAATCATTCAAAAGTTTCAAACAATAGGATGTCAGGAGGAGGGAGAGGGGGAGTTTGATTTGATGGCAGGAACAGAAGAGCAGGGTTGATCACAAATGGGTGCTGGCTTTATTGGTTGGAGGTTGAGGTTACACATACTGTTCATGTGGCATGAGGTCACCTTTACCGTTGTCCAGGAAGTGACAGTTTTCCAGGAAGTGAACATGTGTGTGTGTGTGTGTGTGTGTGTGTGTGTGTGTGTGTGTGTGTGTGTGTGTCTGTGCCTGTGTGTTTTGATTTAACATTAAGTGTCCTCTAACTGGACTGTCCTGGGCTTGGCAAACATCTGAATCCTAAGGACTCTGAGACTGTTTATCAAAACCAGGGCAGTCAAGACTAGACTTGTGGAAAATGTTCTTTCCAAAACTGCAAGGACAAGGAACACAGGTGTCAGAGTGAAAGAATGACATTTATTTTGTTGTTTTACACAGTCTATTCCACTGCTTTTATTTCTCATGTACACCTTTTGTTTACAATGTGTTTTCCTGTGTGTAAAATTGCTGAATCCTGTAGATAAATAAAACCAAACCACTGTTACAAACCTGAGTACTTACATTTACGTGTTTTGATTCCTCTGGATTGTCTGAGCCAAACTCAAGGAAACTCTGAACTACCAAACAGAACAGCCTTCACCCTTCATCTTACTCTGATCATTAAAACTAACCCTGGCTACGAGCCTCCTCTCCACAAATGTCTGAGCCCTCTTTCCAAATAACTGCTGCTTGTATGTGCACAGATCCAGCAATTACTGTTTGATGCTCATTTCTTCTTTCTTCTCTTTCAGTAAATAAATGTGCCAATTATTTGAAATAAGAACATGTTGAACTTGGATTGTCCCATCTGATCTCACTCTTGTACCTTTTGTGATATCAGGGGCAGTTTTCACAGCTATCAGCTTTGATAACTAACAAATAGCCTTTGGGTAAACACCAAACAGCTTCAGTAATTCACTGGCTGCTTTCTAACTCCAGATGATGTCTCCCCATCCTCTCTTGAAGCCAGGCTCCAACCTTTACTCAGATCCTCAACAGATCCCCGGAGCTGTGAAGTCCCCTCCTGCTTCAAATGCTCCACCATCAACCCATCATCACAGGACTGAATGACTACAGACCTGTCATGAAGTCCTTTGAACGACTGGTGATGGCCCATCTGAAGAACATCACAGGACACCTGCTGGACCCCCTGCAGTTTGCTTGGACTGCACTGCATCCTGCAACACCCTCATCTACCCTGGGATACATATAAGGATGTTTGTGGACTTCAGCTCGGTGAATCTGTGAATTATTCCAGAAATTCCCTTCTCACCAACAAGTGCAAGGACCCTGCTGTCAAACTCCTGAAGCATAACATCATTATCATCAGCATTATCTACAAATTTGGATATTGAGAGTATGTGGAGATGAGAATGGACTTTAGGAGACCCCTCTCAGCACATGTGCAGCAGCCCTGTGTCAATCGTTGAGACCCTCAAAGAGGCCCAGCAGAGGATGTACTTTCTATGGCAAGTGAAGAAGTCTGGTCTGCCAAAGGAGCTGTGGAGCCAGTTATACTCCACAGTCATCATATCCATCACAGTCTGGATCAGAGCAGCCATAAAACAGAATAGGAGCAGACTGCAGCAAACTGTAAAGACAGTAGAATAAAAGTCATTGGCCCCCCTCCAGGACTCGTACTCTTCAAGAACAGGAAAACAGGCAGGAAAAACGCTCCACGTTCTTTTCAGTTCACAACCTTTTCCAATTCCTCCCGCAGGCAGTCCAGACAGAACCCTGTACTCCAAAACCACCAGACACAGGACACTTTCTTTCCTCATGCCATTATCCTCATAAACAGCTGACCACAGCTACTCAGGCGTCAGATGTTATGACACCCTGCTTCACATCTACAAATACTGCATTGCACATGTAATTCCACATTAGTGTTGTTTGCACCCAAGTCCTTGAGTGTGTTAACATACTTGGATAATAGAACAGAGTCTGTCTGAGGTGCATTTCAGTGTATGTGAATAATTTCAAACCAAAAACCCAGTGACATATTAGGTCAAGCCTCTGAGCTCTCTTGAGAGAATTCAGTCATATGTGAACCAGTTGCATAAATTGAAAAACACGCATTTGAAGTGATTAAATGTCATCTACAGAAACTTTATTTCCATGTTGACTCTTCAACAAACCTCGTTGACTACAGGTTAACGTGATCTCTGTGCAGACGGCTCCAGGATTGACGTTGTCTAGTTCACGCAACCAGCACTTTAAACTCTGCTGGGGTTTTGCATGGCCAGTAGAAAGGTGCTGAGGGATGATGCTGATGCGCAACGAGCAATAAACACTCTGTAACTAGAAGCTTTATCAACCTGCAGTGCAACAAGCGCGGGGGTCAACGGAGCTGCCTCTGAAGGCTGATGCGCGAAGAGTTTGCGTGAGGCAGCTGAACCCTCCGCTCAGGTACACGCAGCCAATGGGGGCGCAGGAGGCAGAGCTCAACAGCGGGGAGGCGGTCCGCCCCGGCACAGACACCGCACACCTTCAGATGGAGATGAAGTAGCAGCGGCAGTCGATCAAAAGAGGAACAACAGCGTCTCTACCGCGGATCCGGAGGTTTTCTTCAGGGGGGACAGGTGACAGAGCCGAGCGACCGAGACTCAGCCGCCTGAGCGTCCATCGGGGGAAATTACTGCCGTTTCACTCCCCCCTCCCCACGCACGCACGCACACAAACACACACACACACACACACACACACACACACCCTCCGATTGCTACAATACATGCATTTCGATACTACATGCATTTCAGCCTGATCATCTAAGCTCAGTCCTCCAAGATGGAAAATGCGCACACTAAATCAGCGACTGAAGTTTTAGACAACTTCGGTGTGAACGAAAACACTGGGCTGACTGTGGAGCAAGTCAAAGTCAATGTGGAGAAATATGGACCGAACGGTGAGTAGTTTGATATTTCTGTATTTATTTTATTTTATTTATTTTTTTTAATTTTAAATTTTTTTCATAGCTGGCGCGTGTCACAGCCTATGTCGGTTGATTTGCCGGGAAATCCAGCTGCTGCTGTTTTGTTTCAGGCTCTTCGTGCGCGTAAAAAAAAAAAAAAAAAAAATCCCTCTGGCGCACAGTCAGTGGAAATGTGAGTGGCACATCCATTGATGCACATGTCTGTGTTGAAACCATTCAGCGCGCAACGCACGGGTTCAAGTAACACTCATCCTCAGGACGGAAAAGAAATGTGTGCGAAGAGACTCCGATCGATCAGGCGACTAATTCACAGAGCCTTTTGTTTTTTATCCAGCTTGTCCCCTGAGGTCATGTCGGGGCTAGTTTAAAAGTATGTGAAGCGTAATTCCAAAGAAAGCTTATCGAAAACTAACCTGCAGCCCTCCCTTACCAAGTATTGACACAGTACGTGCTGCTGTTGTGTGTGTGTGTGTGTGTGTGTGTGTGTGTGTGTGTGTGTGTGTGTGCGTGTGTGAACGTGAAGACAAGACATCCCTGGCTGTTATGCAGAGATCAGGAAGTGCAGGGCAGACAGGCCCAGGCTATTGGAGTGGAAGGGGATGAGGTGGTGAAGATAATGAAACAGAAAATCTTGAACAACCTGTTTTCACTTTCAGCAGTTGTTCTCCACAAGGTTTATACTTTCCAGTTCAGATTACAAGATTGCAGAGGGGAGTGGATAAGTAAGGTTTTTTTTTTTTTTTAAATCAACAGGACACTGACTTCTGCTGCCAAAACAGTAACAGCGCAAGTAAAACTGTTATTTATCAGGTGTGTTTCAGGTGGAAATACAGTTTGTGTCAGTGTGGGTTGTGCAGCAGGTCTCACACACACGAGGAGCCCCCCTGAAGTCATGAAAATCTTTTACTCTCAGCTGGTTGAGTATTTTCATGTTGAGCTCGGACCTGACATCACCACACCTTTCCCTCCTGGCCTGTCATTTGCATGTGTGGCCAAGCTGTGGAGTCGAGCAGCACATTGTGCCAGTCAAACAGAAGCCCTTTTGTTGCAGCCAGCCACTCTACCCAGGGGCTTGTGATGACTTCATGGAAAAAAGCAACGTCTTGCCACAGATAACATCTCTTTCGCTTTTAGCTGTGAACTTCCTGTCTTATACAAGTGTGTTACAGCTAAATGGAGGGAGGGGATACCCTTTTTCCATTTTTGGGTCTGAGTGCATGGGGGGTTATCCACACTAGCTGCTCCTCCACAAGCCAAAAAAGGGGAAAAAACAGCATTAAATTGGCTTTGGTCTGTTTACTATTTTAGTTCATGTCATTGCTGAGTGATGCACAGCTGCTAAATGGCTCCTTCCCCTCTGCACACAAACCACAGACTTTGTAGTTGACTGCAAGGACTCTGTGTGAGCTGTGGTGTTTTGTTCCAGGGAGCGTCTGTTCAAAGCTGTTTGCGGGTGGTACGATTACCTTGCTCCCGCTGACATGCATGCACAGTATTTCACTCTGTGTAATGGTTAGCAGGATCTGATTATCAGAAGGATCATTAACCTAAATCAAAATGTCCACAAACAAAATCTCCAGTGTGCATCTGAGCTCCATGTCAGCGTTTGTCTCCGTTTGGACATGAGAGGGTGAACGGGAGATAAAAGTCACATGATCTTTTGTCATTTCACCATCAACGCACTGCTTCATGTGTCTGCAGAGGGAGGCGCCGACATGCACGGACGACAGTGTGACATGTTTGACTCAGACCTTACTCCTAACCGTCGGACTGGAGAGGTTTTTACACAGTTGATTTGCCTTTGGATATCATGGGTGGTTAAAGGAATTTAAACACTGCTGGTTTCCAGAAACATTATCTGACCCCCCTCCTCCTTTAACACAACAATTAATACATTTTGTGAGTGTGTCCTGTCTCATTTCTGCAAAAGATAACCTAGAGCGTCTGTGTTTTTCCCTGGTTATGGGATTATTTTCCTCATTTGTCACAGATGGCAACATTCATTCAAACTCAAAGCTGTGAAGTCCCATTCATTTATCTTTAATGGTAGAGTGGCACAAATATACATTTATAGAATCTAAAGTATAGATTCTTGCCCTGTATGTTATAGGCAAAGTTTTTCAGTGCCACATTGAAAATAAGAATGGGCAAATGGTGTCCAGGCTTCCTGGCTTTATGTCGAGACTTTAATCTGCTGTGACAGAGGAACCCTGCTGACAAGCGTCAGGGTTTCTGAACCCTTTTTGAGATGTTGGGAAATAAGCTGAGCTGCCACATCTGGCAGGTCTGTGCTGCAGAAAGGTGGTGGGTAACCTTTTATTCACACCTTCCATTTATGGTCCATTAGCAACTCCTTTATTGGCAACTTCATTCACAGTCACACACACTACAGGAATAGTGCTAATTTACTGTTGAGAACTACATGCACCACACTTTACCAGACAGTTTGACACTGTCAAGGTTGAAGTCACAGGCCTCTCTCTCTCTCTCTCTCTCTCTCTCTCTCTCTCTCTCTCTCTCTCTATGTCTCTGTCTCTCTCTCTCTCTCTTTCTTGACACACGCATACACACACACCACACAGACACACACATGCTTTGAGTGTGTGGGTGCACAAACAATGTTTGTGCTGTTACAGCTTGTGGTACTTGATGATTGTATTCTGTGCCCTCACAACCCCGATTTCAAAGGCACAGTGCGTTCATTTTTAGAAAGTGTCAGTAAAAGGGCATATTGTCCCCATGAGCAATCAACTTTCTTTTTTTGTTTGTGGGGGGGGGGGGTTCAGAGGAGCTGACACTCCAGGAAAGAAGGAGGTGTTCATTTATTGATTCCTTTTCTAACATTTTGGAGAATTTTGTGCTTTAATCTGCTAAAATAGGAGGAGCCATTATGACTCTACAAATTACTTCACGCAGCTGAAAACAAAATTAGCCTCGGTTGTAAAGACTTGACACTCCCCGCAGGATAAAAACACAATTGTGCAACATATTCAGGTTAAACAACCTAGCAATACATCTCATTGCACCATAATTTTACAATGTCCAATCTTGGAGACATGTGTTGACACACAGCCAACAACTACAATATTTCCAATATCTGCTGATTGCAGTAAAAACAAAGCTATCAGTCTTTTTATCAGTGCACAAGCTCCACTCTGCTTCTGCTGATTTCACCCACATGAAGCAATTTTAATTCCTGTCCAATTATTAGACATGTTTTCTGGATGTAATAACCCTCTGGTACCTAAAATGTATTTTATTTTCTGTCACTGATGCATATAAAAAGGGTGTCTGACATTTCTGCTGGTGATCAGTAGATGATACCATCCTCAGGAAAAATTATGCAATGTTGTTGCACTTTCCTCACTCTGTCTTCTGCCACGAATAATTATAACTTCCTCTAGTGGGATCTCACTCACAGTGTTGTTTCTCTTCCTGTTCTGCAACTTAACATTAAAGCAGCCTGACTTACTCGCTCCGGCGTTTGAAATACGAGAGGCGTTCTGTTGCTTCCTGCTCCTCCTCCTCCCTCACACTGACATGCTCTTGATGGCACATTGCAGCGCACTCCTCAATCAGGGGTTGCTGGATTTCACTTCACTGTCACTTGTTCTGAAAACTGTCCAGTTGAGAGTTAAATTGCAGTAACAGGGTTGGAGTTACGTGGGCTGAGGAAGGAGAGTTAAGTTGTAGAAAAGTCGATTCAGTGACTTCCTAACCCTAAACCTCGACTCTGTGCCTGCCTGCCCAGCTGCCTTCAAAGAAGCTGTAATCCTGTTCTAGCCTGTCACTGATCTTGCCTTCTTCTCTCCCACCTCTTCATCTGTCAGTCACCATCATGCCTTTACTCGAACGTGATGTTGAGTCACTGGGGCCTAACACGCTGCTGCCGCCGCCGTCTGCTCCCCTCACACTCTGCCACAGCAGCGTCCAGTCCACTGTGGAGATGTGTACTCAGAGGTGTTTGTGTTTCAAGAAGTGGCAGCATATGTTGTACAGTATGTGTCTGCCTTCAGTGTGTGTACCATAAAGTGAACAGAAGGTCACCTAAAGGCACTCACAGAGATGAGCTGTCTGTGCAGCAGAATGAGTTGTGTGTCTGGAAAAAATAAGTAAATACTAGAAAAGTCATGTGCCTGGGTTGGATGGATAAACCTGTTCCACTTCACTGGGACAGGTTTAGCTGAAAGGAAACTGTACTGTCAAAACAGAGCAAGAATATGGTTTTCTTATCCTGTCAGTTCATTATTTCACAGTGAACACTTTATACATTTTATGTCCAAACTGTTTTACTTTTCCTATTTGAATCTTTTTGTCTCTACATGGTGAACACACAATTCCCAATTTAATTTCTGTAATCTACTCTACTTTTTTTATTCAATTTAAACTTTTTATTTATGAACAGCTTCACATCATGAAAACAACAGGCAAAGAACAAACAGACATGACAGCCAGATAGGACGATCAGTAAGTCAAGGTAAATTTGCCTATGTAAATGTCTCACATGTTCCAATAACGATCTGTCTTATTGGCTAAACAAACACAATATTTTCCGCTGTTTTTCAGCTCCAGTTCTTTTAGTAGCTGGAAGGAATAACTTACAACAGTATCTGACAATACTGAAGAAGCCAGAAGTGAGACAGTTTTTCTGAAGCCAGTATTTTATAATGGCTTTTTGGAGATAACTATCATCTTTATTCCACCCATTCAGACCAAGACAGAGGGACGTGAATGTTGCATTGATATGAAAACCCTGTGTTGATATTCTGTATTTTTGTTACTGTAAACAAACCTCATTAAAAGATTAAAATGAAAACTTCCTATACCATGTGTAGTACTCAGCCCCAAACTCATTGGTTCCAACTGAAGATGCAAATCTTTGAAATGAAATTGCTAATTGAATTAAAAATGGATTTTTTATTTTATTTTATTTTTTTTTTAAGGCTCAATGATTCACTAACCTGGCCTAAACTGGCCGTGTGGTTTTTAGCAATTACAGGAGTGATGGTGCATTGATTGGGGCTGTTTTCAGTTATGGATTTCTTATTTACAGCAGCAGCACTACTTGTGCCAAGTGCAACATTGTGGCTCACTGATGTGTTTTTAATGGTTTTTGGACAATGATGGAGCTCGATGGCTCAGGCTATGGCCACATAGTTTACATTTGTTACATAGGTATATTTGAAATTGTCGCTAGTTTGACGGGCCTCCGTTGCCTCAGGGCTTAGATCAGTGAAGTTGTACTGTAGCAGGCATTTGATTGGATAGAAGTGTTGCTCTGGTTTCCAAACCTAGAATGAAGCCCATAAATAGCGTGGTGTTAACACAGATATTTCAGTCTGCCTTTAGGGAGATTGCTGACTATTTTTCACTGCATCCAATTTCTTCGTTTGGCTACTGGGTGGCTGGGTGCCATCTTCCTCACTAGCCTGTTGAGATGTTCAAAAAATGGTTCTTTGCACAGCTGTGACCCTAAAGAGGAAGCTCTGAGCCATGACGAGATATCTGCTCTGTGCTAATCACCTCATGCATGTCCTGCTCAGTTGATAGGCCCTTTTCCTTTTTCCTCTTTAACTTACCAGAAGCACTCACCCCACAGTATTGTGTTGTATAATGTGGTGCAAGATACTTATTTGCTGTGTTTGTTTAAACCTGCATCTATTGTACAACAAGCAGGATACAGTGTATGTGCAGTCAGAGAATAGTGATATGTACAGTTATTGCATGAACACAGTTAATTTTAAGTAATCTCCAGCCGTTTGACTTTGCCACAGCTCATGCCATCTGTGGTGTGCAAATGTTTGTGGCAGATGAAATTTCATCACCAGAGTGACCAAAATCTGTTGTTTTCGAGATAAAGTAGTTAAGAAGAAGCTCTTAAGTAAGATATTGTTTGGTACTGTTTGTAAAAAAAAACCCATCAAATTAAAACATGCAGTGACGCTGAAGTGTATTTTCAGCAAGCTCTATCGTGTGCAATGTCCCAGGGAAAAATCCAGTCTCTTTTTCCCTGACCACAGTTTGATGTCAGACTCTGTCCAGCCAATGGGCAGCTGCAGCAGCCACCGAGCTGGGTCTCATGACATTTGCTGTCTTAATTGGCTTGAAAGGATAAAATCTCCACTTTGATGCTAAATCTCCTCTCTGAGACAGCAGTCTTTCAGAGATGAGCCTCAGAAATAATCTCAGTGCAGCTTTGACAGTTTGTGGTATTTCTTCTCTGTCTCCAGCATGAATAGAATAACAGATTATCAGTTTATCAGACATAACAGGTAAAATACTATTATTCATTCCTCACTTCCAGCTTCTGTTTCTCCCTGTGTGTGATGATATAATTTGCCATTATTTCTTTCATGTTGTTTAGTGTACAATGAGAAAAGTCATTGTCCTCTCAGATTGGGAGTCTGAATGTGTTGGTGGGTAAAGGGTACTGCTAATGTTACTTTGGTGTAGACTGAAATAAACAGCTGTTGGCTGGATTTCCATCACATTCATGACCCCCAGAAGATGAATCCTGGTGACTTTGGTGATGCTGATTCCTCTTTTAGTGCCACCTGATGATCACATTTACATTCTATCAACTATCTCAACATCTACTGGATGGATTGGCACAAAATATATTTCAGGCATTCATGGTTGTCAGAGGATGAATAACTGATTTTGGTGCTCCTCTAATGTTTCCTCTAGCATCACCATGAGGTTATTTTTCTTTTTTTTTTAAAGTTAAATAAATCCACAACTGGATGGACAGATTGCCATGAAGTTGTGTACACACAGTCAAGATTCCTTCTCATTGCTATTTGCCCAATAGATTTGTTTGATAACCAAATACCTGCAAAGCTAATTACATCAGCCCAATTCCCATCAGCCTCAGTGGTGCTTTTTATGATGTGCTAATTAGCAAGTGCTAGCATGGTAACACGCCAAACGAAGATCTTGATCATGATTAACATTATAACTGGTAAACATGTTGTGAGCTTGTTAGTATGCTGACATTAGCATTTACCTCAAAGTGCTGCAGTGCCCATGTAAAACCTCTCAAAGCTGCTAACGACGCTGTTGTTTTGTTTGATCTATGTGTTTGAATACAGCAGCTTTAATCCTGTATGAGAGGCTTCTGGGCTGATAGTGAGTGAAGAGTAGCTGCATGTCTGGGCTCTATGTCCGTGTTTCATTATGCTGCAGAGGAGTGATTAGTGACTATACCACTTCCTCCTGTGCTCCCGCACTGATGCTCAGAGCAGCTTCTCAAAGGGCGGCGGGACGCCTAAAGATAGCTGCTCACACTCACCCACTTGACATTACTGTGTACGACCTCGTGAGAGAAGGGAAGCCCTCCATTGACATTTATGTAAATTAAGGAAACATTGACTTTGTCAAATTGCAGACGTCTCCTCTGCAGTTACCTTTGATGCCCTGTGTGTGTCAGAGATAATAAGGTTAGGGGGGAGATAGGACTACATTTATAATTCACATTTGATATGGTTAATGCATTCAGACCTTTTCCGGCGGGAGAACACATTAGGAGAGTGAGTGGATATATGAGGCTATAGTAGACTGTGTCATTAGGGGTTACCATCATGGTATTTATAGGCCTGTTTTACTCTCTCATGGTCAGTGAATGGAGCAGGATCCTGGAGCCACTTACTGAAGCAGCACAACTGTGCCTCCGTATACCCGTTGTCCTTACGCCTCCCTGCTCACACTTCACCAGCAGGCTGCTAGCTGTTTATCTAGAGGCGTGTCTTCTTGCCTGCATGTTATCACTCATGGTAACTGTACTGGCAGCCTGCAGAGGCCAAAAATATACTTGTTCACATCAGAGTGTGTGGGGTTTTTGATGCCTGCAGTCAGAACGTGCTCTATCAAGGCCCCGCTGATTGCATAACAATTATTCTTGGTAAATTTCGACAGACCCTAGCACATTACCTCATTTTCAAGTAGCCTCCGTGATCCAAGTTGTCATGGCAACTGCTAAACCTTTCTAATGTTTGTAGTTTAGCTAGCTCTAGCTTGTTACTGCTTAACCACAGTCAGATGTGAGGTTTACTGGGGGTCCTAATAATCCAGCCTGTAATTTGTTAATGGACTCAGTCAGACCAGACAGAGAAGAGCAGCTTGAGGTGAAAGCTCCTTTATCAGGACATGATGTGTGCTGCAGATAGATACATGGCCAGTTTCCTGCTTCGCGTCCTGACTTTCCTCTGGACAGAGAAACTAGCTCTTTGCTGTTGTTGGCAACTGTCTCCAGGAAGTGTCTCCCCTCTGCTCGGCACTGCTCGGTTTTTTGCTGCGTGTAAACAAGCTCTTTTATTCATTGTCTGGGCTGGGAGGGTGGGGGTAGGGTGGTTGGGGAGGTGCTGTGGGGACACAGGGAGAGAAACAGAGAGCGAGGTGAAGTCAGTATTCAGGAATGTGCCTGGGCAAGCCTCGGGTTGACACAGCCCAGATGACTGTGAGGGAATCCTTGGCAGAGGGAAGCAGGGGAACCCCGCTCAACACCTCCAGCCCTTACCCTCCCTCCTTCGCTCTCTCTCTCTCTCTCCCCCCTTTCGTCTCACTTGTCCTTTCAGTCAGTCTTTCTTTGTCTCTTACCCTCGAGCTGCAGCCAGCCTGTCTGCCATAAAAACATTATACAACCAGGGAGGCACAGTAATGGGGAAACAGGCTTATGTCAGACTGGTGGAGCATGGAAAACAGCAGAACCCACTTCTCCACATTTCTGCTGCTGCTGCTGGCAAAGTGCAGCCAAAAGTCCCCCGAGAGTTCAACTGTGTCCAACCTGAACTCTGAAAACCCTCCAGACAGCAAGTTTATTCACAATGACTCATCGGCTATGTTACACAGGCGGAGTGTGGTCATTCATGGAGCTGAGAGATGACCTCTGACCTCAGTCCTCCCAGGATGTTAATAGATTATACAAAGCTTGTGTCAGTACCAGTGTCAAAACAAAGTTCAGGACTTCAGTGTCTATTAAAGAACTATAGTCCATTTCACTCCCCCTAGTTTTAATCCAAACCAAATAAAGTAAGTTATTCCACCTTAAACGATCAAACCTTTTCATCTCCTTGGGCAAAAGAAATTCCATATTGCTTTGACCACTGAAAAACATGTCATGATGTGAAATAAATGTAATGTGAGTGCCTGCAAGCGTTTTGTTTTTGGAAGGAGGCTCTGGGCTCACGTCATGGGTCTTTCTCTTTCCAGCCCCTTGCTCCACAGGGTCACGTTTGATACTCGTGTAGTGCAGTCTGGTCAAAACATGCAGGGAAACACGAGGTTTCCACTGCTCGAAGAGAACATTGCTGTCATTTAGGGTTACAGCCCACTGCCTCCTAAATATAGCAGCTTTCCCCCAATCATTTTATAATGCACACTGTAATTCAAGTCCTTTCTTTGCTTTGTACTGCATATAATCTTATGAGACATAGGATAAATTATAATATGTTGTTTTTTCTGTGGTGTCTGTTGTATGAAAACCCACTTCTACAGGAAGAAGTCATGACAAAACACAAATGCAGAAAATTGTGTGGAAAATAAGCCGATCAGATGTCATCATTGCTCATCATGTTCTTCAGATGTGATGGATGTTGTTTGTTACATTGTACCTGTTCGGGCGCAGCATTGCGTTGGACTTGATGAGGACCTGACAAACGCAGTGACTAAGCACGCCTGCGTCTCATTATGGTGACACTGATCAACAGTACTTGTCATTTTGAATGTTTTTAGAATATGACTGATGTGTTTTCTACTCACACCAGTGACTCATGTGTGTGGTGGGTGTTGTGTTCTGGTAATCAAATCAGAGTGGTTGTCTCAAATGCACCAAAATGCAGCTTTTCTTTGTAAATGGTTGATGAAAAAAAAAATGAACAAAAAGAGCAGTCTGTTTTTGTTTTTGTTTTTTTTTATTTTATTTATTTATTCTTGGGCTTGTTTTCATGGGAGCTTATGCACAGACAAAAAGAGGGGGGTGTGGGGAGTGGCTGTCCTACAGGAAGCAGCCTCTGCACTGACCATCAGTTTAGAGATTGAGGTTGCAGTATGAATGCCAATGACCACCACATTTGACATTAAAGATAAGTGCTGGCTGAACAATCTAGCAAAGGTTAGTTTTATCATTTTAGGCAGAGCTCCAGCCATTGTTTTCATTGTTTCATCTTTCATTTATTTTTTTTTAGTTAATTGACATTGATTAGAAGGTAACAAAAAGTTCCCAGACATGATTGTCTGGAAATAAAGTGAGGTCCAATTGCTTGTTTTGTGTGACGAACAGTTCAAATGTATTCAAGTTACACTGCTATGAGTCTGAAATAGATTGACAGTCGACATTTGAGAAGCTGGGACCAATGGATGAAGCAAATTTAAAACATTAAAATATATTTAAAGTAAGCAAAATAGCCAATTTCAGAATGATATATTATTGTATTACATCATTGGACTATGATCATAAATGCATTATATGTACATCACTTAAATGTTGCTTTTGCGATTTCCAGGGATTAATAAAGTTTGATCTTGTTTTATTATAACCAATAATAAAACAGTATGATCATAATTTATTTGTTGAATATAATTTGTATTATTACTGATATCTGCTTCTAAAATCTAAATTTTACTGAAGGATGGCTTTAGTTACTTTCCACCACTGAATATTTGGACCTTGGATGATTAAGATTCTGGAGCTGAAATAATCACTCAAACAAGAGAAAAATCACTATTTTTAATATAAATTAATCTTTCTGCAACTTAGGGGAAAGTTGTGAATAAGAGTCTTCCATTATTTCAGGTGTTTAGGCATGTTTGAATAAGCTAATGTGCTCTTTGGGAGCATATGCTGGGCATTATTTAAATCTGACAATTACTGGACCAATTACTTAGTTGAGAAAATAATATGTATGTATAGAAAATAGAATTTGTTTTGTAAAAAAAAAAAAAAATATAGGTTAATCTAACAGAATTGAACTTCTCCATCTACTTCATCAAAGACACATTGAGTCCTTTTTTATTGATTTGAATTCAGTTGTGGGCAGACAGACCATCAGTGATCTCAGTTAACCCTTACAAGATCAACATTCGCACTATGTCCACACCCTTGTTAGGTCATGAAGCTGTTTGTTATTACAATGACTGTGTCGAATCACTATACAGGTTGATATACAGGATAGGTTGATAGGTATACAGGAGTTGATTCAGGAGTGAAGGAGGTATTTAAAATGGTTAAAAATCCATAAAGGATCATTTGGAGTTATAGTGGTAGTTATTGGTTTCAGTAACAGGACGACTGCAGACAGTAATTCTCCACTTGAAATACAACAGTGTAACTGTGCTGCCGTCCTGCAGCATTTAATCACGATAACCAAGCGGGACAACTCTGTGGAGCATTTTGTTTGTGCATCTCAAAGTTGGGCTGACTTAATCAAATGTATTAACTGCTCTTTGAATTTCTCCTCCAAACCCTCCACCTCCCCTTCTCTCCCTCTCCCTCTCTCCGGCCCTGCCAATTCGATTCCTTTACAACTGACGTGGTGTGACATCCACAGAGCTCCCGGCTGAAGAAGGTAAATATTGATTTTTCCAGTGAGCTGCAATCCTCCTCCCTTTACTACCTGATTAAGTGTCTTGAGCCAGGATCTTTTCTTCTCTGTAGACTGAGGGGTAAACTTTGGGAGTGTACACTACTGCAGCTTTCCACCTATGGACACACACCATGACTCTTCTGTAAATACAGGGATTGTCTTGCTTTACAGCTGCAAATGAACATGAGATAGATAATGTTGATACATCATACAGATCCTTTCCACCTTTGACTATAAAGGCACACTTGTAAAATCAAGTGTGATGCATACAGGTATGTGATGGTTGTTTGTCTGTTGGTATATTCCAGGGAAGTCCCTGTGGGAGCTGGTGGTGGAGCAGTTTGAAGACCTCCTGGTCAGGATCCTGCTGTTAGCAGCCTGTGTCTCTTTTGTAAGTACAACCCAGCTAATTAAAATGCCAGTGGCTCTTATTGTATTTGTTCACGATCTTGATTCTCCAGTGAACCCTTTTGGGATTTGAGACCCAAATTGGACATTGGCAAGGAAATTGCCACCTAATATACTGCTCCATTAGCTTTAGGCAGCTTTATTCCCCTGTGAAAGGCTGTTCAACCTACTTTGTGGTCCTTTTTCATGTGGAAAGTTGTGCATTACAGGCTGTCCCAGCCAGTGTCGATATGGTTTCAGTGAGGGGAACAGCACTTCAGTTGAATAGGAAACAAAACTATCAACCAAAACTCCCTCTGCTGCAGCGCCTCAAACTGTGACCCTGGTTCGCCTTCCGAGGGCGGTGAAGGTCAAAGAGGGGTGGAGTTGGGGAATCCTGACAGCATAATAACTTTTCCATCTATTACAGCATGTCCCTGGTGTCTTGGGATGGAATTGCTGCTGCTATTTCTGAAAGTAGGAAAATTGCTCTAAAAATGTATGTGACACAATATATCTTCTCTAACTGTTCCGTGTGTTGGTGAGAGGCTGGGAGTGCTGGCGTGGGCTGTAACTGCAGGACTTCAGGAGTGTGGGCTCACTTTTCCTCATGTAAATTAGGCTTTCCCTACTTAAAAAACGTTGTTTATAGTGGAGCACGGCCCCCGTTCCACTGCTGCACAGACGCCAATGCTTCACAATATCCTCACAGCCTGGAGAGGTTCTAGCTCTGTAACTAAAGCAAGGTTCCCTGTGACCTGATCTGACTTGAAATCAAAAATATATTGCAATCCAGAGCGGCTTTCTTACACAGGCACTTTTCAGAGCATGTCTGTTTATGAGTTATATTCCTAGTCCTCTCTAACCTTGTAAGTTTTCTATTTGCTCACTGTTTTGTGTGTCTCCATTAGAATCAGGGAGTGGCCAAAGCTGAGTGAACAGGAGTTGGGACTGGGACTCATTTGCCTGCTATTTTCAACATCAAGTTGAAAAAATTAGACACTCACTCCTCCTTTACATGACGTGAGAGTGAGGGTTTTTAATAGACAAAGAAGGTCAGATCAGGGGTCAGACCACTTTATCATATATAACAACAACATTTAATTCATTTAGAGCAGGGAAATTTTAATTCAGCAAGCTGCATCCTTTATTATGTGTCAATTCCATTTCATTGTTTTTGTTTCTGTTTCCAACTCCCTTGTAGCTTTAGTAGAGCAGAGAAAGCCTCAGTGACCACCTGAAAAATCAGTGAGCTTCCTCCCTATGAGTTTAGTTAAGAAAGAGGGCTGATCTTTTACTTATGTTTGCACTGCATGAAGCTGAGTGAATGCAGAGGAGCTCAAGAGAGTACAGGACTTAAAAAGTCAAGTAACTGTTGAATTCTATCTCAAGCCTTCTTTGTTTTTCATGTTTTGTTTGTAGGTGACCTTTTGATCAATTTGATATGAATAAAATGTGTTTTTCCACTTTTGCTCATCACTGTGCGATGTTCCAAAACTCTGGAGACGTTTGGATATAATGGGCCATCTGTCGGCAAGTGTCTCAGCGTTCAGTTATGCGCTGTGGGGTGTGAAGAGTGCACTGTTTAATGCTTATTTTGGTGATGAAGCTTTGATTTCCAAACCCTACGCTGAAGCTGAGCTTAAATTTTGTTTCAGACGACAGGAAGTAAGCAACAAAAATTTCCTCATTAAGTTCTAAAACCCAAAAGAAATCCCACTCATCTGAAAGTAGGAGTATTCAGTATTCAGCCTGCTCTCTGAATGTGTGCTGATTGTGTGAAGAGTCTTCCTGAGCCGGCCCTTACTGGGAGGACCGACATTGTTGCCCTCCAATCTCAGCTCAGGCAGAAGGGAGATTTACCGTCCCAAATGATGGGGAATGATGAGCTATCGACCAGGCTCAGGCTGCCGTGACTTACACGCTGGTGCTCAATACTCTGCAGAGAATATACTCTTTTATCATTTGATAAGCCCCATCAGATCATTGAAACATAGATCCACTTTATCTCTTCGTTTCTCTCTCTCTCTTTCCCTGTTGCCTCTGTTGTGCAGTAATTTCAGTTTCTGTGCCCGCCATTCATGAAATAATGGAAACATAAAGTCATTTCTGTGTTGCAGTGGGGAGCTTTTTCTGTTATCATCTCCTAAAGATGTACTTTGTTGCTCATTATAACAGCCACCATAGAGTAACTGCCATCTTTGCGAATTCCATTGGTATTCAGCTGTCATATTATATTTGGCTATAGAGAAGCTAAAAAAAAAGAGTAACATAGTAGTAGTAACATAAAAGGGATGCCATAGTATATTAGCCGTCTCTGTGGAGATGATATTTCAGCCAGTTCTTCATTTGAAAAACTAAATTGTCTTTCACACTCCTTTCTATTGTTAGTTCAACCTGACACCCACATAATTTGGCAGTTTGTAGCCTTTTTGTGGCATGTCTTTAAACCAGCTATAATCGATATTACTTATTTAAAATGGATCACATGATTACTTGTAAGTAAAAGAGATCAGACATAGCAACAAACTCCTGAACAATTATGACTGGACTCTGCAGTTTTCTTCATTTACAGAGGTTTATAGCTTCTCTCAGCTCATGTTTTTTAGCTTGCACCTTTTTTTTTCTCCTTCTTGATTCACTACTCTCTCACATCAGCATTGCCTTCGATTCTAGCAGACACCTTTTATATTCAACAGCACACTGCTAATTTCTGCCCAGGAACAAATGATGAATCGATGAAGTTGGCATCTGAAATTTGCAGTAAACATTTAGCATTTAGCAGCTAAAGAGACAGTTTGTGGAGAGAAAAACAAAGCTAGGTGAAAGTCTGAGTGACATTCATTAGGTGTTCGGAAACATGACACCAAATGTTTGCTTGATGTGAATATATGCAGTGTTTGACGAGCAGTTCATATCATATCATCTGCATATCATCTGAAAATATGTTAGCATTGTATTCACAGCTTTTTTCTGTTGCGCCCAAGTGGCGCAATCGTGTGGTTTATTTTTCACTCTGCTCATAATGAATAACTATTATAGCCCAGCAGTGCGTTATTAACATCACCACTAGATATGTCTTTCTTAAAAATGCTTTGAGTTTAGCAGAAGATGTATCAAGAACCAAATAGAAAAAAGTAACCATCTTTATATGTGGGAGCTGGACAGCAAAAATCACATGGGATGAGTCAGGATCACTTGAACCAGGTTTGTTCAAGTGATTCGATTCATAGCAGCAACTGCGGCTAAAAAGACTGTGCAAGGTCAGAGAACAGTTTAAGAGCTCCGCACTTTTAGAATTTCAACATTCACTCAATGAGGTCACACGTATTTTGCATCATCAGACATCAGCTGCATCTCATCTCAGATCTGAAGACAGGGATGTTAGCTGCATAGTAATATCTAAGGTGCTTTTTAACAAGTTAGTTAAAATCTGCATGAATATTCAGCTGGAAAGTTATTTAATATTTGGTTGAAGTTTCAAAAGCTGGTCTCAGGCTTGCAGGTGAAAAAGCATTTGTTTGAACGCGTATCATTCCCACTATTTTAGCCATTGACTATCCTGTCATTCAAACCATGCATGGCTCACACTTGGGTACACAGTCATCCTAAAAGACACAGCACCACAAAAAGAGCAAGATCCTACAAAATCCTTATGTAAATGTTAATTTGTGTGTGATTTTCCTTCCATCCGAGAGCTTTGGTGTACTGGTGCTAACCTGAGCTGCAAAACATGCTTCTGCAGAACTTGGCTTCATAAGAATAACAGTGTTTTAAATTAGCCCAGTTCATTCAGTTTAATCCCGATGATTTTATTTCCCCGCTGACATAATTTCCTGCAGGATTTAATTTATTTTTATTGCTCTTGTCATTTTAGGCATCATCTGCCTGCTCGAGGCAGCCTAACATTTAGGTCCTAGTCATTACTTTTACATTACTTTTTATTTTACTTTATTTTTTAACATTTATTTTTATAATTAACATTTTTAATTTTTTGGACTAGTTTCATGAGTATAAACGAAACTGTAAAATTAAACTAAAGTGAACAAAAATGTGAACCACAGTTAATACACAAATACACATTTTTTTATTTTTGCCTTGAATGCCCACTGGCAGTGTTGAAGAAAAGAAGTGCTTTGCAGGGTTTGAGAAATGTTAGCTTTTCACACTGCTCTGCAGCATCTTTCTCCTGCAGTTATTTCCATCCTGAGATCCACACAGCCTCTAATAGTATTTATTGCAGAGATCAGGCTTGGACTCCGGTCATTTCTCAGCCTTTCTGTTTTGAGTGCGAGTGTTGTGAATAGAGCAGGTCATGATTTGATCTCGTCTGACTTCAGCCACACTTGATCACCAACCAGAGGCAGTTCTGCAGTTGCTAGGGGCTACATAGAAACTCAACTAATTTGAAAAATAGAAATATCTACACACTGAATCTGCTTTAACACATGTACACAAGGTGTTGTAGTTATGAATGCATGGAAAAGCAAGTGAGCAAGGAGGTCCAAACCTCTAAAAGATATTTAGAAGTAATTCCTAAATAGCTTAAAGTAAAATAGTCCAAAATATGTAAAAGTAATGTCCAGCCTCTGCTGAGTCCAAACTTAACCTAAAAAAAACTAAAAAAGCTTTAATGATTATGCAAAATATTATATTGTGTTAAACAACATTCGTCTTAAATTGTGTTAAAATGAATTAGAATTAACACACTAATGGGTGGGTCAGTGAAGGGGTCCCTGAATACATCTAACAGAGGTGTGGGGCTACAACAGATGAAAAAGGAAAAAAAAAAAAAAAGCTTGGGAACCTCAGTTATAGCAACACACACTTACTGGAACTGAGCAGCCTCTGTCCAAATACTATTTCAGTCTGGTTTTCTGTCTCCAGATTTTCCTGCACCACTGTTAAGACATTTTTCCTCCCAAATGTGCTTCAGAAAGCAGAAGCAGAAGCTATCCTTGAAAATGTTTTTGAGCTACCATCTGAGTCCAGGAGTTGCAGTATAATATGTCAGTCTGCTGTGTGTGTTCATGTAGGTGTTGGCTCTGTTTGAGGAGGGAGAGGAGACAACCACCGCCTTTGTCGAACCTGTTGTTATTCTTCTTATCCTCATTGCCAACGCTGTTATTGGGGTCTGGCAGGTGAGATACACTCTTCACCCCTTGTCAATGTGTAACGTGTGTATACATATGTGTAATGTTTCTTTTCAGCTGTTGTTCTTTTGGTAACAAGGGCTAACAATGGCTAAAGAGATGGTGTGTGAAAAAATTCAATTTAAAAAATAAATAAATAAATAAAAAACTAGCCAGTACACCAGCAGTTTCTGGATTCATCTTTAGTGGATACAAACACCATTTATTTACATCTGTACGTCTAGTCTGTGCATCAGGTCAAAACATAAACGAAGCATGGAGCTCATGCAAACTGCCCCTTGATTCATTTGTGTTGAAGAGAGGGCAGGTTTTATGATGCAATCATCAGAAATAGACTGGACTAATTCTTCAAAGCATGAACAAAATATCTATATTCATTTGTGTGTGTGTGTTTTTTTTTGTTTTGTTTTTTTTAACAGAATAACCTGGTTTATTGTAAAACATCATTTTACCAAGAAATATAAAATTTCTCCCTGGCATGACTCTCTCTGTTACATTTTCTGCCACGTCTCCCCAAACAGGAGCGCAACGCTGAGAACGCCATTGAGGCCCTGAAAGAGTATGAACCAGAGATGGGAAAAGTGTACCGTATGAACCGCAAGGCAGTCCAGAGGATCAAAGCCCGAGACATCGTCCCAGGGGACATAGTGGAGGTGGCAGGTAGGCTGTGGCTGCATCCCAGCGAAGCTCTTCCTGTCACTCACTGAGCCTAATTTATGCTTTGTCAACCTCCAGAGGACTCTCAATTCTGTCACCCAGCTGCCTGTGTGCCACCACTTCCAGTGCCAAGCACAGAAACACACACTCACACAGCCTATACCACCAATTCATGAGTTTGGAAGCACTGTTGGAATATCTCAGACTAGATTACATAATAGTCTTCTCTCTGGATGTGCAGGTGCCAGGGCTGTTATCCAGTTGTGTCTATTTGTGTGTGTATGTGAGGTTGTGTGTAAGTGGCTGTGGTCACCCCTTGTATTTAAGGCCCAGTTTAATTTTCCACAGCTTTCCCCTTCCCTTTGCTTTCCATGCTCTCAGTCTCACCACCTGGACACTGCTGGATGTTTGTCAGCTCCTCACTCACTCTCCTCTACGTTACATGCACACAATTCCCCGGCTGTAAACTCGCCCAAGTGTGGGCAGCCTCTGCTAAAAATAGTGTTGTTGTCACTCTGGATCCAGAACATCTGTGTGTGCCAGACTTAACGTGCACACACGCAGCACCAAGGAGATCACTCCACCATCACTGGCTTCAGGAGGGTAATCTTCCGCAATTGCATGGCTAGTGATGTGTCTCAGACGGTTGCAGCGGGGTGTGTGTGTGTGTGTGTGTGTGTGTGTGTGTGTGTGTGTGTGTGTGTGTGTGTGTGTGTGTGTGTGTGAGGCAGAGCTCGGGAAGTGTGTGAGAGATCACAGTGTTCATTCATAAGCACAGCGCAGAGGCAAGGAGAGGGATTATACATGTTGTGTTGGTTACAGTGGAGCCTTGGCTCAATTTGATTTCAGCACATGGTTTCAAAAATGAAAATTAAATCATCAATCCAAGTAACGATCGCTGAGGGGTTGTCAGCCTGGCCCCCACAGGAAAATCAGAGTTGCACATTTTAGAAAATTAAATCAAATTTCACTAAATTGTTTCTCTTGCTATTTACAGAGGCTAATTTGCGTTGCATGCATGAGAAAGACTCATCTTCTCATCCCTGTGCGTTTGTGTGTGACACATAGCACTTCCTTGGAATTCGGGCTTGTTACAGCTGGTGTCCTCACTCACACATGTGTGCGCACACAGCAAGGTACAGACAAGCCCACACAGGTAGCGAACATTGAAATGTCTCCACTCAACCCCCCATCTACCACCACTACCATCACCGTCACTGTCAACACCAGCAGTGTCACCATGACAACACCCCCATGCTCGGCTCATCTCTGTGTCGCCAAAGTTCACAGGGGGTTGAGGTGTAACGACACCTGTGATGACAGTGTGGAGGGGAGACAGATATGACTTCAAATGAACCAGCTGCTGTTTGAACAAGCTATCTGATATTGTTGCTGGCTGTCAGCAGCTGCGAGTGGATCCATGTTGGTTGTCCCATTGTGGGGAGTGGCCAAGGACAGCGGATAACAAGCTGGGTTCCAAGGCTAACTCATCGTCTGTTGATCAATAAAAATTGGAAGAATAAAGATAAATCACATTCAAAATAGCTCAGAAACTACAGTTTAAGCCTCATAAATGTAGTTCATTAATCTTTAATTTTTGACTAAATGCTCTATTAGTTTCACTAGTTTCACCTATTCTATATTAGAAAAAGGAAACGGTTTATCTATCATGATCTTTTTAATTTAGTTAATCACTTCCCTAAAGTGCTGCATGTACAGTAGAAAATGAGGATATAATTTTGTTGCCCGGTGGCCTTTAGTGTAAAGACGAAGCCTGTGGTAAACAAGGCAGAATCTCCAGTTTAAGAACTCATTGTTTTTCCTGTTAAAGTTTACTTTAAGAAGAGGCCTGATAGTGGTATTATGTGCCCTGCAGCATTTTTGTAAAATATACAGTAATACATTCAGGGTTTCGTTCAGTCTGACACAATGTTGTTGCTAAGCAGTTTGAAACAGGGGTAAACAGCTGAGGTAGGTACTGCACCACACGCTCCTCTCACTTAGAAAATATGTGTGTCAGAGATCTTCAAACCCACCCTCCTGACTGAAATATGTAGGGATATTGTGACAAAGAAAGCAAATTAATATTTTCCTTTCCTACAATGATTTCCCAGGCTTTCCTGTGCTTCAGATTAGCCAGTGGTTGTTCCATGGGAACTTGATGTTAGGGGGTAAAATAAACTGTGTGGTGGTCTCGGAAAAGGACACTGTTGACCACAAGTGCCTTTGAGGAGAGAAAAGAACATAAATATATTTACTCAAGTTTCCACTGCTGCTGCCCGCCTGCCTTCTCGTAGGTACACTCCTGCGATGCCAGCCACGGTTACGACACAGTTGTGATTTGCGCCTCCACTGGAACTTTCCTCAGTTTTTAGATGTGAGTGATGCGGTGGTCAGGTTGTCAGGAACTTGTAGAGGGTTTACACAGGACCTGAAACCCACAACACACCAAACCATTCCCAGTAAGGAGTCACGGTTATCCTGCACGTGAATGAGGATGTCTTTGCCAGTACATTATGCAAGACATTCAGACTCTGGAGTCCAGTTTTACCAAATGGAAAAGGAGCTCTGACTGTTGAGACCAGCGGACTTCCTCATTTGCTTTCATCATGTGTGCATCTGTTACGTTCCGATTTATTCATTAATACGGAGGTACAATCTTTTTCTTGCTTTTATACCACCACTATTAATAATAGCCAGATTAATATCTTTGTAATATTTAAAACACTGCATATCTGAACTGTGTGTGGCTGTATTAGGATTTAAATTTCTCTTCTAGCAGATGGAGAGTATCTGTGGGAGGCCGTGGCAGAGAGGGAAGGTTTGATGGGGGAGCAGGAGTCTGTGGGTAGGCGTTTGAAAAGCCTCTCTTTTCTGCCCTCAGCCAGTCCTGCTACAGTGAACCTGTAGCCCCCAGCCACCTCCCACACAAACAAACCACACACTTCTCTCCCCCTCCACCTCTCCCACTGCTGTTCTCTCACAACCCATGGGTGTCAGACAGCAAAAGGTAGAGAAATACAGAAATGGAAGTGAAGGCTATTCAGCTTACACACAGGAGGGCCTCTTCATCTCTCTCTTGCTTTCTTTCTCTCTGTCCATCTCTGTCCTGTCCGGAAAGAAAAATTCCTCTCCAGTCTCGCAGCGCTGAGCAAATGTCAAAAGGAGATGATGGAGCTCCGAGTGAAATGGAGAAGGAACAAGAAATGAAACTAGTCAGTGCGAGGCTAGTTTGAGACAGAAGACATATACTACCTGTTGAGTGTCTCTCAGTACATGAGCGAGGGCAGGAGAAAATCAAAAGGATGTCCAGTCTTTTTCATGTTGAAAAGCCATGATGGATTCACAGGGAGACCTTGTTTTTGTAGTGATCAACATGGAGAAACACTGACGGCTGAGTTGGCATTAATGAGACGCTTATTACACAATTATGATCTAGTCTTTTTCCTTGTCTCTCATGCTGGAAAGACACAAGTGAAGAATATTACATCTGTCTTGAGTGTTTTGAGTCATTTCCCTCCCCCTGCTCTGGGATGATTGCCACTGAGTACATCAAACGATCAGTTTTTCACAAGCCAGCTTTGTCCTGCTTTTATGAAAATATTTTCATTACATGTTCATTGTCGGGCTCTGACAAAGAGCAAGCAATAACCATTTTGTTTTGGGGCATTAGATACTTAGCTCTGGCTAAGAAATACGAGTTTAATATGCTGCCTTAATAAGCAGATCATAAGACTATGATGGAGGAGACAAAATGCATCTTGTGGATTTATTGCAGGCTTCATCTGTGCTGTATGTCTGACGTGTGTGAGGAGGTGGTGTATCAGGAACAGAGTTGCTGAGAGGAGAGAAGAGAGAACAAACGGGAGGTGAAATAATCAATCACTTTAAAACAGCAACGTGACTCCATCGAGGCTGCATTGAGCTGCTATTTATTTGTGGCTGAACCCACCAATGTTTCTTTGCTCAGGGATTTACTGTTTGAACACAGACAGTCGATAGGGTGTAACTGAGTGTTCACCTGCAGCTCCAGGTGCGGACACCTCTGAGGAGTTCAACACAGGCCGAAGGTCAAACTCATTAGTGTCCTCTTCACTGTCCTGGTTCCTTGATTATGTTTGTATAAGGCAGGCACGTGTGATCTTTGGATGGGCTTTTGTGTATTCTCTTTATCCATGCTGGCACCATGACACTTGATTTCAGTCTGTTGGTCTGTTTGATCTAGACTGAAAAAACTATTGGATGGATTACCATTATCTTTCATACAAAAATTCATTATCCCAATAGGATGAAGTTTAATTACTTTGATCATCATCTGACCATTGCTCTGTTGCAGCAAGCAAGTTGATATTATAGTTCAGAGTAATTATCTTGAGAACTGCTGATATTCATGGTCTCCATATGATGAATTCTAATGACCACCAGCAGCAGCTCCAGGATCTCATTTATTCAGTGAAAAAGATTGATATGTATGTTTGTACAGATATGTGCGTTTGTTCTATAATGGTAATCCTCTCACTTTTCCATTGAGTCAGTAATAACGGTACGTAATGCTTAGTGCTGATTAGTAAATATTTAATTAACAGTGTATATACAAGTAAACATTATATCAGCATGTTAACATTCTCATTGTGAGCGTGTTAACTTACGGTACTGACGTCAGCATTTAGCTAGCTCAGGCGCTAGCTTGGACTCTTAACCTTGTTATACTTAAAAAGACTTTGCTTCCTTTAATATTTAAACATTTTTTTTGTTTGTTTTTTTTTTTTTTTTGTTTTTGTAGTTGGTGACAAGGTGCCTGCTGACATCAGAGTGACGTCTATAAAGTCCACCACCCTGCGAGTGGACCAGTCCATCCTCACAGGTGTTTCTCTCTACTCTACTCTCACTGAAACAAATCCTGCTTGAAGGCTTTCTCACAATTCAGACAGAGTATACTTCCTTTATTGCTACTTTTATTGCAGGAACTCAGAAAACCTATGGTTATAATTAGTTTACAACTTTAGTTTCTGTGATAGTAGTTTCTACCCTTTAGGGTGTGAATGTAATTTTGTTTGGCTTGGTCATGTTAAAAAAATATAGTGATGTTGGTCTGATACTTATCACCTGTCACACTTGCAGATCTAATCATGTACAACTATGTCATTTTCTTTTCTTAAGGGGAGTCTGTTTCTGTTATCAAACACACTGACCCTGTTCCTGACCCCAGAGCTGTCAACCAGGACAAAAAGAACATGCTGTTTTCTGTAAGCACATCTCCCTGCAGCTCCTTGAGTCATGTTTATCCTCTTCCTTCATAGCAGAAATTAATAAAACACTGACTAACACATCATTGAATCTAGGTTATATCTCTTCTTTAGTGATTGCTCAATGTGTGTAAGTTTGTGATTCATTGCTTGATGGAAACTCGGTCTTTTTTTTTGGCAATTTGACTGATTTTATAACTCAGAGATTTTTCTGCTTCACTTCTCCAAACCCCCTTTCTTTTCCTCAGGGTACCAACATTGCTGCAGGCCGTGCCATAGGCGTCGTGGTTGCTACCGGCGTGGCCACAGAGATTGGGAAGATCCGCAACCAGATGGCTGCTACGGAGCAAGAGAAGACGCCACTGCAGCAGAAGCTGGATGAGTTCGGGCAGCAGCTGTCCAAGGTCATCTCTCTGATCTGTGTGGCTGTGTGGGTCATCAACATTGGCCACTTTGGAGACCCCGTCCACGGTGGCTCCTGGGTCAGAGGGGCCATCTACTACTTTAAGATTGCTGTGGCCCTGGCTGTGGCTGCCATCCCTGAGGGCCTGCCTGCAGTCATAACCACCTGCCTGGCCCTTGGCACACGTCGCATGGCCAAGAAAAATGCCATTGTTCGCAGCCTGCCCTCTGTCGAGACCCTGGGCTGTACCTCTGTTATCTGCTCTGACAAGACGGGAACCCTCACCACCAACCAGATGTCTGTTTGCAGAGTAAGTGGCAGTCAGGAAACTAAAACATGCCTATTGTTTGAATGAGGATGTGACTGTTGATAATAGGGTCGAACACATAGACCCACAGCTGAATTTTTTCCAGAGCAGAAGCTAATCATTTAATTTCCTCCTCCTATCAGTGGATTGAAAACCCTCTGGGGAATCCCTCTGAAAAACTTGTGGAGGTGAATTCTACAAGTGTTTGTGGTACATTACTGATGCCAAGTCCCTACAGTTCATCCATCTTTTTTTTCCCCAGTGTTTTTTTTCTTGTCTTTCTTTAAAGCTTAAAGTAGGATGGAAAATCCTTGTGGTGTTGTAATGTTTATCTCCACTTGGCAGGTATGAGATAGCTGCTGGTGGAGTCGTACAGGCTGGCATGACCCAGCAGCACCCTGAGCACTACAGCATATCAGCTCACACACACAGTGAAGGTTTCCAAAAGGTCACATCGCTTGAATAAACACATCACACAGAGATCTATATCCTGAACTGTCCTGTAGGTTTCAGTGTTTAAATGGCGCATATTTAATTACATTATACAACTAACAGAAAGATCTTATCCACAGGTATTCATGAGTGTTCTCTAGCAAACAGCCTCACCCTTTGCTTTGTGTCTGTCACAAGCATGTGTGTGTGTTGCTCTATAGCCATCTTTGCTCTGAGCGCAGAGTAAATGCCAGCATGGTGTTTGTCTTGGCTCCTGTTCAGGATTCAAGCACTACACACACATACACGCACACTCACAACTCACACTTAGACTCACACTCACAAATCTAATTTCAGCTCACACCTCTTTTCCTTACATTCTCCATCTCACCTCTGATAATAACCTCAGAGTTACTGGGAAGCACTAAGGCTGTGTCCAGACAAACCTGGTGTCAGAGGACAGTGTTGGCAGCTCATTCAGTAAGTCCCACTAGAAAATCTACACATCATAAAGGGGGTTCACTATAGGAATCTGTAAGTCTGTAAAAAAACACCACTTAAACCTAACATTTGGTATCATTTTGAAACCTTTACAAGATCTGAATCTGATCCAAACCCATAAGAGACCAGATCTAAATACAACAAAGAGATCAAATATTAACCCACAGAACTGAGACCTGCAACTTTACCTGAGGTCAGGACCACAAAGACCTAGTTTAAAGTCATCTTTTTCATGGTTTGAGGAAAACCACATTTGGGCAGTGGGCTAGCATGGCAATTACAGGACAAAGACAAATCGAACTTCCTCTTTGCAGTTTTTGTTTTTTTCTCATGGTGTTTCCTGGAGATATTCATTTTCATGGTTGTTCAACTCGTGTTTGTCAGACCGCTGTGTTTTTTGTGTGTCAAGGTTTAAAGCCCACATGAATGTTTGCCCAGGCTTATCCATCTGTGCTTATTCTTGGACTGGTCTCCAGCCAGTGGCCCTGATAGGACCATGTGTCTCCCGTGCCTCGGGGGTATCCCCATATCAGCAGGATTTCCAGGGATTCCCCTCTGTATCCTGACAGTGTACTTCCCTTTTCCCGTCACACAAGCAACTGCACACAAACATGCAGACATAAAAAAAGGGTTATTCACCATTCATCTCCACACAAGCTCAGTGGAAGGGTGTAGAGAAATACAAACTTGTGCCCATATCACTGAGTCACATGGATTACATGTGCCCTGTTTCCGTGGAGACCAGAGCAGACCAGATAGTGAGGAAAACTGACCACAGATGAAAGAACAATTTTATTTTATTCCTCAGGCCCTACTTTGTGTGTGCTCTTTCTTTGACTAGCGATTTGTTATAGCACTGTGGAACAGAGAATAGCGAGCACGGTGACCTTTTGTGAAATTAAGAATTGAGCGGAATGGTGAGGCTATTTAAAATATCCTTAAAGGGACTGTGTATCCAGATATGAAATGGAACATCAGTGAAGAAAAACAGGCAACGATAGGGTGTAGTACTCTACACTTTTTTTTTTTTTATGTGTGAATTATGAGGCAGAGATGGGATAAAGCAGTCAATACCTAACTAGGTCGCCATCCATCTTATAAACCTATTGTCTAGTGTGACTTTTTCTTTCATGCCAACATTAATTTATTGAGTAAATGTAGAACAGCAGAAATACACATCCTGCACAGGTTAAATGTTTTCTGTTAATTCAGCTCCAGGCTCATATACAAACAGCTTAAACCTGCTCACACAAGCTCATGTTAACCCAGTAATGACAATGCCAAAAATAATGCATATGAAAGTGGCCAAAAAAAAAAATCCCCCTGATTATTCTAACTTCTTGAAGTTGAAGATTTTCATATTCAATTCTGGTTGACTTGGTGACCCCCAAGGTTAGTGGTGGTGCAGCAAATATGGATTAATACTACAGGAAATGCTGAGCAGCAACAGAAATACAGTAGAGAAACAACCAATGTCTCTCTTTTCGGAGCAGCTGAACAAACTCACTTTTTTAAATAAGGAAATCAGTCAGTGGTTTATGCAACATTGATCTAATTTCATCCTGCACACAGTTTGAGTACTTTTCCACATAACAGGAGACTGAGGTATACAGCCTGTTGCTATTAATTCCAGCAATTGTTAAAAATGATCATCTTGCTTTCCATACACCATCACTGTTGGTGCTAACTTGAGAGAAACGCATCACGTTTCCTGTGTCAGCCTCATAATAAAGGCCACCCAGTGTTTCACCAGTAGAGAGCTTTTTATGTCATTCAGCTGTGAGCCTGTTGTGTTCCCAAACTTGGATTGTTTATATAAACAGATTGTTGCAAATGTAAAAATGTGCAACATGCAGAAGTATAATGTCAATACCAACCAGTTTTAGTTTATATTAAACAATGAATTAAATCAACTAATTGTTGTACAGTGTACCCTGGACTAGGTGGCTACTTTGTCCAGTTGATAATCCACACTCGACAAGGAACAGCAGGAAAACAGGAGATGCTGGGTTTGCATTGACTTAATACAGCTCTGACACTGTGTTGGGAGCATGAGCAGTAAACAATAAGGCTGATAATAATCCATTGTAGGCAACTTGAAACCTTGTTGAAATGGTCGACTCAGCCACCAAATGTATTTAATGACTGTAGGTTTGTTATATTAAAAAGCAAATAACCTTTTCATAACAATTCTCAAAACGATGCTATTATAAATTCAACCACAAGTCACAGTTACAGTTGTACAGGTGAATGAAACTCAGATACAGCCACACTTTCAAATCTCCCTCTCAATTCTGCCACTGTTTAAGGAAAATGTCTACACTGTTGATGTCAAAAATTACAATTGCAAAATTGCATGTTCTCACAAAAGCTATAATCTCACAGAGGCTATAATCATGATTCAGTATGACAGTTATTTATAACTGTTTCATCTTGTCCAAACTAGACTGCAGCAGTAGACTAAATGTAGTAACCCTGTTGCCGCAGAGAGATGTTAAGGAATAATTACTCCATTCAAAGGCTGAAATGTACCTTTTAGGCTCATATGCAAGAGGGACCCCAGCTGCCCCTCATCTCAAGTCTATCATTGATTTTGTGTTCCTTTTTAAATCGATGGCTTCTGTGAAGTCAGTGACACACATGCACCCACTCACATAGAGAAGAATCGAGAAGGAAATCACATTTAATAGCTGCTTCATTAATTCTTCAATCTAGCTGGACTTAATGGGATCTCAATCAGAGCTAAGTTAGGTTATAAGGGTACTTCCCATTTGTGTGTGTGTGTGTGTTTATTGTTTGCTGAACTGAAGTGTCAGGTTATTAAAAGAGTGAATATTGACAAAGGAATGGAGAACAGGGGCAGTCTGAAAGCTTCAGCTGTACAGAGAGGCCTGAGACTAAATAGTAGTCTGTCCCATCCTTATAATCCACAGTGCTCCCTCCTTGTTTTTATCGCTATATTAGTATTACCAGCACATCGTGAACTGCCCTTCCTGGGGGAATTTCAGGAAGACGATTTGCCAACAAAGCAAATCCTTGGACAGCTCTGGGACTCCAGCTTTTCCTCCCATTTTCTATGACTTGAGCTCTGTTTTTCTGCAGTTGACTGGCACGTGCACAGTAGTGTGACAGCACGCCTGACTGATGAAGTTTTACATCAAGACGTAGCGGTGTAAGCATGCGTGTTTGGAAATCTGGAAAGAGGTGACACTATGAACGGGTTGTCAGTGGGTAGAAAAGCCTTTAGGGTCACCTCAGATTCTTTGAGTTGTTGGACATAGTTTGAACTCTACCTCTCCTGTGACCATTTTGCCAGTCAGCAGAGTACTTCCTGTTTACTGCCACTATTTGATTTTCATAATGATTTGACCTTTTATTTATCCAGAGCAGATGAAGAAGCAAGGCAAGAGTAATTGGTCGTTGTTAGTTTCCTGCTTCTTAGTATTTACACAAGATGCAGCCTTCATTGTTTACTTGGAGTGTGTTGTGACACCATGGTGATATGTGTGAACTGGAATTTGATAATGCAATGGCAGTGAATCACTTGGCAATTCAACAGTTTAAGATGTACCAACATCACCACTACAATCCCACATTGGCTTATTGTGATAACTGAGGTATTGTATTACCTGAAGGGGTAAAAACACAAGTACATGTCCACACTGCACATGTCCAGTCACATTCATTACCAATAAAACATACCTTTGCTCACTTTAAGTGCACTCAGGTTGTCTTTTCTACCTCGCTTGGTCTAGGGTGTGACCAGTAGCAAACTCTGGATAGATTTTGCTGTGCAGCCGACATCACTCAGTGACATTATGCAGCTTATCTACTTTTGCTACTGTTACAAGATGTTTTAGTATCTACCATTATTCCAGAATAGTTACTGGTGGCCACAGTTAATGCTGTACAAGTCTGCTGTGACGCCCATGTTGGTTAAAACTACAGTTCAGTCCAGAGGACAGTCAGTGGGTCCACTTCACTCATCTTATTCACAGTTGACACTAACAAGGTTATTTTTTACAGCTGCAAAGACACAAAGACTGACACAGATTTCCTCATTTGATCCATCCCAACTGTTAAACAGCAGTGGGCAGCCACAGCAACACAAGGACCAACCACAGTTCTCACTAATTACCTAACTACCGCCTCTGTTTGTGTTTGCCTTTTCTCCTCTCCAGATGTTCGTTGCAGACAAGGTGGAAGATTCAAACTGCACCCTTCATGAGTTCTCTATAACTGGTTCTACTTATGCCCCTGAGGGACAAATGTGAGTGTCATAGTTTAAACATCTATCACGTTTATTGGGGAAAGTCTGTCCACCTTTAACATCTCATTAGTGTCTGGGATTTTTAATTTTACTAACATGATTTACACTGAGCTCAAGTACAATGTATTATCTTACTATCAAAAGAACACATAATACATATACATATTTTGTCTAAGATGTTACATCACTGCTAATGATTTCCTGAAACATGTTGAGCTGTGCTATATATGTTGCTATGCCCATTTCTGTGATAACCAGGGAACGGGCTTTTAAACCTATATTTCTGTTGACTTTTATGCAAAAGTCATAACAATTTCTATTGAATTACCCACTGTCTTGGTTGGGAAAGTGCAGAGTGAGTTTGGGCAGATAAACTTAACAAAGGCTTTTAAACATGGTCATTTTGATCTCTTCCATGTGTCATGAGGGATTTGTTTTATTTCAGTAAATGTGTGTTTGTGGAGGAATATAGGTAGGTGGCTAGGAGAAGGATTTCTGCAGTTCATTGTGTATGCATGTTGTTTATTTGGCTGTTTGGTGAGTACAGCACTCTGACTCTGCATGAACCTGTCGATTTCATAACAGCAGAGTGTGGGTTATTGTGTGGGAGCTTTGCTAGCAACCGTTGCAGTCTCTACTGGGAAGGGATCCATGGTTGTCATGCAATCACCACTGCTTGTCAGGAACACGCACACACACGCACTAGCACAAATACATTGTTTACTACCGTACAGCTGCTGTTTCAACAGTCAACTCAGGAAATCTAAACAACTGAACAGTCTTCCCTGCTCATGAATATTGATGAGGTTACTGTGTCTAAGGTGCAGCGAACTGTGAAGTGTTTTCCCCCTTGTGTTGTTGCTGTTGTGAGTGACATTTTTGTGTGTGTATGTGTGTGTGTGTTTATTTGTGTGTCTGTTTTCCTTCTAGACTGAAAGGAGACAAGCCCATTCAGTGTGGAGACTATGATGGACTTTTGGAGTTGGCCACCGTGTGCTCTATGTGCAATGACTCTTCACTGGACTACAATGAGGTCATTAACACACACACACACACACACACACACACACACACACACAGATGCACTTTTTTTTTTTTTTTTACGTCTATATCGAAAATACACACCACATCGTCAGGTTTCTTTGCAAATCGTCATCATACATATGTACATATTTATACATATATATATACATACACTGTTACTCCAATAGAACTGATATACACATGCAAACCAGAGAAAGCCTTTACTTGTTCAGCAGAGCTAATTTTTCTCTGCTTTGGATTGCTTTCTCACCTCTTTGTTATCACCATGTTATCATGGTAACCGTGCTGAAGAGAAAGGCCAGAGATGAAGCACTTCTCTGAAGCAGCTTCCATGTATCCTCTGTAGACGAACTGCTTCTGTCCTCGTAAATGGTCGTTTTGCCACCAATTTTGTACTGAAGAGGTGTTTTATTGCTGTCTATGCTCACTCACACAAACAAATGATGTGTGGTACGCCATTACTGCTCTCATCTCACCTTCTCCACCTCTCAGCTGGTGAGGGCACACATTTAAAACCACTTTGCATGTATGACTCAAACTTTGTGGAGGCAGAGGTGAATGGCCTACAGACTTGTTCTCAGCACGTTTGCTCTGGAGTTGTTCTTAATGACTTAATCACTCTTTAAATGCTTATACTCTATCACTTAGCTCCTATAAAATCCTTGCAAGAAACAGTTCAGCAGCATGGTTTAATATATATCTGTCCGCTTATAGGCCAAAGGGGTTTATGAGAAGGTGGGTGAAGCCACAGAGACAGCTCTCACCACCTTGGTGGAGAAGATGAACGTCTTCAAGACCGACCTATCTGGACTCAGCAAGGTGGAACGTGCTGGAGCCTGCAACTCGGTAAGTTACACATGGAGATAGGTTTTAATTCAAACCTCTGAACAGGCCACGTGTATAAATGGACAAAAGAAGGGAAGTTCTTATCAATAATACACATCCTCAGCAAATTTCAGATGACCTTAACTTTCCATATCTTTTCTGGACGTACTGAACTTTCCCAGCATGCCATGCCAAGACAAACTCCCATTGCTCTCCCTGCTGGATAGAGAAGACAGGTTTGTCACATTGACAGATTTCAGCACATCTATCAGATGTTTAAATTCCCCTGGCAGGGTTCGTGTACATCACAGCCGTCTGGCTGGGCAGAGAGCGTCATTGTTGTTAACCTTCGAGCCTTTCATGTACACAGACTCTGAACTAGAGAGACACCTACTGGTAGAGCAAGACCTGACAATACATGCAGATAATACAGTGTGAAAGGGGCAGGGTTGATTTTATTTTCTATAGTAAACCTGTTACAATTTGCCTTCTCATTAGCCATTTTGCTTCTGTTTTCCCTGTACGACCAGTTGTTATTGCTAAGCATCCTCAGCCAGGTCCACACTAATTTCAAGTGCTTTTGTACGCAGACATCTGGTAGCAGCCAGACATCCAGACAAGGTGGTTAAGTGCTTGATTTAAAGTGTCACACTTCAGCTGTCAGTAGCTCAGCCAAACCTCTCTGTCACCCACCGGCTACCGGCCTGATAGCTGCCCACGAATGTAGCCACTTAGCTCAAGCTCTGACTCTTTGTCTCCACCTCCTACTCTCTTCTTTCTTCTCCTCTTCCTCTGCCATCTCTACTTTTTCACCTCTTCTCATCCATCAGGTGATCAGACAGTTGATGAAGAAAGAGTTCACCCTGGAGTTCTCTCGTGATCGCAAGTCCATGTCTGTCTACTGCACCCCCGTCAAGCCGGGCTCCCAGAGCAAGATGTTCATTAAGGCATGAATAATTGATACATTTCACAAATACACAGGAACATAATATTTTCCTTACTTCCATTAGTACTCCATTTTCACCACCATTTGATGTCTTGTGTCAATTACAATCCGTCCCCTCAGGGTGCTCCAGAGAGTGTGATTGAGAGGTGTCAATACCTCCGTGTGGGAACAGGGAAGGTGACACTGACACCAGCCCTGCGAGACCAGCTCATGTCTAAGATCAGGGACTGGGGGACAGGAAGGGACACCCTGCGGTGCCTGGCTCTGGCCACTCATGACACCCCACCACGCAAAGAGGACATGGACCTGGAGAACTCCAGCAAGTTTGCACAGTATGAGGTAGAGGACCTTGCTCTGATGTTTAGCTCAGGAACCTGGACTCACATTTCCAGGACTTAAAGGATTTCTTGATGAGATAAATGAGAAAAATTGATATTGCCCATACTGCCTCATGTCTACCCAAATAATATGAATCTAGAGCCAGGAGAGCGTTAGAATAGCTTAGCTTAAAGGAAACAGCCAGCTCTGTCCAACTGTTTAAAAAAAAAAAAAAAAAAAAAAAAGAAGAAGAAAACATAAGAGATACAAATCTTAAAAATAAAAGATAGATCAAGGTAATCCTATCATGTCATCTTTTCAGTTGATTCCATTTTGTTTGAATCCCAGTTGCAGTTAAACCTTTATTCACCTAAAGAATTAAGCTTTTACACTTGGTCCTTATCCCCTGGAACAGTTCCCTCCTTGTTTTCAGCAGCAATGTAAATACAAGGAAGTAGAGTCCTTCTTGGTGGAATTGGGGTGAGATTCTGTTTTCAGATACAGTCCTGTGCAAACTTAATCCCCCCTGTCTTTCTTTTTTTCATCCCTTCAGTTGGGCCTGACGTTTGTTGGCTGTGTGGGCATGCTCGACCCCCCCAGGAAGGAGGTGATTGGTTCGGTGAAACTGTGCAACGAGGCAGGTATTCGTGTGATCATGATCACAGGAGACAACAAGGGCACAGCTGTGGCCATCTGCAGACGGATCGGCATCTTCGGGGAGGATGAGGACGTGACAGGAAAGGCCTACACAGGCCGCGAGTTCGATGATCTCCCACCAGAGGCTCAGAGAGAAGCCGTCAAACGGGCGCGGTGCTTTGCCCGTGTCGAGCCAGCTCACAAGTCTAAGATCGTGGGATACTTGCAGTCATTCGATGAGATTACTGCCATGGTGAGGAGAGGGGATGATGCAACTTTTTCAACTCAGAGCTCTAATGACTTCCTGCCACTGGCACCCACAGGCTCACTTCAACTTAAATGCGCTCTTCTCTGCTTCCTATAAATATGCACATTGTATACTGTCTTTGTCACATAAAGTGTATTTATTTATGTCTGTAGCAAGGCAAAAGCACATTTTCTTCTTCCTTTAGCTGTGCATTGTGAGAATGATTTGTCGAGGATGCATGAGAAGAGGCCGGTGAGGCATGACATGATTCAGGTCTCCCTGAAGCTGCTCCCTCAGACATTGCTATCTAAAGCTGTCATCTCTGGCCCGCTCTGCTGCTCCTTATCTGACACCCGTCTCAGAAGAGGGGCTGATCCAAGGGGAAGATGGGCGGGAGAGAGGGAGACAACAATATCACCATTTGCCTGTCAGACAGACTTCACCATTCACAGCAGTATAAAGCTGCTTTAGGCCCTGCTACTACAGATAAACATCTCTGTCTTGCTCAGCTTTTGCTTAATCCCGTCTGGATCTGAGCCAATAATGAGACTTTGCATAATGAGACAGCAGTTCGTCTTCAACCACTGTTAGTTTGTAAGATTCATCACTGCTTAAAGAATAATCTGGTCAAAAATGTCATGTAGGAGTGATGAACTCGCATTAAAAGCAAGATCAATAACAGTTTTTTTTCTGATAACACAATGACACTGGTTTATGAGGGGCTAAGAAGTTATTTGAGCTTTTTTTCTTCAAAGATTTGTCCAACTTGTTCATTTTCCTCTGGTCTTGTCTACAAAACATCTTACTTTTGCAGCCTCAGAAAATGTTTCATACTTGCAAGTATAATTTATGTTTTAGGTTGTATTTTAATTAAAATTAGAAACTTGGTTCTCAAGTTTTCTGATGCATTAATTCTAAAAGTATTCTCTTCTTGCTCCAGACGGGAGATGGTGTGAACGATGCCCCAGCCCTGAAGAAAGCAGAGATTGGCATTGCCATGGGCTCTGGAACTGCAGTGGCCAAATCGGCATCTGAGATGGTGCTGTCTGATGATAACTTCTCCACCATCGTGGCCGCCGTGGAGGAGGGCCGAGCTATCTACAATAACATGAAGCAGTTCATCAGATACCTCATCTCCTCAAACGTGGGAGAAGTTGTCTGGTGAGGAACAGAAAAACGCAGAGATGAGGCCACCATACTAACTGTCTCCACCTTCAGTCTGACCTCCTCAGCTGATGTTTGTGTGTCTCCTCTCTGTCCATCTTCAGCATCTTCCTCACGGCCATCCTGGGCCTCCCTGAGGCTTTGATTCCAGTGCAGCTGCTGTGGGTTAATCTGGTGACGGATGGCCTGCCTGCCACTGCGCTAGGCTTTAACCCCCCAGACCTGGACATCATGGACAAACCTCCCCGCAACCCCAAGGAGCCTCTCATCTCTGGCTGGCTGTTCTTCAGATACCTGGCCATTGGAGGTAATATTAGCTCAGCCCTGAATAATCTGCTGTTAATCAGTGTAACTATGTCATGGAATAGACAGCTTTCCAGTTTATTCCAGCAGCAGTGGGGTAGAAAACACATGAAAATACAATGCCATTGCAGCTTATATATATATATGTTTAGTGTCATGCAACTTGGTGGAGATCCAGGAGTTTACTTTTTTGAGGTGAATTTGTATCCAGCACTCACAACTTCTTTGGCTGTACATCACACATCGACAGCCACCTCTCGGCTCTAGCTTGCTAACATGGTACATGACATTCCAGTGAAAAATGGCTGCTGCTATAGTGATAACGCTAACTGATACTACATGAACCCAGAGACTAAATGAAACTTCAGGCCAAACATATGCCTGGGCCAAGTCTGGCCCTTATACAGTACTTCCACCTCTGGGCCAATTCTGGCTGTTATACCCCAATGTTGGATGACAACCATGAAGCTTTTCTTTGTGTGCGCCAGAATTGATCCAGATGCTGTCATGCTGTATGTGGGCCTGACTTTGGCCAAGATACTGGGTGTATATTGAGCCAGATGATACACTAAATGTGGCCCAGGTGTTCAGCAGAATAATTTTGCTACCTGGGAAGTTAGGTTTTCAGGCTGTGAGTGATGATGGGTTTTCAAGACTGTCAATGCACAGCACAGGTTAAAAAGTTAAAAATCATAGAAATCCACCTCATACCAGTAACATGTAACAAATACATGACATTCAAATTAAGAGCAGCAGGCTCCTCCTGAACCATCTTCGAGAGAGAGAGAGAGAGAGAGAGAGAGAGAGAGAGAGAGAGAGAGAGAGCTGTCTCTTATACACATCTTAGGAAGACAAGCACTGACGACATGATCACCAAGGATCGCCATAGTCCATGCTA